>CM037589.1:41955000-42555000 GCA_021018995.1 Chloranthus sessilifolius | reverse complement strand
AAGGGCTCACAATATTGATGGCCTTGGATTGGTCTCCCTTCTTCTCAACTCTATCGACCGATGGTGCTTTGGGAGCCAAAGGGTTAAGAGTGATTTTCTTGCCCTTGTAATTGAACGTGCAAATGTTAGATCGACGAAAAATGGTCACGTTCAAATCATAGAGCCATGGCCTCCCTAAGATAATGTGGCCTACATCCATCGGCACCACATCGCACCATAAGGTGTCTGAGTATGAACCCAACTGTATGGGTACACAACACCTCTAAGATACGGGAATAGATGAGGAGTCAACCCATGCGACTTTGTAAGGTCTCGAGTGGGCTTTAGGTGTAAGCCCTAAGCGGGTGACGGTATGTTCTGACACCACATTGGTGTAGCTTCTGCTATCTACGATTACCCTACAACTCTTTGTCCCACATGTGGCAAAGGTGTGGAAAATATTCTCCCTTCGCCAATCCTCCTTTTCATCCTGTTGAGGTTGTGCAAAGGCACACCTCACAACTAGAGCGCGACCCATGTCATCACCTTCCTTGTTACTAGGTGTGGCATTTGGCTCAAAGACCTCCTCATAAACTCCTTCACTTTCTTCTCCTTCCCCGTCGATGAAGAGATTCCGTTGTGGGTCTCTCGTCGGGCATTGGGCAGCAAAGTGTCCCAACCTTTGACATTTATAACACTTAACATGAGACCCACTTTTCGAGGATTCTCCGGCTACACCCTTACCTTTGTCAAACCTCACATTGATAGATGTGGGTTGTGTGGGTTTGGCAGGCGGGTTTCCAGCACTAGATCTCACTTCGCCAGTACGAAGTTGACCGGAGTGAAAATCAAATCGCCTAGTTACTGTCATTTTTAAATATCGTTCAAGGTCTTGAACGACGGTGTAACAATCGGCGAGAGTCTCAATAGGGTGGGAGACTAACTCTTTTTGCAAGTCCAGTCTCAATCAAGTGTGAAATCTCGATAGAGTGACTTGAGGGTCTTCGGATACCTTGGCTCTCATAATGAATTCCTCAAATTTGCCAATGTAATCCGAAACGGGCATACTACCTTGGCACAGATTTTGCCATTGGCCAAGGAGACGATGGTAGTATGAAGGAGGAACATACTTCTCTGTAAGTAGTTCCTTCATGTCCTCCCAATGGGTAATGGGAGTACAACCCGCATTCGTTCTGATGCGTTCAACGTTGACCCAAAAGAGTCGAGCTTGGCCTATGAGCTTCATTTTAGCAAGTCTAATACATCTTTCATCGCTTATGCCAAATCACTCGAAGTGATGGTCCATATCGGATAACCAATCGAGGAAGACCTGAGGGTCTAGTCGCCCATCAAAAGTCGGAAACTCAACTCGGACATTTTTGAGGAGTCTCCCTTCCGGGTCGTAGTCATCTCCATGATGATCAAACCTATGGCTCCGGTTCCGATTATGTTGGTAGCCATTTCGTTCGAAACGTGGACCATTACGCTCACGGGGTGGTTCGAAGTACTCATCATCCTCGTGTAACCGATTGACTCGGTCTAACAACCTCTCATTGGATGTTTTGAGAGTCCTTTGGGCTGTCTCCAAGGCAATCATTGATCGATTTTAGATCAGCCCTCATGCCGTTAAGAGCCTCGGCAATCCCACTTATGTCCATGGTGCTACGGGTCACTACTGATGGGTTCTAGAATGGAATGCAAGATGAACACTTTGGCCAAAACAGAAATAATATATGATGAAAATTAAAGCGCAATGAATGCAATGTCACATAGTATGCCCTAACCTAGAACCTATGCTCTGATACCAAAACTGGCGCAGGACGGTACCCTAAACTACGTGAATGCGATGATTGATTTTGCCGAAATTAAATTAAATTAAATTAAACAATAAAACTTGTAAAATATAACGAATACCTCAGGCTTTCGCAGTATTCTATGGGAGAATCACGCATAATTCAGGTCGGGTTCAATCCGGGCGTTAGATCTGTTAGGTTGCAGCGTGGATCTTTCCTAGAGATAGGACTCTAGAATTTAAGATTAAGGCACTCACAATGCAATGATGGAATCTCTGGTTTTAGTTATTTTGATACGGCTGGGCTTAATAGTCTGATGGGGCTACGGTTGTTGAATCAAGTCGATTCAATGGTTTAGGGAAAACTAGGGTTTAGGATCTCAAAAGATGATGGTCGATTTAGGGTTGTAGAATCATGCAAGCAAAGATAATAAGATAGATAGGTAGATAGATATATTTGCAGGCTTCCCACCCTTGGCTTCACACCAAACCCTTCGCGGGAAGAAGAATCACTCTCCGTATAGGCTCATCTCAAGCATACAAGCAAAAACTCTTTTCATTAATCATCAACTAATTACATTGTTCACTTGAGGACCTTATATAAGAGCCCTTTCAATAAAAGAAAACCCTAAAGCAAATAATAAATAAAAGATAAATAAACCCCTAAGACAAAATTCGAAGCTAAACTTCTAAAACAACTAAAACAACCCGACACGATTTCGATCAATCGAAATTCTCATATACATAAAATATCGCCGTTGACATTTCGATTGATCGAATTTTAATTTTGATCAATCGATTTTTTCTGTGCTCCTTCAATTTCCAGAATTTCATTTTTCACCTAGTTTTGATTTTTATTCCGCTTCTTCCGACGTCGGTATACACGAAATGGTCCATATCCAATGTCTACGATGTCGGTGTCTCCGTCAATTTTCATGAAGATTTGGGATCCGGGTGGACTCAGAATGTGATTATACCTTATAGATTAATTTTGTATTTTTCTTTTCAAAAATAATAAATAAATTAATTAATTAAAAAAAATTAAAAATTAAAAATGAAAAAAAAAATTTAAAATTTTAAAAAATATATATAAAAAAGAACAAAACAAAATGCTTAGATAAACTTGTTTTTATGGTTGATTATGGTTTTGATAGTGTTATTCTAGTAGCATTTTGTTACTATTGATAATCTTCTCTCTATTGTTGACATTTTTTTTGTGTGGTGAGGATGCTTGGATATACATATATTGCTCGATGGGCAGGTTGTTTTGTACAGGTATATTTTTATGCAGGTTTAAGGGGATTTTCCTACCTCTCCCCTTTTCATGTGCTTCCATGTGCCTCAAATCATTACTCCAGGTATGTTCTCTCACCTTAGTCTAAGGACATGATAGGCAATGTTACCATCTTTTAAGGACATGATTGAAGGCCATGTTTGGCTCATTTGTGCTTAAAATGTTCCACCTCATGTAAATTTATCCTTCTAGTACCCCTTTGAGCCTATTGAAAAATTTGCTTTTATACTTTCTTCGATAAGCCACGTTAACCTTTAACCCTTCAATTTTTAAAATTTTAGCCTTACCCTTCTTACTTATGAGAAATTAGGAACGAGGGATGAGAATAAACGAAAAGAGAGTAAGTGGAGAGCTATCAAGTTGTGGTGTTTACTGAGAATGTATGGCAGAAAAATATATATAAAAAAAAAGAGAAAAAGAAAATTGTGAAAAATAATAAAAAATATAAGGTGCTTCAAGAAAATGAAATTCAAGAGGAAAAATGAGTGAGAAAAGAAAAGAAAGTTGAGAAAAAGAGAAAAATAGTGAGAGATTAGAAAAGAAAAAGAAGAGAAATAGAAAAATCAGAAGTTAGTTCATTTTCCAATTTCTCAGAAATTTTAAACCCTAATTTTCCTTTCTTTCTTACCCTTATCTGAGCCCCACTACAACCTTAAAAAGACCTTTATAATCCGATCTTGATATGGTAACTGTCTTGTGGAGAGTGAATACGTGATACCTATGGCACTTGATATGACATGCGTAGGATATACAAGTATCTGCTCTTATAAGATTTATTTTTGTTCATTGATTGCATCGTGTTTCATTTATTATGTGAGACCTTTTTTCTTGCTTTGTATTGATCTCTCACATTTGAGTGAAAATGAACCCATCATCGAAGTGATCCTATTTCGAGAGTATACCTAAAGTGGGGATTGAGTCGAGACATGAGACCCGATAGTTTACTGTTTGGACTGGTTCCGAGATGGATGAATTTTGATTTAGGTATGCACACACTTCACGTTTAGGCATGAATGGATGAGTTATCTAACGATTTGAGCATTAGATTAATTTGAATGGATATTAGTATGATTAGTATAGCATTGTTATTTAAAATTGAGAATTCGCATGTTGAATTGATTAATGGTTTTGAGTTTTGAAGTTAAATATATATATGAAAATCATGTTTTGAAAACTCAATTTTATCGATGATTTCAAAAATGTGTTGAAGTTTGTGGGTAACTTCACTGAAAACCCTCAGGAGACAAAACTCATCCACTAGGGATCACCTAGCGGTTTAAAGGTTTGTTACATACGCTAAATGCAATCGTGCTCCTTACGAAAGTGACATTCTTTACTTTTCTTAGGTTGTTAGTTTATTTTTCAGTTTTTTTTATCTTCTTCTTTGCTCGCGGACTAGCAAAGTGTAGGTTTGGGGGTGTGATGAGGTGTGAAATATGATTATATTTCACACCCTAAAACCTACATTTAGCCACCCTACGAAAGCTATTTAATATAT
Organism: Chloranthus sessilifolius; assembly: GCA_021018995.1. Lineage (NCBI taxonomy): Eukaryota > Viridiplantae > Streptophyta > Magnoliopsida > Chloranthales > Chloranthaceae > Chloranthus > Chloranthus sessilifolius. The sequence goes on along the minus strand of CM037589.1, from coordinate 42,550,437 downwards.
TTTGTATAATTTTAGTGATTTACAGGTCTGGAGATAAGTTGAGCATAAAATAATCCAAGAGTTCAGAATATAACGCCAAATTCGTGCAACCTTGGATCATCTAGAACTTATCCCAACTTGCAGCTCAATTTTGACCTTTAAAACATCGGATTCATGAAATTTCTAAAACACCAAAGTTGTAGAACTCGTTGTCTTCTTTCCAACGCTACAAGAATCGTCTCAATCCGAGTTCAGAGGAAAAAGTTATGGCCAAAATACTAAGGCTGCATCTGTTGAAGAGTTGGGTCGAGTTTCACGAAAATCTGGGAAAATCGATGGATCGAGCAATAGACTCGATCAATCGACTTTGGACCGAATCTTTATGTTTTTAAAGCCGAAAATTAGTCATAATTGGGGGGGAAAAGTTGGGTTTCGAAATTTGTAAGGGAAAATGAGAGTTAGGGTCAGGTGTCTCTCCCTTTGGGGAGCCTTTTATTTTTTCTTAGCTTTTGTTTAGTTTCTCTTCAGCTTTTCTTTCCATTTTTATTCTTAATTTTCCTAGGCATAAGATTTAGATTAGTTTCCATTTCTGCTATTGAAGATTTATTGTATCTGTTGGTTTAAAGTTAGATTAAAAGCCGTCATTGGAGTTGTTGAGGTATTTTACAATATTTCAATGTCATTTAGTAGTTCTATTTTAATCATGTTATTTATTTCAATCATGCGTGACTAGTTTCATTGAGGATGGGGATCTAATGAACCCCATCCTAGGTGTTCATTCGTAATAATACAAATCTACGGTTGAGATGTGAGATTGTTTTAAGGACCCTGATGTTATTATCGATAATGAATATAATCTGATTGCTATTTGAGATCTGGGAGCTAATCATGCCCTATGATCTCAGATCTGCAATGGTGATTCTATTCTAATCATTGCCCATCTCAGGATTAAATTTCTATTACTATCTGAGATGTGAGTGTTAATCATACACTCGTGGGATGTTAATCATACATCTCCATGATCTTGAATCAGTAGTGTGAAATTTACTACAGGGTTTAAGTTCTACCACTATTTGAGGTGTGAGTATTAATCATACACTCATGGGATGTTAATCATACATCTCCTTGGTCTTAGATTGGTAGTGTAGAATTTACCCAGAGATTAAGTTCTAAAGACTGTCTGAGGCGTAAGTGTTAATCATACACTCATGGAATGTTAATCATACATCTCCGTAATCTCAGATCTGCGATTTAGAACTCATGTGTGTTCCGGTCCCGTGCTTGCACATAGACATCTTTTGTGAATCTCATATCTTAATCACAGATTTGTATTGCATGAATGATGAACCTACGATGGGATGATTTAGTATTTCAATCATTATCTTTCATTATCTGTTTAAATTTCAATTTATTATTTAGTGTTATCTCATCTATCAAACAAATCTTTAAACTAGTTAAATATTATGTTAGGTCTGTGGTAATTCCTTTATTAATTACTACTTCCTCTTTTAAATTTTTTGACCAATCCTCGTGGGAACGATCTCGTACTCTGCACCCACTGACTGCATCACGATTCGTGCACTTGCGAGTAAAACAAGATTAAAATCACAACACTTATCTTCCAAGAATGGTGGTCTAGGATTTCGAAAGCTCCAATTCCCCCAAAGGTAAACAAATTTAGCTGGTGTTTTGCTCATGGTCGTATTCTTGCAATTGAGCAATTGATTAAAAGAGGTAAACAGATGAACAACCTATGTGCTATGTGTCTTCAGGGGGAAGAAAGTGTTGATCTTCTTTTTATCCATTGTGGGGTATTGTCTTTCGGTTATTCAATATGGGTTGGGTATAGCTAGCATGCCACATTGATCTGCTTAAAATATGGGATGGTGTCAAGTTTGAAGGAGATGTTGGGCCCTTTGGAGAGGCATTTTTTGCTGTTATTTGGTCAATATAGAGAGAAACGAGTGACAAAATCCTTAGAAGAATTCGCAAACCGATTGCTATGATTGTGGCTGGGATTAAAGACTTAGTGATTGCTTGGTCCGACCTAAGTAAAAATGGTGGGAGAGATTGGGATACTGTTTGGGAAAACCTGCATCACTAACCCTTGCTACCTCTCGGTGTGAGGTTTGTTTCTCCGGCTCTCGTTGTGCAATTAAGCTCAGCATACTTGTTGGGTTACGTTTGTACATCTATATAGTGTCTTTTATTGTTTTAGGCCTTCTACTTCAGCTCCTCGCTGTATGTATTATTTATTCTCTTCTTTATTGTAATAATAGTCCCTTATTACCGATAAAAAAAGGTTTAAGATGGGGGTGTTCCGTACCGTCAAAGTGATAAATCATAGATTGAAGTGCAACAGGCCCAAAATTGGGTTTTAGGAGGAAGATTTAAATCATCTGATCTGGGGGCTATAATATCAACCGTTGTTTTGAGTTTTAATGGCTGATATTAAAGTCCATCAATCGGATGGTTTACATCGATTTATTGGCATGTTTCTTTGGACTGAGATATGTTCCAACGATAGATTTCTACTTGGACAATTTAGATTTATAACAGATGTGCTGTGTGCGCCATATGGCATAATAATCAATCACACTTCAATGTTGTGAGATAAAAAGTCTAATTTTAATAGTGTAAGATCATTTAAACGCCATTTTGGTGTTTAAATGTTGGTCAGGAGTCATTATCCCTTTTTTAAAATATCAATTCCTTCTTTCAAACTAGAAAGTGGAATTGAATTTTTGTCTATTTTGCAGTATTGTTTAAATTTTATAATATAACTAATGCTCTATGAAGAATCAGGTTGCTTACATGTGCACAATAAACATTTGATCGAATGATTCAAAGCCAATACATTAAACAGTTAAAAGTTATTGTAATACTGTACTGCTTGGTTTGAGCTATAATAGATTCGCTGTAGAACTCATTCTTTCACTAAAAACATTCTCAATTTGAGCTCTTTATTTCAGTATAGCATCAGTTCATCAAGCAGGTCATGTCATGTTAGGGATCAGCTATAGTATCTCTGTCTGAAAAACCATAATCATGATTTGTTTCTGACCAGAGATTTGAAAGAGGTTGAATAATATGGATACAATACGATACTCATTAGTTAAGTTATCATCCATGTGCTCGTAGGATGAATAGACATGGTATGGGTGGTGATGTAATATCAAATCTCAGGTGATGAAAATCTGCCAAGTTTGGATCCAATTTACTGTATTGCTGTTGTGCTTCATCAATGATAATGTCTACGATGCTTCATTAAGAGGAATAGGTTTGGAACTCAGGCAAACATATTTAAATAGAAAAACTAATTTTGATTTCAGAGATCTTGATTTATTTGTGTGGCCTGACCTTCAATCTTACTGATTTTCGTATGTTGTCTAATCAGATCAAAAGCTTATTTATTTATTTGTTAGAAGTAAAAAATATTTTCAAATCAAGTTGGAAGTGAAAAAAAATTTAGTAACTGCATGAAATCCTTTTTCCTTTTTCTTTTCCTCGTAATCTCATGTATTAAGAACAGTTTGAAAAGTAAACCATCTAAAAGGGCATTAGCTTCAGCTTCCACAGTAGAACCTGTACCATGGACTAGTTTACTTAATAGATATTAATGGCTTACTGTAGGGGTTTAAATTTTCATTGATATTGGTTGAACCTTAATAAATTTCATCGATATTAATGGCTTACCGTAAGGCTATTAATATAGTTTCTGACCTGAAAAGCTAAGTAAACTAAATCGTCAATATCCATTACTAAAGCCATAACAACCGGTACACCATAGGTTGGCCCAACCCAGTCCTCTCATACTAGGTTTGGCTCCTCCTTGCAGTTCTCCCTCCAACACCAATGGTAGATAGGAACCAAACTGTCTCACGATGTTCTAAACCCAACTCACGTACCACTTGAATCGGGGAACAACCGAACCCTTGGGACCTTCTTCAACCCCAGGATGTGATGAGTCGACATCGAGATGCCAAATGACTCCGTCGATAAGAGCTCTTGGGAGTCATCAGCCTGTTATCTCCAGCATACCTTTGATCCGTTGAGAGAGAGCCATTCCACACGGGACTCCTGGATCACTATGGCCGACTTTCGTCTCTGTTCGACCAGTTGGTCTCACACTTAGGCAGGCTTAAACCATTACACTCACGAGAAGAATCTTAGCTTGATCCTACCTTCGCATGCCTCCTAAACTACCCACCTCGCAGCGTTACCCCCACAACACCCCCCCCCCCGCGCGAGTGATCAGTCCGGCAGTTGGGCATCCTTAGACGAAAGAGTGGTCTTTCAGGATTGGTCGTTTTGTGTCACCACCTCCCACCTATCCTACACATTCGATCAAGATTGTCACTGCGAAGCTGTAGTCAAGGTGCACGGGGTCTTACCTTCTAGCCATTGGTACTACGCATCTTCTCAAAGAATTCAATTCCACCGGGTCCATGTCGGAGACAATAGGGCAGCCGTTACACCATTCCTGCAAGTCGTTTCTTATGCAACAAGGAGTTTTGCTACCTTAGGACAAGGAAAATGTCACCACCATTATAAGATGCCATGGACGGGTACCTTTACATATTGACTTTGGCAAAGTTGATTGAGAATGATCAACTTGTATACAACCGTATACATTTTATTGTTCTGTGTATAGTTCCTTTTTTTTACACCCTAGATTGCATCTAGAGTTCAAATTTGTACGTTCAGTTCAGGTTTAAGAACCTTAACATCCTGAATATATATATATATATATACATATATATATATATATATGTGTGTGTGTGTGTGTGTGTGTGTGTGTGTGTGTGTGCGCGCGCGAAGTGCATTAAATCTTTCTTAGTTGTAAAACCTTTCAGGTGAAACAGAATCTGCATAGTTAACATGCAAACTCTGTTTTCATCTTGATCCACCTCTCCTTATGTTGATTTAAATTAAAAGGTTACTCATAAGCTTTGTAATTTTCTAACATCAATCCTTAGAAATAGATGACAATGGCAGCAATGGAACTGTAGTATCCTTTTTTAGAGGCGGATAGCAGAGACACAAACCGCAAAAATCCAGGTTCAATCCCAGCTTATCTATATAAAAAAAGTAGTAAAGCAAAGTTTGTAGAGTGCAACGTTTTCTTCTTGAAAGAGAAAGTAGAGGCTTTTGTCACTGGGGCTTGGATTTTGCTTGTTGTTTACTTTTCTGCTATTTCCCATTCTGTAAATTTTATTGATACTCATAAATTGATTGAGTATCGTTCATATGTTGTGGGTATTCCCAGAAAATTGTGGTGATCTAACGGCTAAATGGGATGAAGTTCAGTTTTTGAGGGTGAAAAGGGAGTGTTGGGGTATCTTGGTGTTAGCAGTTATGTGGAGTATCTGGTCAGAAAGAAATAATAGGATTTTCAGAAGGGTGAGGAAGCCTTTACAGATGAAAAATGTTTGTGATTTGATTTTGAATCGGATTCGGTTATCGGTTTCATCAGATCAATTCGAGGGCAGGGATTTCATCTCCAAGTGGGAATTAACCTTTATTCCTCTCGCTAGAGAGATTGGGCTCATGGTTTTTCCTAGGTTGGCTCTGGAGTGAGATTTCACTTTCTTTATGAGATGGGGTAGGGGGCTGCTCTTCTAGCTTCTTGCTGGATTGTCATCTTGTACAGGTATGCATATCCATGTTTCTTGATTAATATATTTTTTACCGATAAAAAATGAATAAAATAAATAATAAATGGATTTTGAGATTTCATGACTACTAGTGTTTTCGTGGTCTTTCCTAAATTTATGGTCTAGAGCAGTGTTTCATGACTGCCAGTGTATATTTGCACTGGGGATGGTCCTAAAAGCCTCCAGTGGTGTAATTCTGAACTTGTGACGATAAGGGTGATTCTAACCCTTAAAATTCAATTAACATGCCCATACTCTGTTATCTTTATCCTATCCTGTTTGCTTTTTTATTGCTGGGAATAACTTCTGTGACAGTGGTTTTGTCAACAGTTTGCCAGCCGCAGGTAAGACCTTTACTGTCATTTAAGTACAGAACATGGTCGACAGAGGAGAGGAGGCTAACTTGTTGGGCATCACTAGTCCACCGTTGTCACTGGGGCAATGGCAGTGAGAAGCCATTATTTCCTAGTAGTTCATAAACACGAGTAAATTCCCAGCTGCTTTTGAACCTCCAACACGGTCTTGGCCGACTCTCTAAGACGCTGGGCCTCCTCATCCGTAAAGTGCACGTCGGTGACTCCCACCACCCCTCTTCTACCCAGCTGCGTAGGCAAACTCAGAAACACCTCCATATCGATCCCACAAAACCCCGTAGACAACGCTGACACTGGGTGGACCATCCTCTGGTCCCTCAGCAGAGTCTGAGCCAGGCTCGCAACCTAGTATCCAATCACCCATGAAGTGTAGCCCTTGAGCTTTATGACCTCGTAAGCGCTCCTCACAACGGCCTTTTGTATACTCTCCAGAGTCTCTTTCTTGTACGCCATTTCTTGCTTCTCTAAAAAGCTCGACACTGGCACTCCGCCAATGCTAATGCTCGATCACAGCGCCACCGAGCTGTTTCCATGCTCCCCCACTATATAAGCCTGCCCATTAAAGAAAGGGCCTTTTAGAAAACAAGGATTATTTGTAAAATGTTTTACCGTATTATACTTGAAGGATCTTATACCCCATTGAGCTACCATTCCGACCAAAACTAATTGGTGATGGAAGAGGTATAGCTCAATGTTTTAAGGTGTTGGGTGAGGGTTTTGAGCCCCCCTCCCTCCCTGGCTCATGAGGTTGGACAGGGAGTTTTAGGAAAAAAGGAATTGTCATGATTTTTTGGGCTCCCAATAAGACATTTGGTCAACATGTAAGAAACATTTATATATAAAATTATCGATGCACCCTTCTCCCCGAATTTTGTAGAAAGGTATTTTCATAATTTGAACTATAAATGTTTCTCATATGTTGACTAATGACCTCTTGGGGACTTTTTCATAATTTTAATTCACCTGTTCGCTCACACATCAACCAAATGACTTTTTGGAGACCTTAGAAATGGTGACAATTATTTTTTTGTAAAACTTTCGGAAATAATATAATAAACTAAAACTTTATTGAAATAGAACCCTATTTCTAATTTTCTCATAAATTATCTCTTAAAGGGTACACAAGTTATTTATGTCAATTTTCAATACCCAAACAATTTTCTCGCTAATCGCTTTTTTTTTTGGTTTTGATGCCACAGGGTTGTGCAGTTTGGGCTTGGACTAATCCTGGGTGTAGAGCCTCACCCATCCCCCGATTATATCATAATGTGTGCAGCCCACTGCACCCCCTTAACAGAAGGGGAGTCGTTTCCAACCTGTGAACCTTCGGAGCAAACCCAAGCCACCAGACCCTTGTGACAACCCCTTGGTGGGAATTTTTCACAAATATGTTATGAATTTATTTGATAAACACAAAAATTATAACCTGAACGTCACGAGCGTTAACGTCGAGAAGATCAGCAATGAGGAACCGAAACCAAGACGAGTCGAGATTAGTACCCGATCCAATGACTCGGTTAGATGGAAACCCAGATAGCTTCCACGCGACGTAGGTGAGAGCATCGACCAGGTTTGACACAATCAGAAGTATTGTGTTTGGAGAGTAGCCGGTAAGTGGGGGGATTATCTGGGAGAAGAGCGCCGCATTCCGATGGAGTAGGCTCAGTCTAGACTCTCCAGGAATCTGATGTGCCCCGGCAGTGATGATACATAGGTTGGAGCCGGCGGTGACTTTGTAGTCAACTGAGGCGAGGATTCGGGTACGTGGGAGGAAGGCTGCGGCATGCTGTAGATCGAGCATCTCACCGCAGAGTTTGTTGGGCTTGTGGTCGACGAGGGTTAGCTCGTCAGTGAGGTCTTGAGTTAGAATCGTCTGAGCAATCGCCATGCCGACGTTGCCAGTTCCAACGACTGTGATCTTAGTGTGGCGCATCGTCGGAGAGGGAGGGGATGATTGTTTTATGGGCCTGAAGAATGCATCCGTTGTGTCAAGGCCCAAACCTGAGAACAAAGTTGAGGGAGACTGGGAAGATGAATCCATGGTTCTTCTGGTTTTAAGTTTTAATGGAGGGGGCCGGTTATTTTGGCTCATCTTTATAGGGAGAGGGGTTGAATTCGGTGCTCTTTATTGTTAAGAAGACTCTTTTTTTCCTCCAAGTGGAATGCAATGTCTTTTTCTCTGAGATTCCCAAATTCTTGGTTAACATTCTTGTTTTGTAGAGAAGTGTGATCACAAAGACCTCAATAATTTGTGTACCTTATATCTCAAGGTGCAAAATAATTTGTTGTCATGGGCGACACTACTTTGATAAGGATTAGGATAAGAAGCAAGGGCTGTCAATCAGTCTCACCACTACGGGCTATGGCTAGGCCCTAGCCCCTCCCAAAATTAGGAGAGCTTTGATATGCCTAATTCCCTAGACCTAAAAGTGAATCAAAGTAGGTTTCATATTTTGTTATTTATTATTATTATTATATTTTTTTGATAATCTAGGTACCTGGCGTCTTAGAGCAACCGCCTAATCCTAGGGGTACATGCGCACCCGGAATTAGCATGTGTTGGGTCAGCACGGGATAGGGTGGCCTTAAGGGGGGAGGGGATTTCGTTATTTATTATTATTGTTTATTAAAAATTTTATACCAAAAAATCTGATTTAAGTTCGAGATATTTTGAATAAGAGAAAATAAAACCAAAAGAAAACCTGAAGACCTCTCCTTATAGATATTCAAAATATCCTTACAACTATCCATTCGGTGAATCTAACGACAGTAGTGAAAGTTATTTTGTAATTTGATTGTAAAAGGCAAAATATATGTCCTATATATTAATGTTAATATATTTAATACATATAAATAAAAGAGATGCACAGATCAAGTCGCTCTGGGTTGATCTTACAAGCTGAAACTTAATAAGCCCTTACCCAGCCTCTTGCCAAATGCATCGACCCGTCAATCCAACAAGTTAAACAGGCCAGTTGTAAGTTTGCTCTAGAAATTGAGGAAAAATCAAGGAGGAGACAATCAAGTTATTGGAGGCTAAGTTCATCCAACTGGTGAAGTACCCAAGATGCCTAGCCAACTTTGTACCTGTGACTGAAAAAAAAAAGGGTAGCGAGGGCTTTGCATGAAATTTTGCAACTTCAACAAGCCGTGCCCGAAGGGTGAGTTCCTTGTGGGAGATGTGGACATTGTCATTGATAACACAGCAGATGAGGAAGTAAGCTTTTAGGGCAGGTTGACTGGCCAGCCCCCCAGCCCCGCCTTATTGACAGCCTAAGGAGTAAGGAGCATGTCTTGCAGCCTAATTGAGGAGCAAACAATGAAACATAATACTTACACTCGTCTTGCTATCTAACACACTTTAAATTCTCAACACAACCATACACCTACGTTATTCTAATTCTTACACAGACCACACTATAAAGTATAAACAGGATTTCCTCTTTTTACCTCTATGTAGAGCAGCTTGTTTGCCAAAAAAAAAAAAAACAAGAAAAAGAGACGGCCTGTTTGATTACTAAATTTTTTAAAATGATCTAAGGAATGCACCTGTGCTCCATGTAGCATCAAAATAGTGTTTCAGATACTACGCGAAGCTCCATGTGGAGGCTTGGAGGACGGCCACTGTCCTTCCATAGAGAAGGAAAGCCTTTTCCATAGATATGTACGATTTGAGGAAAAGATGTTTCTAGCAAAGAAAAGATGTTTCCCTCGAATTCTTTTGTGTGGCTCCACTCTTGACTCCAGGATTTAAATGTGGTTTCCAACATCAGTTTCTTTTCGGGTGCAAACGGGCTGGATCAACCCATCGGGCTGCACCAGGATTTATTATTCAGCACATTTGCCAGACTAATGAATGGATCTGCTAGAATTGAGTCCGGAATTGCAGGCCGCTAATAAGCCCTGGCTACACTGTTAGAGCTCTCAACGGGTTGGGTCAGTCTATTACTTGACCCACTTGCCCGATTTTTTAACTAGCTTGGCTGCATAAAGGTGACATGTTGGGTCAGGTCAGGCTCAGAGCATCCAACCTGACTTGATATTTTATGTATAAAGTGAGTAGGGGACTGAAGTGCATTTTGAGCCGGGTTGGGTCGGTTTCTCTGGTCAGGTCGAGCACATACCCTTGACCCATGAGGCGCCAGGGACGGTTGCAAGGTGGGGCGCGCAGGGGGCCATGGCCCCCCACCACAGAAGAACTTCTTTTTGTTCTTGAGATTTAAGATTGCCTTCCCCCCCCCCCCCCACCACCACCACCCTAGACCGAGTTATCTCAGCTCGGTAGAATTTCAAGCAAACTCTAGAAATTAGTTTTTTGAATTTGTTGAGTAACTCGGGAGAGTTCCAACCAAGGCAACCGAGTTGACTCGAATTACTCATTTAAATTAACAAAACTTATAAATTTCTCATTTTACATACGTAAATTATAAATTTTATCTTAGTCACAAGGCCTAGACTTGCTTAACCGCACACCCGCACCGATATCCATCAATGACTGATTGTTAATGACAAATTTCACTGAAAATTGTCAAAACTATCAATGTTTGATCCACAATGACAGATTTCGCCAAAAAAGCTTCTGGCTCTGTCCTGAATAGGGCACAGTCGGGAGACGTTAGGTTCACCATGGGTTGGGTCGGCTTGGCTCAGGTTGGGCATATACCCTTGACTCGTTGGGCAGCCAAAACTCTGGCCGGCCCCAACCCGAATCATAAACAGCCCTGTACACTGGGGACCAAGCTCAAATGAGGCGGTCCTTGAAAGCTCCTTCTAAAATAAAAGGTTTTTATAGTTATCTAGGGCGTTGAGCACATCGACAATGCCCCTGCTCCAAATTGATCAGTGCCACGGCACACAACATTATCGCAGGTGTTTTGGTTTCATGTGGAATAGCATACTCTATAGAATAGTGAATTCGGGAAAAAATCGGCAACGCAAAAAAATGAAAGAATATATAAAAAAAATCGGTAAATTTCATAAACAAAATGGGGAAGGAGAAGGATGGATTTGAGAAGAAATAATGAAAATTAGGGTTGTGCATTTTTTGGGCCCAGCCGACCAAACCAGACCGAACTGCCAATTTTGGTCCGATTTGGATGGATACCGGTTTGGGTTTGGTTTGACAAAAAGAAAAATCGAAAAGTTCGGTTTGGTTTCGGTCCCAAGCCTTCCCAATCTGAAACCGACTGAATCGAACCGATTGTATATATATATATAAGAATGAGACTGCTCTTTATGTAGGGACTAGAGGAACGAAATATGTGGACGTCTCAAGATGAGGTTCCTGTGGACATATAAGAGGTATTGGGATACCTTGTACATCTTATCCTTAAATAATTTCGGGAATTTAAGGGTCAATAAATTCGAGAATATCTTGAACATATTAAATTTGTGTATGGAAAATGTTTTGTGTGCAAGTAATGGTTCCCTATATTTAATCAACCTGAGCTAAATAGAATTTATAGGAAAACTGAAACCGACGGAACCAAACCAAATCCAAATCAAATCGGGTTAGTTTGGATCAACAGTTGAACAGTTTGGTTTGGTTTGAACATTTAGAAACAGACCAAACCGAACCAAATACACTCCTAATAAAAATATTTAAAAATAAATGTTTTTTAACAAAAAATAGGAAAATGTTAGGCAAAATTTGTGGAAAACACATTTAAAATGTAAAAATCATTATTTATTTAAAAATATGAGTATTTTTTTTTAAATATGCGTTTTAAACGTGTGTCCGACGTTTTATGAAAAAAAAATACATTTTAAACTAAATTTTTTCAAACAATCACAGATTTTGCTAAGTATGGTCGAGAGATGTGACTGACCCAGGTTAACTGATTCTCACCTATAAAAGCGTAAACGGTTAAGGGTCTCAATGGCTGGGCCGGGCCGGGTTGAGCAAGCCTTAAACAATTAATTATAATTGGGCTACTTCAAGCTAGCCAGTACGCCTGACTACTAATTAAGTTGATCGATCAAGCCAATTTATGAATCGGCCTTACGTTAGCTCATATCTGGCCCATGTTGGGTCGGGTCAGACTGCGGGCTCTCCGTCAATATCTATATAAAATAATTCATTTGATGGAGTCAGGCCGACAATTTTAATCGAGCTTTTAGAACTAGTTCATACTCAGCCCAGTTTACTAATAGAGTTCGGCTGGGCCAGGCCATTTATGCATATGGCCTACCTAACTTAAGCCAAACCCAACCCATTACAGGCCAAGCAGGGCCAGGCCGAGCAAGGTGCTTGCCGCCTCTTTAGCCTTGTGTAGAGTTGACAATGTGCTGCGCTCGGGTCAAGAAATTCTATTATAATCTTAGGGGAAATTGCTAAAGGGTGGCATTGTTTGCACCCGATTTTCCCGTTGAAAGCGCATGTTCTTACACAAAAAAAAAAAACTTTCCACTGCCTTAAATCAGAAGATAGTGATCATTTTTTGTCCCAATCTTTCACACAATAGATCTTCAGATCATGGCACGCCTATCAGACGATTGTATGTTGACTTCATGTGGCACGAATCTACAAAAATGATTGTGATCATGTGCGTACTTATAAGACGGTCACTTTTTAGAATGTGTACCACGCGGAATCAATATGTGACCATTCGATAGGTGCGTCATGATCTCAAGATCTATTTTGTTTAAGATTGGGACAAAAAATGATCTCCCTCATCAGATTAAAGGCAATTAACATTTTTTTACGGTGAAAGTGAGTGTGGTCTTCATAAGAAAAACGGGTGCAAATAATGCCACCCATTTCTTAAATCTCCAACCTTTAACTTCGTTTTCTAAATCCCCCCTAAAGTCTTTCTAATGTCCAAAAAATGTAATACTTAAAACTTCTTTATCTAAATATTAATTTTGTTTTCAATTTTGGGCATGACTGAAATCGAAAATTTGACCAAAATTTTGAGGGTCAAGCTGAAATTTTGGTGCCCAATTTTATTTTATTTAAAAAAAAAACCCAAATTATAAAGGAAGCAAATTATTGGCCGATAATTTGCTTCCTCGATATTTTGGGCAATTTCGTTTCAGGTAGCTCCGGAACCAATGTGTTTCAGCCGAAATCCAATGACTTTCACCTATGCAAAAAAACCCTTGACTTCTTTAAAACAGACGAAGAAGATAAGTTCCACATAGAGGATCTTGGGATCATGAGCGTACCATCAAACGGCTAGTGTTTCCTTTCATGATGTAGAGATTCCAAAAATTGGCCTGACCCTAAAATCATACGACACACATTACGCTTAAATGAAATTTTAAGGCCTTTTTTGGGATTTGTGCCCGATAGAATAAAAAACTAACTGTCTGATGTTACACCCATGATCTCAAGATCCCTTATGTAGAAGATTGGGGCCAAAAATGATCTTCATCGCCTTATTCAAAGAAGTCAATGGTTTATGGCATCGGTGCCTCAAAGATTCTTTGGATCTTAGTGAAGCTACCTTAAAAATATGAGTTAGTCTACAATGGGTGTCCTCTCATCATGAATGGAAATCACAGGCCACACGTCCTTATGACTGAGTGACTTGCATGGATTCCCATGCATTGAAAGTTCATGCAAGTCACTCAATCACAGGACTGCGATGTCTACTCATGATGAGTGGACACTCATTGTAGACTAACTCTAAAAATATACCCCTACGTACGAAGAAAACACAAAGGGTGCCTTCTTTACGACAAAATATTCTTCCTTCTCTACCTTGGTTTAATGTGTTTAAATTGTTGATTGCTTTGAATTAGATGATGGAGATTATTTTATGCCTATCCTCGTGACAATAGATCTTTAGATCAAATCATATGATTAAATTTTGATTCCAAATGCTACATGATCATGGGCATACATAAAACATGGTTTTGAAATCACTTTTTAAGTTGTGTGCCATTTAAAATCAAAATCTGACCATCTGATGATAGGCCCGCACTCTGAAGATCCATCATGTGAAAGATTGAAACGAAAAAGGATCTTCTTCGTTTGATTCAAAGTTGTGCACAATTTAAACATCTGAACTCATGTTGAAACTGGCAACTATTCTGTCGTAAATAAAGGCACCGAGAAACAAACAAAAACATCTGCCCAGCCAAAATTTGGGATGCAAATTCGGTTAACGAAAACGAAATGGAAAAGGGTAGGGTTATTTTTTATATTGCGTTAGATCTTTAAAGTTAAAGGGGTATTTAGATAAATAGGTTTTAAGTATTTGGTTTGTCGTGTTTGGCATAGCTCTTTTCCATAGCACGACTTACCCGCTTTAGCAGTTACCTTTCTGTTTGCTAAGTCTCTCCTAGCTATTTTAATAGGTTCCTTTTCTCTTTGTTAACTCCATGTATAACAGGATTTACTTGTTGTAATAATTCTCCCTTATCACTTTTCGCTCTGACAGAGAGTTAGAGAGTAGAGAGGAAATTGCTAGAGCAAGTAAATCCTGCTTTGTAAGAAGTTAGCAAAGAGAAGAAGGGACCTGCTTAAGCAAGTGTATTCGGCTCTAATAGGAAGTTGACAAAGAGTTATGTCAAATACACCCTAAGAAAACTTTAGAGAGATTTAGAAAAGAAAGTTTAATAGGAAGAGATTTTAGAAAATTTCTCATAAAATTTAAAAATACAAGCCTGCAACCAACCTATTTTTTAGCGAAAATTTCATATAAACACCCCTAAACTTTGACCCCGATATCTCTAATTTGCTTCAGTCAAATGAACACCCAAAGATTCCATAAGTTCATAAACTAAACCCCTACCATAAACTCAAAATTTCATATAAACACCCCTAAACTTTGACCCCGATATCTCTAATTTGCTTCAGTCAAATGAACACCCAAAGATTCCATAAGTTCATAAACTAAACCCCTACCATAAACTCATGTTAATATATAGACGAAAAACGCTGAGTTGGCATTCAAATCAGTATCCAAAGAAATCATCAGTTTATCACACTACGTGAAAATAAAGAGAAAACAATATCACTTACTTTTAAAAAACCACAAACTTTGGCTGTTGTAGAAGAAATTTGAGTATACAACAGCCCATATCAGTAGTTAAAGAAATGCAATAGCCCACTTAAATGTGTTACTTTGTAAGTGAGTGAGGTCGAACCCATGACCATCCGATCAATGTCCCATAGCACGTGAAAAATGCAGAAATGCAACGGCCCACTAAAATCCTATAAGTTTCGTAGTTAAGCTAGACCTTTAACTTCTAAAAACATTGGGCGCCCAATTTTTTGAAAATACAGCGGGAATGAATCTTCTTCTTCTTTGGGTTCCTAGGGTTTTCAAATCGACAATGGATTTCCTTGTTAGAGATTGAAATCTTGTCGAGAACTGATATCAACTTAGACCTGGATTCCGGATCTACAACGATCACACGACAGCAATTGAAATAGGTTTCTATCGATTTCTAGTTTCGGTGAAGCGAAAGAAAAATGATTTGGTAGATTTGAAAGGAGACGAAGAGATCGACTCTCTAATTAGTTGAGGCCCTAATCTGTATGTTTCAAATCTTAGATCTGATCTTTCTCGCTATGATGATCTCATCTATATAGATTTTTTATTCATTTTGATAATCCAAGCTCTGATCTCCACCGCCTGATCAATATGATCACCAAACCTTATCTGAGCGCTTTAACCACCATGTTCAGCTATGGTCTTTTGTTTGCTTTCGTACAGATCAGAGATTTCTTCATAAAGTTGATTGATTAGTTCAGTTCTAACAATCTTCAGGTGTTTTCATGTTTTTATTTTCATCGTTTAATTTTAATTTTTTAATTTTATATTTATTATAATTATTATTTTAGAGATTAATGATCGAACTGCTACATTTGTAGGGATGCCGATCTGCTTAGGACTCAAGGATTTCTATGTACGACGTTTGTATCTTCGAATTTAGGTATAATTAACTGATCTCTGGATGCAATTATAGACATATAATTTTGAATTTTGAAAGGTGTTTTATTTTACACATGATCTTGATATGGTATTAGATTTAGTATGCTCTATTTATACCAAATAAAATGTTTGGTATCAATACGACACATATCTGCAATGTGAAATCCTTTTGTTTATCTAAAACTAAAATGATAAAGATTAGCCAAAAACTGCAATTTTTAAATTATATGTATATGTCTCTCTCTCTCTCTCTCTCTCTCTCTCTCTCTCTCTATATATATATATATATATAATATAATATAATATATGTATGTAGACAAAGAGTGATTAATCAAAAGTTGTACATTTTTTAAATTATATTAGCCATGCATTCAAATTTATGGTGCAACCAGTGATTCTTTTGTTTGGAGAGGAAGCAGTCACAGTGTTTTGAATCTTTACACCCATCCTCTAAGGGTTCACCCATCCCCTTAGGGTTTTAGAAAAAAAATATATTTTTGGGTCATTTTCCCTTCAAATCCTAAGTTAAAGTGAGCCATCTGCCACTTGACCCTGTTGCATTGATATTTTGCACCTTTGACCAACTTTTAATGGTGGATAAAAATCCTTTTTGAACCTTTTTTTTCTGGAATCTGATCAATTCTTGAGCAAGTTGTCGTGGCACTGATCCCTTGGTTGGGTGCCACACTGATTCCAGCTGGTTTGAATGCACAGGTGAACCATACGTTCGAACAAACATCCCGGGCCTTATATATATATACCCTTATTTATATTGATGATATCCTTCTCTTCTCCAAAGATAAGATTATAAGACCACTCACTTTCTGTTACTTAGAAATTTCCATTTTTTCTTCCTTCTTGTCATGAACTTCCGAGGCTTTGAAATTTAATGCCGCAACTGGTGCTTCTTTCGTTTGCACATGTTAGACATGTCATATAACTTGGAGCTTGGGGGAGAGATTCAGGGAATTATGAAAAGTTTGTCCGGATGTAAAATTGGGAATAAATTATTAGAGCATTTGATTTGAATTCCAATAAACTCAGTGGGTCTTTGCCAGAGGAGTTAGGGGACTTTAAAATTTCAAAATATCTTGATTTTTCATAAAACTCTCTTATTGGTCCAATTCCTGCATCTCTGGGAAGATTGCCCTTGTTGAGTGCATTAAGACTTGTAGGGAATAAATTAAATGGTTCGATACCCGTGTCTCTTGGAAGTTTGTCATCTTTGTCTGAATTAGATCTAAGTAATCAGGAATTCAGTGGTCTTATTCCTAGTTCTCTTGAAGATTGTCCTTGTTAAGTACAGAAATAGCACTTCCTAGCCACTTTCTTCACAAGATTGGGAGGTGGTTGACAGATTCTTCACACAAAGAATAATCGGAACTTCTATGAATTCTATGCATGAGGGCTTCATTACCCTCCTATAAAGTCTATTTTTTTGCCTTTGCATAGACTGCATTGTATTAACATGTTATTCTTTTGAGAAAAGAGTTTTTTCTGCCATCAACAAGTGCTTGTTTCCAATAAAAGCATCCAAAAAGAGAGCAACGAGCTGTTCAAAATAATTTACCCTCACATATCAAAAGCAATATCCTTATATTAAATTCCCCGATGCCCCGAACAACAATAGTTTCTCTAAACATCTTAGTAGGTGCGATTGCATTTTTTGGGTTTTTTCTATTCTTTTCTTCTCTATCCTTTTCCAACTACTTTGTGGTTTGTATTTGAGCTCTCAACGAAGGTAAATGGATGTCACTTGTTCTAGGAAAAAGGTCGGAGGTTATTCCTCATATGAGGACCATATAATAAAAACTAATTTTTTTAAGTAATCCTGTAAAGTAATGGCTATTTTACTATATTAAGTTCCAATGCTAATGCTTGCTCCAAAAAACAGATACTGTGATCCCTACCTAAAACCATAGTCACAAAAATTTCCGAATAATTGAATAATTCGCAAATAATTTACGATTTTTTTGAGAGACGAATAGAACAAGAATTATTCACGAATTTTAAAAAAAATTGCAAACATTACCGAAGTTCACGAATTTTCCGAATTATTCGCGAAATTTGCGAATATCATCGAAGTCGGCTCCTTGCATGCTTACATGCTAAGTTACCTTAGTGGTGGCTTAAAAGTTAAAAACACATATTTATATTTTATTATTTATATCTAAAAGTAAAAAGTAAAAAGCTAAAAGTTAAAACCTCCCCTCTCGTCTCTCCTCTCTCCTCTCTCAAACCCTCCTCCTCTCTGTCCTCTCGACTCTGGACAGCTAAACCAGTGAACCTCTCTCATCTCTCTCAACTCTCAAGTTGGTCGACCGACTGCCGACCACCTCTGGACAGGCCGGCCGCCTCCTCCTCTCTCATCTCTCTCTCTCATTCTCTCTCACGTCATGTGTAACGCGGCGCCGACTATAAGTGGTTTGATAATCATGTATTTATATCCAAATAGTTTAATCATTTATTATTTTACTCAAAAATATATTAAATTTTTTTTAATATATATCTAAATCATAAAATTATATTATATTAAATTATATTTTTTATAATTTTTAATTTTTTTATTTTTTCGAATTGTTCCTGAACTTTTCGAACTTTGCTTGATTTTTTTGGATTTTAACTTTGCCGAATTATTACCAAACCCCGATTTTGTGACTATGCCTAAAACGTTCATCGCCAACAAATTATGAGGCATGAATTATCAGAGAACATAGTTGGTTTAGTTGGAAAAAGAGAGCCCAGCTGAATTAGCTGGTCACTAACTAATTCAGCCACTTAGGGTGTGTTTGGGATTGCTCTTTGGAGGCAAAGAGCAGCTCTCTGCTCTGGTGCAGAGCACTTTAGTATGGGACTGTGTTTGGTTGTAGGTGCTCTTAGCTCTCAAAGAGTGAAAGAACAGAATTTGGGTCTCTTTAAAAGAGCAATTTAAACATGCTCTTTTAAGTGGGCTGCTCTTTGCCACCAAAGAGCCATCCCAAACACAACCTTACTGCATCCACCATAAGAATTATTTTACATAGATCAGAATGGCATGGCTCATCCTTGCCAAAGGCTATGTTGATAAATGATTCACCATAAGAATCATTTAGTTTGGAGTAGGCACTATAGGTATACATGGATTCCTTTTTTTATCGAAGGGCATAAATTGATGGAATTTATCACATAGTATCCTTGTCAGTGGGCCAAAGCTATGCCAATGTAGATGGCATTTAGAGTTTTGATCCTCTGTTTGATCCAATGTAGAGATATGAATTTAGAGACGAGAACCCATATCCCAGATTTTAGGCTCAATTAAAAATAAACTCCAAACCCTTGGGCTCTCTCGCCTCTTCTCTCGAGTCTCAACCCTCGACTAATTTTAGTAGCAATGTAGTTCATGCTCAGCGCTAGCGGTCAGTGGAATGCATGAATAATTTGACTTTGCATGCTCTGCGGTGCTCTCCTGCTTGGGTCAATCTCGTTCTAATCAGTGAAAGTCAAAATTGATTTGCAGTATCTCTTGAGCGTGGGTTTAGGCTGAGCTAGAATTGACTAGTTCATTCACTCACAGAGAGACCAATTCCAGCTCAATCAAAAATAAAGAAAAAGACTTCTCCCAGACGACAAACATCTGCCGAATAATCTGAAGTGATGATTTTTTGCACCAGTTTGTTGGGTGTTCCACCTACCTTTGTAGTGTTAAGCATGACAGAAAATTCTTCCTACTTGTATTATGATTTTAATACCAAAGTCTGATCAAGTAGGTGGCTTAATCTGAATTGCTAATGTAACAACCAGGATTTTTAGATTTTATTTTAACGGTGTTAGATGATGCACCACACTATGTACTGTGCTAACGCTCCACATCAGAATCGAAACCCACCTTTTAAAATAGAAAATTTCTAATTTTTCCCATATCAAAATTAGACTCATTGCGAAGTGCTCGTCGATACGATTCCAACGATATATAATCTGACGACTTCTGACAAGAACATAAAAAGTTATGCCCATTTTAACTGATCAAGCAAGTCAAAGGGTATAATTGTAATTTCGGGAGAGAAACTATTCTATTAAATCTCCCACGAAAAGTGTTAATTAGAGTTGACCTAAAATTTTATACCATTATAAATAAAACTTTAAAAGCTCTCTCCTCTCTATAATAAGAAATTATTTTCTCTCGAGACTTAGACGAGCCGATGCCTTGGGAATCGACCTTTTCAACCCGAATCGCCGTTGATCTTCCGTTCACGCTTCAAGAGGTGGGTACCCATCAATCCATCTTGTTCTTCTCAGATTCCGTCACAGAGATGCGTGCGTCGATCACAAGATCGACGGGTTTAAAAATCTTATTTAAACCCAAATATCTCATAAATTAATAGATCTATATATTTAATATATGTTTTCCCTTGAAAGTTATATATTTTGTAAATTGGGTTTATATGTTATTTCTCTTTTCTTTTCAAAAATTCCTTTTGTTTGAGCCATTAATATTTTACCTTATACTAAGTCTGTATATTTAATATGTTTACTTCCTCTTTTATGTCTGTAAAATTAATTAAATTTTAATACTTATAAATTTGATAGATTGACTTAATTAGCATAATATCATATTGATATTATTTATTTCTAAATCTATATAGTATAAATTTATCCTTCTACTAAGACTATAATAATATATATTATTGTTGCAAGTTTATATTATTATTTATTTAAAATTAATTAAGCCCAAAAATTAAATTATATTTTTATTTTATTTAAATAAATAATAGATTGCACCAACTTAAAGTTTCGGGTCCGAACTTGCAGCTACGAACCCGAATTCACGTCCATGAACCCGAGCTCGCGACCATTGATGTACCTGTCCCGGTATTTTGGTCATAACGTTTTACTCCGACCTCGAATTAATGCGATTCTTACGGCATTGGAAAGAAGACAGCGAGCTTTACAACTTTGTGTGAAATAGCCATTTCACGAATTTGACTTTTTAGAGGTCAAAATAGAGCAACAAGTCGGGTTCAATTTTGAATGAATCAAGGCTATTCAAATTTAATATTATTTTCTAATTCTCATGAGCAAAGTTCCTGTGTATATTATATCTTAAGGTCTTTTGATCGATGGTCATGATAAATCATAACTTAATAAGTATAAATATTATTTAATTTAATTATCTAATTATTATATATATATATATATCAATTTTATCGCTTCAACGCGACCTCTTCGATAATACAAAGTGTTAGAACTTCGATGTCTTTATGAAATCGAACTCTGACTTTTACGATTATCGAAATCGCACTTATAACTCTATTTTATAATTATATTGGTGTGGTATGTAAATAAATATAAATATAAGCATAATCAAAATCTAAGTATAAATCGTTTTGTATGTGTGATACTTTTGTATTTACAACTTAATCAATTTATACGAGTTAAGAATATGTTAGATCATGAGTACGAGAGTGTATGAGATCATACCTACACTTGGGCGTGGTGATTCGCTGAGATGGTATCGAAGCGAGGAATACACCATATTCACATGCCTTATAACTCATGGTGGAATGGGACCCATGACGAGTCGGGTGAGTGTGAATTTAGTGTAACTTCGTACACGGTGGCATATACAGTGATCCTATCACCCCGAGTTTTAATACGAGAGGATAAGATATGAGATATGATACGAGAATCGGGCGTTGGGCATTTAGCTGTGGTAAGGTTTCTTTTACGGTCACGTGAAACTCAGAATATTGGCGTCTATGTACGGATGTAACACCTCTATGGTAGTATAAACTATCACACGAAGTACATCCAGATTACTACGAAACCTTTTTCTTGGGAAGCGTAAATTAGGAAGGTTGCCTCACTATAGTTTATCATAGGATTAAGTATAAGAGTATGATAAGATATGAGTATGAGATAAGATAAGTTATGATACGAGTACAATATAAGACATCGCTGTGTAGGCCAGCAAAAGATAAAGAACTTAAGTTTCTGTACGTGTCGTTCCTTGCGTAGCCACCGTAAGGGCAACAACGTTTTTTAGCCAAGATGGATCTCTGGGAGAGATTATGAGTATGAGTGCGTTATGAGTGAGTTTGGTCATTATGTCTCCCCATTGGCTGGGTGGTGGAGTATGAGTATGACACGAGGGCGTTATAATATGATGGTATGATACTATGTTGACCCTCCCATAGTAGCTCGAGCAGTGACTCTGGCACATGTCGTTTAGGATTTCACTAGTATGTTAGTTACGCTCATGCGATGTACAGACGTATGTGCGAGAATGATAATAAGAGATGATATAATATGTTATGAGATATGGTAAGGTGCGTTAGGATACGAGTGTCTAGATCATAGTCTTGCATTTATGATATGATATGAGTTTTATGATATGCACGTGATTTTGTCTTCCTTTTACTATCTACTTTGAGATACTATGTTTATCACTCACAAGATGCACCCACAATGCACCTGAGTAGTATGGGGTGGATTGGTGGTGTATCCACTGAGTTTACGTGACTGAGTAAACTCATCCCACGATAATCTAACAATTGCAGGTGATTACGCTGGTAGAGTAGATGCCGGCCATCTAGATCTCACCGACGCTGATTTCATTGATTCAGCAGGTGTTGAGTACCAGGAGCCTTTGGAGGGCGACGCTACCGGTTATGAGGAGGACTACGGTACTGATCCTGATTCGAGTGCCGGTTACTGATTATTGTAGATTTGGTATTGAGTTTTATTGATACTAGTATTGCGGATTTTATAGTTTATTTTATCGGATTTGTCTCCGACTAGATTTACATTTTATTGGTGGATTGTGATTTTATCACATTTATTCAGTATTTATGATTACATTTATATTCCACCCTAATTGTTGGATTTCACGGATTTCATGGAACCATTATTGCGCGAGAACCCTGATTAGGTGTATGTCCGCTTAGCATATCCGGGATATGTGCGGGTCATAACTCGGATTTCAAGGCCCTCGGGATGGGGTAGAATTTCGGGTCGTGACAGCTAATCTAGCCGCGACTTAGAGGCCTTCTTTTTTGCTGCATTGGCAACATAAAGTGTTTTTATCTTGGATATCATTTGCAGCCTTTAGAACATAGTAAGCAAGTCGTTGAAGACTAGGGCATAGGAAGTACGAATGAAATGGTTTGACATAATGTATTATGTTCTATATCATAATCTCACATTTTTGAGGTGCCAGCATCAGGTTATGTGCTTATTCAGAAGGAATCATCATGGTAGTTAGCTAGTGAAACCCTTCTGATATGATGATTTCCTTTCTGATAAACTCCAGTCCTTAGTTACTCGAAGCAACACTTAATAGGAGGTTGGCAGGGCAGGGGGTGGGGGGGGGACCATCATCAAAAGCTTGAAATTAATCTTTTTTATGATTAGAAGCGGGAGAAATTTTGTTTTGGGCTGGCAGCAATGCATTTGGAATGTCAAGGAAGAAGTCAAAGGTATTGGAGGGCAGTAATAGCGGGGGATTATTACAAATTTTGAGGAACTTATATGGAGGTTTCAAGAAGGAGTTACGGGCTGCTGTTAGAGGCTGGATGATGGGTCAAAAATGGTCCAAGAAGGGGCCTGGTGCAGGGAATTATGGGGCAAAAATGGTGTCAGGTTTAAGAGTTTATGTGTCTGAGTTTAGGTTTCATGAATTTTAGAGGTCCAGAACGTAGGTTAAAATAGAATTTTTTAGAGGTTTCCAACCCAGAATTCTGGACAGGTCTACCAGCCAGTCATTACAACTTTTTCAGGGTCAAAGCTGGCTGACGTGGTGTGCTTTGGGAATTCTAAAATATTGGTGTGATTTTGTAAATTGTATTTTGTTAGAACACTCCTTAAACCCTCTATAACTTTAATGAAATAATATTTTTAAATATCTTTAATGTTGAGTATCCTTAATGTTGAGTGGGAGACGTAAGTATGCACTCAAAAGAAGTATTTTTACAAGAGAAAGGAAAAAACTCTAAGCTTTGGCGTAGTTTACAGCCACTGGTATTTAGAGTCATAGGATTATATTTCATGACTTGAGTGAGAGGATCATTATATATATATATATATATATATATATATATATATATATATATATATATATATATATATATATACTTCAAAAGCCAGATTGAGGTTAAGGCTAATTTAGTCGGATATCAAGCAAACTCTACTAGGAGAGAAGATGAGGCTAAGGCTAATTTTTAGCACATGTGCCTCAATGTTGTCTTTGAAGTTTTGTCTCCTTCCGTTTGTTATTGGTGTTGATAAAAGAAGTGCAGATTTTGGTCGATATTGGCAAAATTTATGCAAGAATTTAATCCCAGCATATCTAAGCTTTGGCGTTGTTTACGGGAATCTAAGTACTTCTCTTTATGTTTACCAGAGAATATTTGCAGGGCAGTTACAAAAGTATCAGAATGAACAGGCAATATTTCTGGACCTTTACATTGATCCCCTTAAGTATGTCTGCATCCTATTAAGTGCAGATGACAATGGTGAAGGTGTGTGGTGACTTCATAATATCTTGTTGTTTAAGTATCTTTTAATTGCTCTATACTATTAGTATCCAACTAGTTTCGTAATGATACTTTTTTGTTCGTCCAGGAGGAACTTTTGCTCTTTACTCGCTTCTTTGTAGGCATGCAAGATTTAGTTTACTTTCCAATCAGCAAGTTGCTGATGAGGAACTCTCAACATACAAATATGGACCATCAACACAGGCTATAGGCACCTCGCCACTAAAGAAGTTCCTTGAGAAGCACAAAAGGTTGCGGACAGCAGCCCCTACTTCTTGTATTATTATTTGGCGCTTGCATGGTAACAGGTGATCGTGTGCTCACCCCGACAATTTCAGGTAATAAATTAGGACCTCATCGTGGCCTTTTGTATGTTCATTTTCAATTTGTGCTGTATTTTATCTGTTTACGAGCCTCGTAAATTTTTACCTGTGCAAAATAGTCCTAGTATATATCTTTAGTTAGGGGTGGGGTACTTCATTTTTTGTAGCTATTTCTTTGTTACATATTGTATGTTTTCAGGAGATTAACGGTGCCTAATCTCCTCCACATTGTTGTTCTATCAACCAAATCCGAGTTTTTAACACAATATATTAAGAATTTTATTTTTCACTCATTATCAACAAAGATCCTTCAACAATTAGTGGGAGCTAAAGTCCACATCGTGATTAAGATGCTTTTCATGTACGTAATCCTACTGGGCCACTCATTTCATCCATGAAAAAATGAAAATGATCATGTTCATGCAGGGACTTTCAGGCTCTGTAATTTGGGATTGCTCTTTGGAGGCAAAGAGCAGCCCACTTAAACGAGCACGTTTAAATTGCTCTTTCAAAGTGAATCAAATATAGCTTTTTTCACTTCCCTAAAGTTCTAAGAGCATTTTTTTTACCATATTTTATTTACACGATGATCAGAGCAAGGTTTGATCTTACATCAGTTTATCGTCTTCGACATCGACGGACAGAGTGGATTGTGGAACAGAAGATTGGTCAAGCGGCTAAATGTAGTGGCATATGTTAATGTTTCAAAGTGGAATGTTGGACACTCATTTTTGTTTTCCTGCGGAGTATTAGATTTGTTTATCATCCTCACTGTGGTAGGTTTCTTTGCTCACTATTTATGTGAAAATATGAAAGCAACTTTATGCATTGATATTTTTGGCATGATTTTCTACGTAATAAGTTTTATTTATTTAGTTTTATTTTATTTTAAATTTCATTTATTCAAAAATCCTATTATTGGACTTCATAGGATTTATACCCTATGTATTATATGTTGGAAAATAATGTGTATTATAAGAATTGTTTTCATATATGCCCTATGCATGATAATTAGAAAAAGGGATCTAAAGAATATGAAGGTAAGACCCTTTTTTTTTTTCCTTCAAGAGACACACTTGGCTTGTGCACAGAAGAATACAGGCGTATAAATATTAATGGAATTGGTTCAACAAGAGCCAACCCATTTCAATTACAATGTCCTGAGGTGGGTTAAGCTTCTTTGGAGCATCAATGGAGGTTTTGATGCTGGTTTCTGGAGTGGTTTTGGGTTTGCTCATCTGCACTCTGCTCTGGTGTTTCAATGAGGTGAGATATAGGATGAAGGGTCTCCCTCTTGGGACCATAGGGTGGCCTGTTTTTGGAGAAACCATTGAGTTCCTTAAGTAAGGCCCAAACTTTTCAAAAATCCAAAGAGAAAGGTGGGTTTCTGGTTTCTAGGTGTTGGTTTTATGGCTTTTGATTGGATTGCTAAGGGTTTGATTTTTGTAAATAAACTTTTACTCTGTTTTTGATCTTCCAAGTGTGCATTGGTGTTGTTTTTCTACATATTTATTTTCCTATCATTATCAAAGTTCATTACATAAAGTGAGGTGGGTGTAGCATTTTTTTCTTTCAACAAATGGTTTAAGAGTTATTTTGGAAGATCTATGATTCTATTTAAATGGGTTTTATATTATATGTGAAATTGAAGAGATGGTTGTTTGTTTATATGCTGGTTTGGATAGATAGAATGCTTATTACTGCCAATATTTGAGCTACTTAGTTGGTTTTATACATGGTTGATGCTTGATTACTTTGTTTTAGCTTTTCTTTTTTCTAAAGCTACTTTGGCCTCATGATTTGTGAAACAACATGTTTTAGGCCTTATGGAGGCACTAATTATTCTTTTTCATGGCCCTTTATGATTTGTAATAACTCCTCTTCACTAGAACTTTTTTCTTTTCTATTGGTTAATATTTTTTTTCTTTTTTAAAATAATGCATATAAACATCAAATAAAAGGCTGAAATGGATAAATCACTTTCTTCTAGACTATACCTTTAATTTTCACTTTTTTAAAACATGGATATCTGCTTTTAAACAATCAAATCCACTTTAAAATACGGGTATCTACACCTTTAATTTTTTTGTCTATTGTATTTCTCATGCCCTACTGGCGAAGTATGTTTTCATGTCTATTGTAATTGATATTTTTTTTCTTTATGTCTAAATGACTATTGCAGGTTTGGATTGTTGCTACTCAAGCTCTCACAACCATGACAATCAGGTCTAGGTGGCTTTTAGATGACAAATATACAAATTTTTTACATGCTTTGGCTCAAGGTGGAGTGCAATCTCAATTTTCGGATATGTAACAGAGAAGATCAAGAAGCTTGGTTTTTTAAGAAGTCCTAAGTTAAATGGAAACATGTTTGAATATGGCATTGTTGAATGTGTGAATAGGATGGTGCTGAATGTATTAATGTGATTTTTTCAATGTATTAATGAAATGTTGTCGAATGTATTAAGAAGATATTATTATATATATATTTTTGGCTTATTATTTTTCTTTTTAGTTGAATGGATAGTAAATATTTTGCCTCATAGGTTGATTTGTGATTAAGTATAATAATTATAACAAGTATATTTTGCCTCATAGGTTGATTGGATGAGCAAGAAGCAGTGCATTACCAAATTCCCTTTTTTCACAAATTGTTGCTTTCACTAATTTTTCTTATTTTAAATTAATTTCGTTTTTGTTTTATTATTTTTTCATTTAGGTGAATGGATTATATTTTTTTTTTCCTTTATTTGGTGATTTGCGGTTGATACAATATTTGTAACAGGTAGATTGGCTTCAATTACAGTAACAAAAATGAAAATTGTGTACTTTTTTAAAAAATAATTTAAAAAAAAATAACGGTCCATAATTATTGTTTTTGGAGTAAATTAACAATGATTCATTAACGTTGTTTATATATATCACTGACTTCGGCCATGATTTCAAAAGAACAAGAAACAATTATTTTTTCATTAGGAACAACGGCTAAAAATCGTTGTTATTTTGTAACGGATATGAGTTGTTATTTATATAGTAAATAAACAACGATTTTGGGTCATGATTTATGAAAATCATTGCGCTATAAATAATGGACGTTGCCACGACTCAAAATTGTTGTTTATGAAATTTACAATGATTTTGAGCCATTATGTTTTGGCGATTTTCATGTAGTGTCAATTAGATTCATGCTGTCAACTCCCATCAACATTTTTTATTCGTATATTAACGAAAGTTGACGGTATGGGTTTAGTTGATTAACTTATGTAATCTTCGAGTGTTTGTTTAATAGGAGTAATAATTTAAGTGTGCTAGTGGTCAAATTTATGGGGCTCACATAAAATTTTCCCTTTACAATTCATAAAAGAGAGCGTCATTGCTCACTTACATCAATGATGAACACTTTTAATTGCATACTCTTAGGCCACCACGTGGTATCACGTTATTCTTGGCATGTTTGATGGGCCCTGATAGGGCCATCTTACGTGTTAAGTAGGGGCATTGACCGTGAGCCGCTGTTCAATGTTACAAGAGGAAACGTATTTTCCTACTTTTACTCTAACGTGTAGCATAAAAAGTGTATGACGGGGTTGAGCCTCGTAAGGGAATTGAGCGACGCGTTTCCACTGATGCAGTTCCTCCGACGTGGAAGCAATCAAACATGCCCACTGACGCAGTTCCTCTGACACGTTTCCTCTGACGTGGAAGCAATCAAAAATGCCCAAGCTTTTTACCAATCCACTTAGCGTACCTAGTTATATGTCATGTGAATTTCACGTGGCCCAAAAACTGTTTCATCAACATATCGGTATTCAAAGCGAAGGTTTTTCAAATGGACTAAGTTTAACAAGGATATTTAAATCCTCTTACGGGTACCCCTTTTACGCCAATAAACGTTCACATGTGGGTCCAATAAACGTTCACATGTGGGCCCGCGTAGCCTGACTAAGTTAGCAGTTTATAACTTTTTTTTATTTGATGGATAAGTTACTAGAATCTCCTACCTCAATATTATATATCATATAATTTGATACAATTCTGAGCTTCTCCATTTCATCAAATATGTTTACATTTAATTTAATGAAGTAAGATAATTTGAAAAACTAGAATATATAATACGGTTTACCTTATGTTAGGCGGTAGTCGGTAGACTTGGTTGGTTCAATTCATTCTACCGCTCTATTCTCCTCGTTTAGCTGAGCACGCTATTCTAGTTTGGAGTCAACCGGCCTCCTCTGAAAGATGATGTAACGTATCTAGCCATTCTACATTATTTGCCCAAAATAATTCGAATTTGTCGGGAAAGTAGATCACGACGCCTGCCGTCTCATCCACCGCGTCCATTGATGACCTGGGAACGATGAATGTCGTCAACGACTACGACCCACACAGATTCCTGTGGCCCATCTAATGTTTTTTAAAATTTTGCCCAAGTCGCCCATGCCAAAAATATATGTCGGTACTCCCGACCAATGATTTAACATCTGATACATATCTGCATATCGGCTGGAGTCCCAGGCCGATACGTATATATCCGATATGACAGATACAGATACTTATCTGTCAACAAGGCCGATATTTGAAAGCCTTTTTAAATTTTTAAATAATAAAATATTTTAATATAAGAAAAATTTATAAAGAACGATATATTTGAGATTTTGTCCCAACTCATATCCGAAACAGATCACCTGATATGGGCCGCCAATATAGCCCGATATTTGAGTCCATATAATTAATGCTCCTGACATCGTGAGTTCCCAACTTTGAGTGCTGTTCCTTACTATTTAAAAGTAGGGGTTGTGATCAGGTGGTTGTAGTGAGCACCATCATGATGCAACTTTGGCTCTCGCAGGTGATAGTGTTTAGATGATGTTACAACATTAAAACTTTAATGGTTTAGTATTGTATCATGTGACATAAATATGTGATTGGTCTAAACTTTTAAATGATAATCCGTGATTAGTCTAATCCCATACATATGTGATTAGTTTATACTTTTAAATGATAATCCGTGATTAGGTTATGTCTTGTCTAAAGAATCATGCCTATGGTTAGTATTAGAGGACACAAATCGGATGGTTCATGATCTCTGGAAAAGTGTGATTTTAATTCATTTTCATTTAATGCATGATCTATCACTTTGACATTATGAATTACCCACATCTTAAATTATTATTGGTGTAAGATTATTAAACACCATTATTTTATTTTAAATGACAATTAGAGAGTCGGGTCCAATATATATTAGTTTAGCTTTGTCGGCTGCTTATTGGATCATGGATGGATGTTCTGATTTTTATGCAAAACGAAAGAGGGCGGCGCACCATTCTGGTGTTTACTGCTTATAAGCACTGTATCATTTCATCTAATATTTTTTCGCTAATAAATTTGAATAGCATCATTGGATAAACCTTTGTGATTATAATATAACCAAAGCTGTGGTTTTCTTATGTATCTCCGTCATCCATTATCCAAATTAGAGTGGAATAAGGAAGGGTATGACAATCATTATTATTTTTTAAATGAAAAAAGAAGAGAGGGTAAGACAAGAAGCCACGTGTCAATAGTTGTCTTGTCCATTGGCCACTAATGACAAGGGTTAATTGGCCCTTCGTAAACAAGAGGGTATATCATATATTCCATGCACGTTGATTCTAGCCATTTATCTCCTAATTATGATTTAATAATGCATGGTTTCTAAACAATCATACATGTTTTTTATAGTATGAACGATAATATGTGACACCTCTACATGGTTTTATATAGGGTAGCTCTGTTGGTGCCTAGAGGTTCGGAAAGCTTCCATTTGAAATCCCTTCAAACTCATTGACCGTTTAGAATCAAATGATGGAGGTCATTTTATATTTTGGAGATGCGTGCTATGTGAATTTAAAAATGAATCGTTTGAGGATACAATCATAATCTTAAAATCTATTGTGGAGAAGATTGAAAAAAAAACGATGTAATTATTTCAACCGTCAGAAGAGTTCAAGGGGTTACAGAGATACCCATTAGGTACACCTCTTGGCCGTGAGAAGGCAGCCCCACTTCTTGCAACTTGCACTTGAACAAGAGACTAACTGCCAAAACGCCAACTATTATGGTATCAAGTTGGACTGCTATGGTGCAAAGATTCATAATATCGTACAGGTGGCACACATCTTTTCCAATCATAGGTGTTAAAATTGCAGGCCAGCATCTATCAACGAGTAATCCCAAATTCAGTGCCCATTGGAGGATCCAATCCATCCGCTGCAGTAGAGATACTTGGCCTGCGTGTACACTGTCCATTTGCCAAGTTTTTCTAGCTTTCCATGAATTTTTTATGTCAAATCTAGGCAGTTTATGTGGCGTAACGTAACTGGCTGCATGCATAGTGGTGCAGAATCACTCTAACCAGTCATTGCCTTCCACACAAGCTGTTTGCAAAATTATTTATAAAAATTTCTATAAATTATAATTCTCTATGGTAAAATGCATTCTCCGTCTACAAACTAGTTGTGAATGGCCAAGTCACTCAATACCAACTACTATTATTTTATTTTTTGGTCAAACCACTTTTCTCGTAAATGTAGAATGCTTTTTTAGGGCCACGAGTACCAACATTTGCAACTATAGTCTTTATAATGTGAGAGCCGTTTGATTGTCATGGATAAGATGATAGAATCATTTTGTATCCAATCTTTCAAACAGTTGATCTTGAGATCATAGGACACCTATTAAATAGTTAGATGTTGATTTCATGTGGCACACATTCTCAAAAGTAACTTAGAGCAGCGTTACTTTTAAAAATAAGTGTCATGAGATGACCTCAAACATCTAGTGTGTCAAAGATTGGGATTGTTGGATTTAACTCAGTCAACAGCTCTCGCTTGTGAAAACGGGAGTTGTGTATACCAAATATTCAATCGCTCATACGGCAGGTAACCTTTTCATTAGTATACTCAGCCATCCATTTTAAAACTCATTTTGCCTTCGATAAAATAGAAGATGATATTGTGTATTTGTAATAGTTTTTAACTTTGAAATTTCAAGGGGTTAGGTGATCGAGCTAGTCAGGTACCTGCTTCCAAAAATAAAAGACCTGATTAGGTGCCTCTCCCTCACTTGAGGCCACGCTAGGGATTTATATTCTGTGTTGACCTGGCATGTGCTAAATTTGGGGTGCGCATGTGCCCCTGAGATTAGACGAGTGTTTTAAGAAGCCCAGATACCCAGGTTATTAAAAAAAACGATTTTTAACTTTGAGCTGAATCCTATCTAAACAGCTGGCCCCGTGTACCTCCTTCCTATCTAAACATCACGTGGAGTGCACGGACGGGTGCACCAAATTCTCATAGTGATCAAGTTGGATTGGGGATAAATGAGCTTGGAAAAACTTCTAAACATCGGGCAAAATTTTGCAAATTCGGGTAAAAAATCTTTAAAGTTTGAAAGAATGAAAAAGAAAAATTATGAAAATATATTAATTCAAAAATTAAAATTTCAAAAAAATTTGAGCAATTTTTTTTAAAAATTCGGGAATTTTTTTTTTAAATTTCAAGGAATTCACATTTAATTCTTTAAATTCATGATCTGTTGAAAATATCACGAAGAGCTATAATTTTATTCTTTTTATTCAAAAAGTCGCTAATTATGTGCAACTTTTGGAGAACGTCAAAATTTTTTTTGATCACCTTGCCGATCCCAACTCTATTATTATGTGGGAATTTGTCAAAAGGAAAGAACTTTTTCAAAGCATCAAAAAGTGTTCGACTCTACTGCCCCTTAAGACTCAGGTTTAAGCTAACTATCAAATTAGGGCTCTCAATGGACAAGGCTTGCCAGCAACATGGTGCGGACTAGAGGAAAATAGGGCTTTTTAAACTTATAATTTTTGTATATATATATATATATATAAGGGTTCCGTCCACTAAGATTGGGAAGAATCTCCAATTGACATAGGGATACAGGAATATCAAATTAATGGCACATGGAGCACTGGTGCATTAATTGCTTAAATCATATCTTTTAAATTGAAAACTCACCATCTCAACCATGTATATTTTAATTGAGTCTTGGAGTTTGAACCATTGAAATCAGTCAAACTTTATCTCTCTCTTTCTCTAAAAACCTTGAAAATTATTATTTATTTTTTTTAATTTTGATAATTTAGAGTATCCCCAGCTTGGACTAATTCCTAAGGAATGCCCTCACCCTCACCATGCCACGAGTATGGCATCCTGTTATCACAAAAACGGAACCGCTCCTACTTGAACTCACAACCTTCGGTAACAAATCCAAGCCGCCAACCATTGCGACCAAGCGATTATAGGACGAATAGTTCGGGTGGTAATGCATTTGGCGAATTTTATCGAACGCCCGATAAAATTTGCCGAATTTCTAATAGTGCTTCAAACCAATAGTTGGTTCCTATCAATGGCAAAGCTTAATATACAGATGTGCAGGGACAATTATCTTTGGTTGATAATGTTGGATTTCACGGATTTATGTGGCCCTTAGGTCACACGTCAAGATCAGGGTCAAGCAGTCCAAATTGTTAACTTAAAGAGATGGTGAAAACACTAGTTGTGGTCAAACTAGAAATTTTCAATTATATCAATAGTTGTGATTTTATCTTAACATAAGTGTGATAATTCTAACCGTTAGATTTATTGATGGACAAAAATATAATCTATTTAAATGGATGTAGAGTCTCACTTTCTACACATAATATACGTATCAATTGAATTAGAAGAATTCAAGAAAAACCCGTCTTCTCTACGGTGTGCAAAGGAAGAGAAGACTCTTCATCAAATCATCGATTATCAGATCATTGCTTGCTTGAATCGCTCAAAGCTTAATCCTCCCGTAAAAAATTTTACGGTGTAAGGTATGCTAAAGTTTTATTTAATTCTACTTTTAATGACGGAAAGATCCTAATAGTTTCCAACAGATAAGTGCTAGCACAAATAATATAAGGCAAAATAATAGTAGATTCCAATGAGAAAATGCTGATTTTGGGTATTTCTGGAATAATTGGTGGGTATCATGCAAGCAAAAGATGTAGCCTTGCCCTCACGCAATGCTAGAAAATAGAGAAGCAAACCAATTTTATCTCAAACCAGATGGTCGCTAAGATACCCCACCTTGATCTGATATATGGGAGATGAGAATGAGATAAGAAATAAAAAAAATTCCTGCTTTCATTGAGAAAGATAAGAGGGAAAGATGAGAGACTGGTCGGTAGAGAGAGACAGAGATGGTTGGGGAGGGACAGAGAGGGGACGGCTGGAGAGGGAAAGGAAAGAGATCTCGGAATTATTTTTTTGGCTTGAATCTCGCGGGAATTTTTATATGCGCTTGAGTTGTTTTGCGCTGGGTGGATTTCTGATTAGTCAAAGAACACGTGTCAATATTTAGGCAACTTGGAGGATGATCGTCTTCCAAGGTTTTAGGTGGAGGTCTATATAGCATTTAAAATATTATTTTAATGTCACAAAGACATCGGGTGCATTGCTTAGATTATTTTTAGAAAAAATTAATTTTGAAAACTCATTTCCATCATGTATTTTTTGAGCCGTGAAATATAGACCATTAAAATTTAAGCTTTTAAAAAACTTTAAAAAAAAATAATATATATATATATATATATATATATATATATATATATATATATAAAATTTAGAATAATCTTAGTATGTACCATTACTTTTTTTTTTTTTTTTTTTTAATTTATTCATTTAAAATCTAACTTAAGATTTTTGCTCCCTATATCACACGGGTACCTTATATACTTTTTTATGCCTTTAAAATAAGCGACTCACTCTCATGATCATACACCATCAATGATTTATGATGTTGGTAATCCACACCGGCAAATAGATCTCAAGTAGGAGGGCAATGGGCCCAAAACTCACATTTTTTGGAAAGTTTGAATGATCTGATATGTGGACTCTAATATTAACAGTTATTCTTAGATTTAATAGCTAATATTAAACTTTGCCGATCGGATGGTTCACGTTCACTTATCAACATATTTCATTGGGCCGAGACATATTCCAATAATAGATTGTCACTTTGAAAATGTAGATTGATCATAAATGTATCCCACAAGGGATAATGATAAATCATGTTTCCATGATGTCAGATGAAAAGTTTAATTTTAATGGCCTAAGATCATTTAAACACATTATCCCTTAAAATAAGCACAAGACTTTGCTTCCCCTCAAAATCACTCCATATCTCGGCGAGATGTACTCTATCTCGCCCGTCTCGGACGAGATAAACAAGATGGACGGGATCTCGTCTGTATCAGCGAGATATGGTGTGATTTGGAGTCTCGACCGATTCATCTTGTTGAGGGATGAAACGCGAGACATCTCGTCTTCGGTGACATTTCAAACCATGGTGGGGTCATAATCTTTGAGGGGGAGGAGGCTCAACCATCCTAGGATTTCTTGCTTCATCAAATAAAAGTAAGGAATTTTCGCACCTACTCCCTAAGATATGTCGTATTTACATTCATACCTCAATGTTTCACCTCTTTACAGAGCGGTCTTTGCTTTTGTGTTTCCTTTACTTATCATCCCCTATAGCGACAAATCAATCGTTAGCTATTAAAAACCTAAACTTTGACTGCTTTAGATAAGATGATGGAGATCATTTTTCACCATAATATTCTATCCATATAGTAACAAATCAATCGTTAGCTATTAAAACCTAAACTTTGACTGCTTTGGATAAGATGATGGAGATTATTTTTCACCATAATATTCTATCCAATTAATCTTGAGATTAGGAGGCTACCATCAGGCCGTCAGATTTTTACTTCATGTGGCAGATAATACAAAAAGTGATCATGATTTTGAGTGTACATTAAACATGGTTCTTGGCTCACTTTTCTATATGGGTGCCATGTGAATCAAAATCTGACTATCCGATGACAGACTCGTGATCTCAAGATTCATTGGATAGAAAACTATGCTGAAAAATGATCTCTATCATTTGATTTCAAACAATCAAAGTTTAATTTTATTGTAGCCAACTATTGATTTGTCATGTAAGAGGCAATATACAAAGAAAACACAAAAGTGGGGCTCGGCTGAGTACAAATGCGACATATTTGAAGGGATAAATGAAAAAATCCCTAAAAATAATTATATGGATTTTTAAGGGCTACTATTAATCTCCCACAAAATACTCAATATCTCTCGTTAACCACACTTAAAACCTACCAACTTTTTGGAATCAGACAATGGAGTTCGAGTTTCTTTTCAAACCGTCCCAATAGATCTTGAGATAATGAAGTTTGTGAAATCAAAATCTAAATGTATTATGATAATTTAACATGCCCACAATCAAAATCTAACCGTGACATAGAATGGGACGAAAAGTAATCCCCATTGCCCAAATTTAAAGCTGTCAATGATATTTTATTTTTATTTTCTTATACCAAAGCTATATTTTGAATTGTTATTAGTGGGGTATATATAGGATTTCATGATGGGGTTAGCAGGAGCCCCGAATTTGATGCACTGACACAGAATACAACGTCCCTTAATGTCTCCGACAGAATCCTATTGGTCAATGGAGCGTACAGGGAATCTGATATGCTATTGGTGGCTAAATAGCATTAAAACATTGGGCCCCCAAGGCTAGCTCAGAGCCTTGATAATAAAACATTATATTGTTCCGCACAGTCTACAACAAAACCATTGGCGATTTGTCACTCACATACCAGGTTTTATTATTGGTTGCCAAACCAGGCACCTTTAAATTCACCCACCCAATTTGAGGTCACCCACTCTTAAGCTCATTTGACTACATTACAAGGAGATCATGTTCAGTACTAAAATTTGACGTGATGGATCTTGAGATCATGGACTTATCATGAGATTGTTAGGCCTCGTTTAGTTTTTCCTAATTTTTCTCAGAAAAGTTCAGATTCTTAAATTTTCAAATTCCTACCAATTTTTGACAAACTCAGATTCCTGACTTTTCTAAGATGCATTCTTAAGTTATATTGATTTTTGAATTTTTTTCAAATTACTCTGAATCTTATTATTCTTAAGTTTTCTCAGAAAAGCTTAGACTTGAAATAATTGTTAGTTGTGTTTGAACCGTAAACATATTATCAAGTCATCGGTATAAGAGGCAAACTCAGATTTGATCAAAATTTTAAGAGTTATTCATCCATATACGGTTCAACATATTGGGCAATATTTTTTTTGATAATACGAGTTTTAGAAAGACAATGCCAAATATCTCATATACATATATGTGGAACTAATATAAAGTCATGAAGATAAAGGGAAACGAGTATACTTAAAGCATACTAATATATTTTTATTTTTAATAGAAACAAAATTACATATTCGATTTGGCCATAATAACAAAATTGGCCTAATTGTTTTTATTAAAAAAAAAAATTCAATATATTGAGAAAAAAGTAACACAAGTCCCCCAATCATGTGCACCACATGACATGTTTATTTGGGTTGAGATACGTTTCAATGATGAATTACTTCAAGACTAGACTTTTTTATTTATTTAATAATTTTAATGTCTTTTCTAGAATACATATGCACTATTTTAATTTTAAAATTATATACGTATTAAAAAGAAATTTCATTTTTATATCTTAGTAAATTGCTCTACTAGTTGATTTAATAGTGTTTTGTAAAGTTTAAGTTTTATGATCAAACCTTCTTATGTGTAATATATTATTATTATTTTTTAATTAATTATATTAAAGCGTATACACCATATGTGAGTGTGTAGCTTTACAGCATAGTAGAGTTCTTGTGAGAGAAATCTCTTCGAAAATTAGTCTCGTGGAGCACCTAAATAGAGGGAGGGGAGAGAAAAAATAGGCCAAAATTATGGGTAATTAGGTATCATTATTTGCAATTCAAATTCTATCAAAATTATAATAGTTGCAACGAAGGAATTCTCAATTATGGATAATTGAGGGAAATAATCCTCTCTTCTGGCCTTATAATCTTAAACATTAGATAAGAGTATTTGCAACTAAAGATTCGGTCTACTGATGAAATAGTTTCACCGCTAACACCATTAACTGCCTTGAAACAAACAATAGAAATTATTTTTCCTCCCAATCTTTAACAAATTGATATTCAGACCATGACAAACATATCAAACAGTCATATGTTGATTCCGTATGGAACACATCCGGCTCGAGAACTCTACTTATATAACGCCTATAATCTTGGTCAATTTAGGGACATGTCTCAGGTGGGATCAACATCTGACTGTTTGATATGTGGACCATGATCTCTAGATCTAATCTGCCAAAGATTTGGGATAAAAAACAATCTCCATGGTTTGATTCAAGGCAATCAATAGTGTAAAAAAAATTTCAATGAGTATTAAAAATGGTAGTTGTCGGGTACCGGAACAAAAAAGAGCCATTGGTTTTAAATATCTCAAAGTCACGGATTGGGTGTGTATCTCAACGGGGAGTACACTCCCCCAAACTCATATTCTGCCTTAATCTGTGCAAAAACCTCTGACCTCCACACGCCCCTTTCACTCGGAAAAACACAGAAAGTGGGTGGGACCCACTGAAACCTGTGAACACGCGATTTGGGCAGAAAAGCTCAGATTTTGCATAAAATCTGAGAAAAAACTCAGATTTTACACAGATTGTAACTCTCGAATGAGCCCTTAGTTTTGGTTTCACTTGGCACAAATCCAAAAGAGTGACCTTAAAATCGGGTTTCAGTGTGATGAGTGCCACATGATGTTAAGGGTAATTTTTATGGGATGTGTTCTATTTGAAATAAAAAAAATAATCGTCTGATGGTACGACCATGATCTCTTGATCCACGTTGTGAAAGATTGGGACAAAGAATGATCTCCGCCAGTTTTTCGTCCCAATCTTTGACATAATAGACATTGAGATCATATCATCCTACCATCAAACAGTTAGATTTTGATTCTACAAGGCACACATCTCAAAAACTCAACACAATCATGACATACATCAAACATGGTTCTCGAATCACTTATCAAGATGTCTGTCACGTAGAATCAAAATCTGACTGTGTGATGATACTATGAAGAACTCAAGATCTATTTTGTTGAAAATTTGGACATAAAATGATATCCATCATATGATTCAGAGCAGTCAATAGTTAGAATATGTAAACCCGAGTGGAGAAGGAAAAATCTTAGGTTAAAAATAAAGGTACCTTTTATTTCATAAGCCTCGGACCCAGATAAGGTCCCAGCAGGGGCACTAAATTTGAAAACCAAGAAAAGGGTAGCTCTATTCCAATCTACTGAATTACTAAGGGCCCCTACCCTGGAAACCCATTGACAAGGGAGATCGATTTTCATCTCAATCATACAGACAATGGATCTTTAGACTAGAGGCATACCATTAGACGATCATTTTTTGTTTCCACGTGACATAGATCTCAAAAAGTGAACCTAAAATTAAATTTGAGTGTGATGTGTATAATTTGATTTTTGAGTTACTTTTTTGGGATCTATGTTAGGTGGAATAAAAAATTGACCGTTTGATAGTACGCACATGATCTCAAGATCCTTTGTGTGGAAGATTGAGATGAAAACAGATCTCTATAGTATGATTCAAAAAGGTCAATATATGGTTTTCTAGTGTAGGCACCCTCAATAATTCGTTAGTGGTGAATAGAGCTATCCAAAAGAAAAATGTTTAGAAAGTGGAGCCATTACTTGCACACATGAAATTAGACCCCACCCGTGTAATGCGAAAACACCATCTAAATCCATTAGGACACTGACCATCACTACAAAAAATAAGATTATTAGCAGCAACCAAAAACTGCCGCTATTAATAAAAAACGGCAATTTTTTAGTTAATAGCACAGTTTTTTGCTACTGCTAATAATCTTATTTTTTGTAGTGCATGCTCATTTATGATTGACCATTCATTAAGAAGAAGATTGACTCGAGTGCCAAGGCTAGCAAGCACTCAAGTGAGGTGCCTAATACCAACTTGGCTCGCCCCCGCACGTGTTAGCGGGTCTAAGCCAAACCATGTGAACAATTAAAGTGGGTGACGTGGAGTGGAGAAAGGCCACCTCTGATACCATGATAAATTTTGCATCCAACTGAAAATCAATTGACAATGAGTGGAAGGGCTCAAGATCTTATAAGGGGGGAGAGAAGGCTATAATTTACTCCTATGTGGGACTACACTTCAACAATGCACACCCTCTTTAGATTTTAGTGAAGTGAGTCGAGAATAGGCCAACATTTGTTACTTGAAAGTCTAAACCATAGTCACCAAATTCTCTAACTTCAAGAAAAGTCGCAAATAAGTCACGATTTTTTGAGAAAATAAATATATTATACTTATTCGTGACTTTTTCAAAAAATCTTAAATTTTAAGAATTATTTACAAATTATACGAATCATTTGCGACTATCTCTAATTTTTGCAAAATTTTGCCCAAATTTTTTTTTTACTTTTATTTTCTTTTATTTTATAATTTTTTTTTTTTTTTATAAGTTTTTTTTTTTTCCAAAATTTGTCATTTTTTCTCGAATGTAACGAATTTTATGTATGCCGCAGGACAATACACAAGCCAACCTCAATCCATATGCAATAATGGATGGGATATTGTAGTAGGTACACTTCTCCACCATGGCCCATGGAAAAGGACCGTGTATACCATGAGTCTATGATAATTTTGAACATCCAACTCAAAGCCAATTTCCTAAATGTGGAGGGGCCAGAATCTTATAAAAAGAGAGACTAGTGTCACAGACCTAGCATCACGCATCAACAATTCGTGCGGCTTTTGCGTCTAAACGCTCCCTAGCGTTGCAAGATCAGCCTAATCCCGAGGACTCGTTAAGAGACTAAGAGAGAGTAGGAGAGAACTTAAGAGAGGGAATGCAAAGTATACTTATATTATACTCAAGAATGTTCACAATTGTTGAGATTTCTGAGGTTTGTGAGGTATTTCACAAATGAGGCCCTCTTTCCTATTTATAAGGTCTCTAGTGTATAATGAATGGTAGAAGATTTGGACATATATAAGGTCTCTAGATGCTTCCTCTAGATGCTTCCACACTACCTTTCCTAGTTTCTACACATTTTCAAGTATAATTCTCTATAATATTCTAGACTCTTTCTTATTCTAGAGTCTTCTTTATCCACCATCTTCCATGTGTCTAGACTCTTCCTTCTTTCATGGAACCTCTCTAATTACTCTACTATTCTAGAGTATTCTATGTGTCTCTATTATATACATATAGTGTATATGGTACAAATATGGTAGAAAATATCGATGCAACGCACGGGGCGTGATACTCTCCCCCACCTATGCTGGCGATGTCCTCGTCGCGTCACTATGCTAACCTTAATGTCTGGTAGCCCTTTAATTCCATTTTACGAGGTAGTCAGTGAATGGACATAAACATCTCTGCATTGTTATCCCTTCAATGAGGATGTACTCAACCTCTTCGGACATCCTTTTTCTTCTCGGTGTAGTTGACTTGTCATTCTTTACTTTTTTTACGAGTCGTAGGGCAGATAACCCTCTTGTACCCGTCATTGTTCCTTTAACTGTAGGAACGGTATATGGAGTCCCTATCCAAGTTCCCACGATTAGCGCTACCCCTCTCGCATCGTACTGTGGATGGATCTCGCCTCCAAGTTGACGGTTTTGAGTCACCCTTGCTCTTTGGTCGTCTTCATGCTCAATCAATTTGTCTCTTCCATCAAGACAAAGCTTTGTGTGACACCCATGTCCACCATTGCACAAATAGCCTTCCCATTGATGAGCCCCTCCACGTTCATGAGCCCTTCGTTTGTCTACGTCTCATGTCACTCCGGCGTCTTTGGTAGCTTCTCGATTGTGTTGAGCTGCAACGAACCCATTATTGCGTCCTCAACACTTTCCTTCTTAGCATCCTCAATGCTTTCTTTCTCATCCATTTTTGTGACAATGGCCATTAGTGTTTCTCTTCTTGGGCATTCCCTTGCTTTTGGTAACCCATCACACAAGAAGCATTTGGATTCGCGAACATTGAAGGGCTTCTGTGCTTCCCGCTCCTTACGTTGCTCAACTACTATAACGTTTACGTGTCCGTGCATCTCTTCACGCAGCTCGTCGAGTCCCATCTCGAGAGCCATGATGCTTTGGCCCACCTCATCAAACCGATCACTCCCATCGACCACGTCCAGCTCCACCCTAGTAAGTTGTGCGTCAAAGTTGTCAACTTCATCCCTCGATGAGGAAGCATCGCGAGATTGACCCCTCTTTGGCTTTTCACTCTCATTGTCAGGAGCCCTCACCTTAGGAGCCTCCCGAGTTGTGACCATTCCATTGGTCATAACCTTTTTAAACAAGGCCACATCGCTCCTAATTTCCTCTAGTTGTACACGTATAACATTAAGGACATCTCATACCTTTGGCTTATTGCTCTCGTTTTACGTCTCTCGTACACATCTTCCGACATGATGATTCTCCTACTCGACTTGGTCTCCTCTTCCAACCAATGTGGCTTTTCCTCAAATCGATTTGTCTCTAGTACCAACTATCATGGACCTAGTGTCACACCTCGACAATCTGTGTGGATTTTACGTCTAAACTCTCCCTAGCATCGCAAGATCAGTCTAATCTCGAGGACTCGCTAAAAGACTAAGAGAGAGTATGAGAGAACTCAAGAGAGGGAATGCAAAGAACACTTGCATTATACTCAAGAATGTTTACAATTGTTGAGGTTTCTGAGGTCTGTGAGGTGTTTCACAAATGAGTCTCTCTTCCCTACTTATAAAGTCTCTAGTGTACAATGAATAGTAGGAGAATTGGATATGTGTCACCCATCCAACGGTGGTGGAATACTCTAGAGTTTTTTCTAGCTGCTTCC
Organism: Chloranthus sessilifolius; assembly: GCA_021018995.1. Taxonomy (NCBI): domain Eukaryota; kingdom Viridiplantae; phylum Streptophyta; class Magnoliopsida; order Chloranthales; family Chloranthaceae; genus Chloranthus; species Chloranthus sessilifolius. The sequence continues at coordinate 42,507,840 of CM037589.1, read as the reverse complement.
ACACATTTCCTAGTTTCTATACATTTTCAAGTATATTTCTTTATAAGATTCTAGACTCCCCCTTATTCTAGAGTCTTTTTTATCCACCATCTTCCATGGGTTTAGACTCTTCCTTGATCTAGAATCTTTTATGGAGCATCCTTAATTACTCTACTATTCTAGAGTATTCTATGCATCTCTACTATACACATATTGTATATGGTACAAATATGGTAGAAAATATTCGGTGCTACGCACGGAGCGTGACACTAGGCTATGAATACTCCTTGTTGGATTAAACTTCATCACCACCTTCCGAATTGAGGTCATAGTCTCATAGATCTAATTGAAACTCTTGTACAAAAGGTGTATGATTTTTTCCTTTTGGGTTTTCAAATGAGAGAAACACCAATGTCTATAGTAAAAAAACGAGATTCCAGCATCATTCGAGTGTCCCTAATCGCTACGTCTCTTTGAAATTGGAGTTGCTTTATGGAAACATATTTCAGATATAGTTTCTAGTTTGGCTTCTTTATCGAAATACCGATGTCTACAGTAAAAAAGAGGTTCCATCATCATCATTCGGGTGTCCCTACCGGGGTTGCTAGTTTGGCTTCTTTATGGAAACGTATTTCGAATACAGAAGGTTTAAGCATACACGTACATCAATTACATAAATAATTTGATTTAAAAATACTCTTTTTCAAGCCTTTAATTTCATGTAAGTCCTTCCATCATCCATGTACTATAGACTATGCTCACTATTTACTATAGTGCATAGAATTGTCAATCTTACTACATCAAATTAATATCCAATGATTTGAAAAATATCATTTAGATGACTAAGCCTTGATTTTAACCATCAAATTAATTCGATGGCCTTAAGCTAGAGATACAATTAATATAAGTGATTAGATGAATCCATCATTAATTTGGGATTAAATCTTTACCCAATGTTGATGCCCTCAAACGTGTAGCATTGACGACGTCAAGGGTTCAAATTCCATGCTTATCTTAAGTTAGGTATCTTCAAGATTGAATAATGCACTCAAAGCAATGATATATTGGTTGATGCAATAGCATCAATCATCTCAAGATTAAAGTGTACTTCACCTCATCTCAAGATACTACTTTAAAAATCTCAAGTTTAAAGGAAAAAAGCTAAACTCTTGCTTACCACAATGGTGAGTACTATAGTCTCTCCAATGATTTCAAAAGTACTCACTCTTATGATGGCAAGGACAGTTGGGTTCCACGTATAAGACAACTTCATGTCATTCCAAGATGGTGCAACCCCATAGGATTGTCATGAGTATGGATGAACTTTCTTCACTCATCCCGAAGTTATGAACATTTCAAGTCTATATAGAATTTATAATTATGTTAGAAACTTTAGGATCTAGGCTCAAATCAAACGATCAAATATACATATTTATAAGAACATGTGTACCTTATATCTATTCTCGGGTCACCGTGCCAGTGATCTACGCAATGAAACTGATGATCTACACCAGAGAATTAGAGTTCACGTTACCTCTCATCTTCTCAAAGTTTAGCCTTTAGATAGGAATGTGCTAGATTAAGAGCAAGAAGGGATGATGGTCTCCTTAAATAGCCACCTCTCTTTCCTAACTCATCAAGGAAAGAGAGTGGAGACATATCACTTATATTATGAAACTACTTGCTTCATATCGCCTCGAGATACTTGTGGTTAAAGGTTCAACCAAATTTTATGGAAACCCAAAGATGGGTTAAGGTGTTGACCACAAATATGCAACATTCTCCCACTTGCTCTACACCTTAACTCATATAAACATAAAATTTTAAAATGACTCTCTAGGTTGATAATCTTTAAAAAGCGGATGGTCATCCAATTTTTATTTTGAAAAATTATTGACCCTCACTATTTCAATGCTTCATAACAACCACCTAAATTCAAGAACAATACCAGTGAAGGATCATGGCATTCAGAGTGTTCTATCTTACGAATCGATACTGGGCACAATCCATAGTCACAAAACTAGCCTCATTAATGAATTTAAGCCTTTACTTAGTGACACCCAACAACTCACATATTTGTGTAGTTTCTATATTCGTCTATGCCTTCATACCCCCAAGGATATGTCATTCCTGATACATTACTGCCCCCCCCGGTCACCCGTGACTCTCTGTCACCAAATTATCATAACTAAGGTTTACCGATGTGATGCCTAATCATATCTAATCCAAATAAAATCAGGTATGACGAGACATAACCCCACAACTCTGTCATGAAATCACCATGCAGATGGTTAGAGTATAATCACAATAGCACGTTGTCACGGAGTCACTCTTCCCGTCGTGTGAACTCAAGTGCAACACTTAACTTCTCAAGCTAGGTCAGCTTGTCTCTAATACCAATTATCATGAGGGCGCAATCCGTCGCGCATTGTCATACCCATGCGGCCCCTCGATGCCTCGTGCAACGAAGCAAGCCTAACCAACATCAGCTCTGATACCACCTACCTAGAGGACAGGAACTCCCCTTCAAGGCGACCTTATTTTCAAGGCAACCATATCGATGCATAGTATCTTTCGACAACATGCATGAGTGCACTTTCATGCCGTACTTGGCCTGCTCAAGCTTCACCTTTGCATCGTGCATTAGTACTTCACTTGCGACAGTAGCATGCAACTCTTCATCCCATCATACCAACATATCTTGCCATCATACTGAATCAAGCCCACCGTCGTGTGTGGCCCGCGTGACCATCATACATCAAATTCTAACCCTTCAGCAACGTGCACTATGGTCTCCCATGCAGCCTTTGAAGGTCTCCCTCTTGCCCAACCCACATACACCGCGACGCATAATTCGACATACATGACAACCTCGCTTTGGGTGGCACACGGCATTGTCGAAGCAATATTCTAGGCCCACCCTTTAAGGCTTAGGAGACACTTTTGTACCTTCGGTGTCGCAAGGCCTCGTGTATGTGGAAGGCCTCTCCCACATAAATTGTTTAAACACTGATCAATCACAGAATATACCATTTTATCACCCTTAACTTAGTGATGCTAGGACTTAGTTTGTAATTAATAAGTTATTGATGTGCATATATTAAAGAAAAACAGTAAAAGAGAGTCAAAGTGTTAATATTCATCAAAATGAACTTTAAAAGCAGTAAAAAGATGATTGAGCGAAAGAAGACGATTCGCCACCTATTAAAAGATAAGATATCGTATTTTACGATTCAACGCTAATACTGAAGCCAAAGAAAATAAAAAATAAGAAATTGTAATTTACGATTCTTCAAAAGACAATTATTCAGAACGCGACAAAAGAGTAAAAAGCGATACCAAAGAAAGCGATCATTCGTTATAGAGAATCGTCTACTGAGGAAGCTATGAAACATAGAAAATCGTGATTTACGATTTTCTAAGAAAAAAGATAATCGTGAATTACGATTATGATTATAGAAGCTTTTCTATTGCTGCTGATCACGTGAAGACTATCACCGCCAAAAACAGAATTAGAACTCTTTAATTAGAAGTTTGGCTAATCACGGATCTGAGAAGATTGATGAAGATAGACTCCTAAGATCTCTGCTGCTGTTATCAATGAGAGAAATTCATAACACATCAACCGTTGAAAGCAAGGAAGAATAAAATTAGAATTAGAGTTCTATTAGGAATCTTTTATTTCAGTTATTTCTTTTATTAGAATTAAAACTCTGTAAACCGACTTCTTATGATCTATAAATAAGAGGGTTCAGTATAAGGATAATCATCGAAGAATTTCACAGCATCAATTGACAACTGAGGTCTGTGTTTTTTTCGATCAAAGTAGTTTAAGATTTACAAAGTAATGTCGTTCATGGTTCTCTGAGATTTTACCTGACAACCAAGGCTGAGGAAGCTGAAAGATTAACCCTTTGGATGGTTCTACTTTTGCTTTCTAGTTTAGATTTTATTTTATTTTTAGTTTAGATTTTATATGTTTTGTAAACATCTTCAAATTTTGATTTGAATTGACGACTCAGGTTAGTGTTTACAGATTAGTGTATGGTTTTACTTTTTCATCTTCAATTTTCTTGAATTTGATTAACGACAAAATTTTAGGAGATTGTTGATTAGATTAAATCTATGTTAAAGAATTTTAGTTTTCGATTGATGACCAAATTCTGGAAGGCTACAAAACGCTACTTTAAATTTGTCGACATCCGATAGCTGAAGGTTGAAATTGACGACCTCATTCTGAAGGAGGATTAGGATTTATTTTTCTGTAACTTAGTATAAAAAAATATTCTTTTATTCATATTTCTCTAGTAGTTTAGTTCTTAAAAGATAAAGATAATTTTTTTTTAAAAGGAATATAAAAATCTATAATAAGATAATCACTTCTTCATGAGATCGATTTTATCACTAGTGCTATAATTTTCATTGTGCACTTGCAATAGGTTAAGGCTTGATTTTAATTTAAATATATACATACTATAAGCCGATCAAACACCATCTATGGGTAAACAACAGAAAGTCCTTAAAGGTATTAGTTTGACATACCACCATGGCACACGGCCTCTGCTTGTGGCACACAATGTCATCTTTCACACCAATACACCCAAACGTCTCGTATCATCTCCCCATGCGACCATGTCGCGACTGCGTCGCGTGCTTTCTTAGCAACTATTAAATTAACCAATATCTACGAAGTCGATATAAAACTCACAGTCTCAAGACCCATGACAACTATTAACAACTATAAACTCCTACTGATTTAATCATTCCTTAAAATTAGTAAGTTCTGATAAGAATAGCTTAATCGTACCCATATCAACAATTCCTTTTGTTGCTCTAAGTGTTGTTCTTATTATAGTTCACCTCAAATATATTAAAATGGCGGAAGCAGAGAAACTACAAGGTAAATCACTAGATGATACAAAAAATATGTCGTTATACTTCTATAATTATAAAATATTTTCACTATATATCACTGACTATTCTCTGTGAAATACGTTATGATCATATGTCTGATGAATCTATAACCATACGTTACTGACTATCTGTAAGGGATACGTTTTAATCATATGTCACAGATCGTCCTTGAGAATTACGGCATGACCATATATTACTAGAAATTCATTATGAGCTATGACCATATGTCACTAACTAACCTCCACGGACTTAACTCGAACATAGGGTCAGATTCAAATTAATTAGAGTATCAATAATGTGCAAACTTTCACTCTATGAGACAACCTCATTGCATCGTCTCAGCATCACCTTTGGGCAGGGATTTTGACATGCAGTTTGCTTCCCAAGATCGTGTTTGAGAAAACACATATAGACCTAATCACTCGTTTTGTACGATTAATCTAGACTCTCCATCAGCTTTTGCTAAAAAGATTATCATTCTCTCCCTTAAACACTCATGACTATTTTATCCACCCTATTTATATGAAACTCCTAAGTCAACTTTGGCCAGAATTTAGAAATCTCATACAAGCATGTGCCAACTCAATCCTAATGAGACACTAGTCTCAAAATCCAAAAGTCACGTGACCTACATAGGCACCTTTGGGCAGACCTCGGTCTATTTCAACTACGTACCCTTGAATTATCGTTTTATCGGTCTACTATGATCTCGAAGATACGACTTAAATCTCATTCAAGTGAATCAAGTCTAATTCAAGATTTAATAAAAAAAATTTAGATACGTACACATCATGCCAACTATCAATTTATCGAAAATCTCAAAACAATATTCAATATTACATTTATATAGCTAAAAAACTATAAATAATAATTTTGGCATACAAAGCATGCGGTGATTAAATTAATAGTTAATCATTAATATTTGGATACGTATACACGCATATTACAAATCTATGTCAACATGAACAATAGAGCATAAAAATCAAACGTGATATAAACCTTGAACCATATATAGTCTAAGAACAATCATACCAAGACAATATACAAATGGTCTCCAAATCAAATTTCTTTTCTAGTCCATTATGAAGAGCCCATAAATTCATACAAAACGATATCTTATGGCCCTAAAACTGACTTAAAACGAGTCCAACATGATGAAAAAAAGATTACTATCTTCAAGGATTTCAAAAACACATTATAACGATTTCAACCAGTGCCAATAACAAGCCCAATGCAATGACTCGTTGAATATTTACAAATCATGGGGTGAAATCAAACTTAAAATGAGCAAGTTATGACCAAAATAAGTTTGTAGTCAACATATAATAATAATAAGTCGCTTTCTCTTTAAATCCAACCTTGCAATCGTGCAATCTGTGAAAAATTTACCGTCACAAGTTTGATTTCAAGATCTAAATACCCATGAAAATCAAAATTAATAAAGAAAATGGTCTCCAAATTCACAAAGTCAAACTTTTGTCACAAATCCCATGGCACTAAAATTTGCAATAATTTAAAATTTTGACTTTCCTTAATCTTAAAGCCAAAAGAAAACTTCTAGTCGCAACACCAAATATTATTAATCTTTGTTTACCACAATTGGGATCTACAGGCAAAAGCTATGCTTTTACACCAAACTAATAAGACAAAAAGGAAAGATATAAATCACCTCTCTTTGTTGTAATATAATTAGAGTTATATTAAAAAGTTTAGTGCTTCTAAACACTAAGTATGGCAATCATCAAGCACACATATATAGCACCTCCCTTTGGATGCCTATCACGGGAGAACGGGGTTTAAGATTTGATAATGGCATTTTTTATGCACAAAGCTTATAGGCGTAGTTCACCCGACATTGCCAGCCACATCCGACGGTGCGGGCCACTAGCCGAGTCTGATATAACCTTGGCTATCTCTAGCCGGCACAAGTACCATCAGATGGTTGACTAGCCAATCCATCCAGTGACGGGATCCAACAAAACACTCTAAAATATGCTTTTCTAATATAAAAGTTTAAACAAAATAAAGATAGAGTCATCCCGACTCTCTATCAAACCTTTCTACCTGGCGGATCTTTTATTTGGCTAATAAAAAGAGAAGGTCATATAGCTTTCGTGGACATGTAACTCAAACTCGCAGGTAACTTTAAAATAACAAGAATAATAGATAAATATGTAATATTAAAATAAATTAGTCGTAAGTCGATGGGTCAAGCCGATTTGCTTTGATACCAATTGTTAGAGATCTATGCTCGAATCACATGATCAAATATACATCTTTATAAGAACATTCGTACCTTGTATCTATTCTCGGGTCATCACGCTAATGATCTCTGTAATGAAATTGATGACCTACGCTAGAGAATTCGAGTCCACGTTACCGCTCATCTTCTCTAAGTTTAGCCTTTAGATGGGAATATGCTAGATTAAGAAAAAGAAGGGATGGTGGTCTCCTTAAATAGCTCTCTCTTTTCTAACCCATCAAGAAAAGAGGGTGGAGATATCACTACAAAAAATAAGACTATTAGCGGCTGCAAAAAACTGCTACTAAAATTTACAATAATTTAAAATTTTTGACTTTCCTTAATCTTAAAGCCAAAAGAAAACTTCAAGTCCCAACACCAAATATTATTAATCTTTGTTTACCAAAATTAGGATCGAAAGGCAAAAGCTATGCTTTCACACCAAACTAATAAGACAAGGGAAAAATATAAATCACCTCTCTTTGTTATAATATTATTAGAACTATATTAAGAAGTTTAGTGCTTCTAAACACTAAGTATGGCGATCATTAAGCACACATATATAGCACCTCCCTTTGGATGCCAATCATTAAGCACACATATATAGCACCTCCCTTTGGAAGCCTATAACGGGAGAACATTTGATAATGACATTTTTTATGCGCCAAACTTATAGGCGCGGTTCACCTGACATCGCCAACCACATCCGACGATGTGGGCCGCTAGCCGACAGTCGGATCCAACCTATGGCCATCTCTAGCAGGCACAAGCACCATCGAATGGTTGACTGGCCGATCCATCCAGTGACGGGATCCGACAAAACACTTTAAAAAATGCTTTTCTAATATAAAATCTTAGACAAAATAAAAATAGAGTCATACCGACTCTCTATCAAAACTTTCTGCCCGGCGAATCATTTATTTGGCTAATAAAAAGAGGTCATATAGCTTTTGGGGACATATAACTCAAACTCGCAAGTAACTTTAAAATAACAAGAATAATAGATACATATGCTATATCAAAATAAATTAGTTGTAAGATCCATGAGTCAAGCCGATTTGCTTTCATATCAATTGTTAAAAATTTAGGATCGAATCACATGATTAAATATACATCTTTATAAGAACATGCATACCTTATATCTATTTTCGAGTCGTCGCGTTAGTGATCTCCGTAATGAAACCGATGATCTTTGCCAGAGAATTCGAGTTCACGTTACCGCTCATCTTCTCTAAGTTTAGCCTCTAAATGAGAATATGCTAGATTAAGAGGAAGAAGGGACGATGGTCTCCTTAAATAACTCTCTCTTTTTTAATCCATCAAGGAAAGAGAGTGGAGATATCACTACAAAAAATAAAACTATTAGCGGCTGCAAAAATTTGCCACTTTTAACAAAAAACTACTACTATTAGTCATGTCGCTACTAAAAACTACCACTATTAGTCCTATCGCTACAAAAAACTGTGTTAATAAGTACCGCTGAAATACCTTATTTTTGTTGTTTATATCACTTATATTAAGAAACTACTTGATTCCTATCACCTAGAAATACGTGTGGTCAAAGGTCCAATCCAATTTTATAGAAACTTAAAGATGAGTTAAATTGTTGACCACAAATATGCAACAAAGCCTAAAGAGAAAAATGATCCAAAAAATTGACCAGAGTACCAAGCCACCTAGCCATCTGCTTCTTAACTAATGCTAACTCTAGCGACTTTTGTACTTTATAGTTTAAACTAAAAAGAGATCTATTAGTTCCACACCACCAACAATCCAACATCTTCTTAGGTCTTGTTTGATAGCAATGAAACTCCAAAGAATAAATGAAATTAATTTCTTAGTTGATTTCTTAGAAAATGATTTCCTCTATAAATGGATTTCCCACTATTTGATTAGTGTGTTTGAGAAACGAATTTAATTGGAAATTGATTTCTCTTATTTGATTACCATCTTTAAAAATGAATTTGAAAATGAGTTTTTAAGTTTTGATCATTTATTATTAAAATCATAATTAAAGTCAAATATTAACCAATAATTTTTTTAATAATATTCTATTACATTACAAATTAATACGATAGTAATCACTATTTATTACTAAGTTACATAAATCAGAGTTTGAAAAGTCAAACTTTGATCAAACTTAAAATTTTGATTAAAAAAATATGTAAAGTTGAATAACAAAGTTGTAAATGCCAGTATCTAATTTAAGTTTATACATTGAAATAAAATTAAATTTTTATAAAAGTCAAACTTTGATCGAGAAAATTTTTTGCAATGTACCAACAAGTTATAAAAGTCCAACTGCAAATTAATATAACAGTATTCATATACATTGTTAGGTTATAGAAGTCAAAGTTTGATCAAATATCCACTTTTAATAAAAGTCAAACTTTGATCAAACATAAAACTTTGATTAATAAAAAATTTTAAAACTAAAGTACAAAGTGATATAATAAATGCTAGTATGTACTAAAAGGTTACATGTTGAAACAAAATTCAAATTTTAAACTTTAAAGAAAATTTAATTTTTTTAAAAAGTCAAACTTTGATCACATTTTTTAACTTTGACCAATAAAAAATTTGACAATCTATTGCCAACCTACAAATTAATGTAATAATATTCGTATCCATCGCTAGGTTATACTAGTAAAAATTTGACTAAATATCAATTTTTAAAAAATTAAACTTTGACTAAATGTAAAAAACAGTAAAATAAAATTTAGTAATGTACTACAAAATAATAAATTAAAAAATAATAATCTCATTGGGGATACAAAAGTTCAAAAAAATCAAATTGTATTTAAAAGTCAAAGTTTGACCAAATATCAAACTTTGACAGATAAAATTTTATATTACCAAAATATAAATAACAATAGTAATAATCACTATCTACTGTCAAGATACACTCCTCAAATTTTGACTACAATCAAGATTTGAATAAAAGTCAAACTTTGACTAATCAAAATGAGGCAATGTATTTTCAAGTTATAAATTAAAATAATGATAGATATTTTTAATTATAATATTTCACTAATAAAAATTTATAACATTTTATAGAAAATCAAACTTTGACCAAAAGTCAAACTTTGACATAAAAATTGCACTGATATGGTACAAATTTATGTAGTAGCAGACTCCATCTATAAGTAGGTTTCGAGTTTGACTATAATTAAATTTTGTATAAAAGTCAGTTTGATTAAAGGTTAAAATATTGACTAATAAAATTGAGAATCTAGTATCAAATTATATATCAACGCAACAGTATCCTTTTTTCGCCATAAAATTAGTACAGTCAAAGTTTAATAAAAGGTAAAATTTTAATTAAAAGTCAAAGTTTGATCTTAAAATTAACTTTTGACCCCATAAAAATTTGATAATATATTACTAACTTACAACTTATTATCATGTTTCAGCAGTCAAAGTTTGATCAAAATTCAAAACTTTATATAGCTTATAAATTCAATTAAAGTTTGATTAAATTCAAACTTTGACCAAAGTCAAATATTAGCTGAAAATAGTATGATGTAGATAATGTGGTGGTCATAGTGATCGTGCTGGTATGATGGTCATAGAAATTGAAGTTACCTTTTAATAGTTAAAAAATAATTTTTTTTTGCTTTTAAGCTTTTTACAAGTAATTTTAGATTTGCAATAACAAAAAATTATTATTTTGTTAGTAGGAAACTCAATTTTAATCACTTAAAAGGTTGAAATGATTTCTTCCTAAAATGATTTGGTGTATAAAAATTTAATTTTCATGCGCGACGACTTAATTTTATTTTCATCTCCTTAAATAACTATCAAATAACAACAATTGGAAACTAATTTTCATTTCCATAATGAAATTATATTTTCATATTATCAAATAAGACTTTAATATACATTAATTAATTAATAAATAAATTACTCATCGCCTATCAATTACTTCCACGTGTGGATTTATGAATGAACAATTCCACTTAACTCCTATTAATAAAATTATCGTTGGCCTGCCAACTAACAATTACATTAAGCCTCTTTCTATGGATAAGGTGACATCGGCAATTTGATGATGTGAAAGTAGCGCAACTCAGCTGCGAAGGTCAATGGCGCAAAAATTTGCTACTAATTAAGGGTTATTCAAATACGCAACAGTTTAATATGGTAGATGGCCCCCACTCTTTTAAATGATCAACGGTTGGTTTTAGATATGAGTGATCTGTGGATATTCAACAAGCCCTAAAATGGTGTCTTAGAGAGTTTCAAATCATTTGATCTGTGGACTTTAATATCAACCATTGTTTTTTGTTTTAAGGGTTGATATTCAAGTTCATCACTTGGATGATTCACATCCACTTATAGACATGTTTCTTTGGCTCAACTCTTGAGTCATATTCTAATGATAAATTGTTACTTGGATAATTTAGAATGACTAAAGTGGTTCACGGATCACCACATGACATAATGATAATCACATTTTAACGGTGTGATATTAAAAATCTACCTTCAATGATGTAAGATTTCTCGTGTTTAAATGTTTGTCAAGAGTTATTATCCCATTTGAAAAGGGCTCGACTCTCATAGCCGTCATTTAAGTACCAAAATATTGTTTAAATGATCTTACATTACACCATTATTGGTTTAAGATGTGATTGATCCATATCATCAAAGTTATAGATCAACATGCAACATGTACAAAAATGGTATTTAAGGGAGATTTCAACCATCCGATCTGTGGACTTAAATATCAACGATTGTTTCTAATTTTCGTGGTTGATATTAAAGTAATCACTAGGATGGTTCACATCCACTTGAAGGCATCTTTCTTAGGGCTGAAACATATTCTAATGATAGATTGTGCTTGGACAATGAAGATTGATCACCAAATGGCATAATAATAATCACCATTCAATGGTGTGAGATGGAAAGTACTAACTTTAATGCTATAAAATCATTTAAACACTATTCTTGTGCTTAAATGTGGTCCGAGCCATTATCCCCTTGACAATGGCGCGATCAATACTAAAGCATGTCCTTTCCTGGCGCAATCAACACTAAAACATGTCCTTTCCATGATTTCGGTGCCAATAAATGACAATTTTTTGTAAGGATATTGACCGGTTCACATTTGAGAGTGACCAGGTTGTTCACCCTATATCAACTTTTTCTCAATGCCATGATTGCTAGAATTATATCCATCACAGATTAATTATAGTCACCACAGTTGTTGGGGAATGGCCAGTTCCTACCACGTAGAACTAGATTTCCAATTATACCCCATCAATCATGTGGAAAATTTGATATTTACAGATATCAAAACTCTCAAAAATCAGTTAAAGCCAGGATTTGACAGAATTAAAAAGTTAACAACCCATTTGTAAGCTTGGTATATGCATTGTCACCAAATGGTTAAAGACAGAATAGGATTATGATATCAAAAAGAAAATCGCGAGACCTGGGAAAATTTTGAAAAAAAAAAGTAGCAAAAAATTGGGAAATTCTCGAGAAAAGATACAATAGCGGAAATGTAAAAAATAAGAATTAATTTATATCAAAAAATTAATCCAACTTTTGTTTTTCTTTTAAAAATGTACAAACTCATTTTAAATGTGAAAAATTATTTTTATATGCTTTTAAAACCTTTTTAGATAGAGATATATAATGGCTAGGGACCATCATTTAAACACTTGAATGGTGTGTAAATGATTTTATACTAATAAAGTGTGATTTTTCATTTTGACATGTGGTGAATATCTGTTATCATATCTAAATTATCCAATTGACAATCTATTATTAGAACATGACTTGGTTCAAAGAAACATGCCTATAAGTAGGTGTGAATAATCGGATTGTTGATCTTTATTATAAGTCATTAAAGTTGAAAACAATGATTGATATTAAAGTCCATGGATCAAATGATTTAAATCCCCTTAAGACTATTTTTGAGCATGTTGCACTACAATCTATGATCTATAACTTTGGCAATGAAGATTACCCACATCTTTAATCATTGATGGTATATGGTCATTTAAATGAGGGTCATCAATGTCGGATCCTTTTAGAAAAGATGATTTATATAAGCTTTTTAATTTAATTTAATTTTCTAAAATGGAGGAATTTTTTATCATCATGAGTAGATGTCCGTATCGAGACATGTATACAACCAATCATAATAAATGCTTACAACCAACATGTTCTGGCAAAGCCACAATTATATAGGATGTTGTTTAGATGCCTTAAAAGCCAAAGAGTTCCCCAAGCTCTAAGGCACACTGTCTCATCATTCACTTAATTACCAATTTATTTTGGATAGGGTCGGCTATCCAACCATGACCTTAGAATAGTTGGTATTAAAATGTTGAGGTCTCCATACAAATGTATTGGCTGGTACGGGGTAAATCCACCTACTCCCAAAATTGTTCATTAACCGTTCACTTTCTTTAGACAAATGACACTTCGTCACTTACTTTTCACGAAGAGTTCCATGTGACATAATCTCATAATCTAAAGATCAGTAGCGACCAAGAGTATATTGAATAGTATTTTTAGCAAGGAGTTAAATCGGGTATCGGTTTGCATGGGGTCGATACGAATTGGCCGATATGTATCGGCCGACACCGATACGTATTGGCCAATTCTAGAAAAAAAAAAAAAAAAAGAGAGAGAGAGAAATAAAAAACTCGTTTGAAACCGAGACGTATCGGCTATACCGACACGTATCAGTAACGGTCAATTTTTTATACCTTAATTTTTAGTGTGTGATTTAAAGCGGTCAGATGCCTTTAAAACGATTTGTTATCATACAAATCTTTATAAAAATCAGTTTTTGTCATTAATTTACAGGTGTTGGCGTTGACAACCTTAATCACATAATGAAGACATTGTTTTTATGCAATTTCTCTACCATAGGATCTTGAAATCAAGTCCTTCGTATCGTGTAGCAAGCTTGATGAAAATAGTTTCGCGTGTCACTATCTAATACAAAATCAGATGGCATTATAGAGGTTCAGATATGCAACTATCATAGTGACCAAGTCGGGGTTTTGGAATAAATCTACCTGGAAAAAATTCAAAAAAATCTGATAATATTCGTCAAATTCGAGAAAAATACAATCAATCTGAAAAAATAAGAAATAAAGCCGAATTTGGTGACACTGGTCGCTACCCAATAATTCGACCAATTATTCCCATAACATTAATATGAAGTTTATGCATTAAACACGTTCCTTTCCCACACCGTGATCGATATTTATGCCTTATTTGACAAAATTCATGGAAATATTTTTTTTTTTTTTTACTTTGTATGGGCTTGTAAATAAAAAAACTCATGAAAAGTTTTATTTTTAAAATTTTACAATGATTTGATTTTATATTTTCAGGTGTTTGGCTACATTGTGTAAAATCATTTTCCTAAGGCACCATTCACACTATGTGAACATGTAATATCACCCCATCTCGTCAGGCCAAAATGCATTAATCGCTTTAAATTAAAACATAAATTTTTCCTTATCAAAAAAGAAAAAAAAAAAAAAAATATGAATTTTTTTTTGTCTCAACTTTTTACAAGATGGGTCTTGAGATCATGGGCATATGCTCATATAGTTTTTTTTTCCACATGGTACAAATCCCAAACAGTAACTCTAAACTCGTGAGACATACATCAAGCTCAAATACAAATCACAAGTCATTTTTTGGAACTGGGTGCCACATGAAATAAAAAAATCGATATACCCATGATCTCAAGATGCATCATCTGAAAGATTGGGATAAAAAACAATCTCCTTTGTCAGATTCAAAGCAGTCAATGCATGTTGGCCGGAGGAGATGGGGCGAGGTTACGATTTTACAGTGCAAATAAATAGTACGATTATGGGGTGAGGTTGCATCTAAACCGTCTAATATAAAGGCCATGATCTACAGATCTACGACGCAAAAGAGTGGTGCAAAACTCAATCTCTATCATATGATTCGATACAATTAACTGTTGAATCGGATAATAGCTTTGGAGTGCATTGAGTCGTATGATAAAGATTATGCTTAGTGCCAATCTTTTCACTTATGATCTTTAGATCATGGCCTTCAAATTAACTAGCTTAGATGGTTGGGTTACATTTATTGGCGTCGCTGTTTATGGGTACCTCTGTTCGCGTCCATGTGTTATCTGAAAGCGCCCACGTCCCAGACCCCTTGAAGACTATTGATTGCTTTGGATCAGATGAGGATAATTGTTTTTCACCCCGATTGTCCATAGAATGAATCTTAAGATCATGTAACACCTATCGGACGGTCAGTTTGTGATTCCATGTGTCCCCAGTCCCCAAAATATGGCCCTAAAGTCACGTTTGAGCATGATGTATGGTACATAATTGAAGAGTCATATTTTGGGTATCGGTGATACAGAAAATCAAAAATTGACTGTGAGATTGATGCATCATGAACCCGAGATCTATTTTGTGAAAGATTTTTGTTAAAAAAGATTTTCATCATTTGATCTAAAGAAATCAATGTTTTTTTCAGGGGTCTGGAGTGTAGGTGCTTTCAGAGAACGTGTGGGCATGAAGAAAAAGGTATTGACATGTGTGCCACATCAACAAAAATATTGAGCATTTGATGATAAGCTCATAGTCTCAAGATCCATCATATGAAAAATTATGGTGAAAAAAAAATTTCGATTGATTGATCCAGAGAAATCAAACGATTTTAAGCATAAAATATCCTAGTTGAGAAGAACGAATTTCAGGATGCAAGGGTGGCCACCAAAATTCCTCTAAGCTTTTAACCCATGTCGTGGGCAGAAATAAGTTTATGTGAGTTTTTTTTCAAAAAAACTCTAGTTTGTGGGTCCCACTATATTGCCAACCACTTGCAAATTACATTTTTGTGGGAAATTTCAAAATTCCAACTATTTTTCGCCAAAACTCGTGTTAATAAACAAGGCATTAATGTGTAGGTTCTTACAACATCGTAACTTAATGTATAATATTTAGAAGGGTACCATTATTCACACCCCATCAACTGCTTTCTCACCCTAGTAAAGAAAATAAAGGCAAATATAGAAAAACAGGATCAACTTGTAATCATTTTGGGCTAATATACTAATCTTAAAAGTTTGGGGAAAAAGGGACTGACATGGTATTTGGGATAGATTATCACGAAAATTAGGATAAGGAGGGAATTTAAATTACATTTATGCCCTTTTAATAAGTTGGCGAAAATACGTTACTACCCTTAACTCAAAAGGCGAAATTACTATCTCGTCCCTGCAAGTGAGTCTCTGATTAGGGTTTGGGTTCTTGGCTAGATGAAGAAGATGAAGATGGAGCTCCTTAGATCATCTGGTTTCAGGCCCCAATAGACTTTGACCCAAGAGAGAAAAATGACCAGAAGCCAAAAAATGATCATAACCAGCAAATCTCCGACCAGATTACTGTCTCGTCCCTGCAAGAGAGTCTCTGGTTAGGGTTTGGGGTTCTTGGCTAGATGAAGAAGAAGCTCCTTCGATCACCAGGTTTCAGCCCCCGATAGGCTTTGCCCCAAGAGAGAAAAATGACCAGAAGCCAAAAAAGATCATAACCAGCCAATCTCCGATCAGATCCGACGTCAGCCAGTTGACGGCACCTTTCGTAGCTTGGCTCTGCACCATTAATGGGGTTTAGAAAACAGGAAACAAAAAGGAAAGTGGTGATTTGAAATGGTGGGGGATATCAATTTCCCTCGCTTCCTCTTTCGAGAGTTTGATCCGGTGCATCACTGGAGAATTCATCTGACTCTCAAGTGGTGCAAACACTATCATCTGATCCGGTGCAAAATATGAAGGAAGCCATAGAAGCTACTAGAAAGCTCCAAAATTTGAAGGAAGCCATAGAAGGCGGGCAGTTTGGTCATTTTATAAGACTTAAATTATTTCTTTATAGGAGGGTAGTTAGGTAAACTCACATTAAGAAACAAAAAAACATGGGCTCCAAATCTCGTGAGAATCCCAAAATCACGAAACTTTCTCGCCCAATATATGGCGCATATACTTTCTATTTTGAATCCCTTTTTTTTAAAGTGCCTGAAAATAAAATTAAAATAAGGGAAATTTACCTGATTGACCCTGTCAGATACACCTTTTATGTCAGAGACCCTATATTTTCACCTTTACCAAAACCGATCAGCTTTTAGCTAAGCCATTTTCAGCTAGCACAAAAAGTCAGAAATACCCCTTCTTACACTTTTTTTCATTCTACATAGTTTAAAATTTTAAATATTTGCAGTTTTTTATATTTACGCGATGTGAAATGGGATTTATGCCGTCTGATTTGAAAGCCACAATATAAAATCGATGGTCACAAAGATAAATATGAAAAAAAGGCGATATCGCTTCTTTAAAAATAAAAATAAAAAAAATAAAAAATAATTTTATTTTTTTTAACAGTCGACATCGACTGTTTAAACAATCGATGGTGACTGTGTATACCGTCGCCATCGACTGTATAAATAAAAATAAAAATAAATTTTTTTTTTCTAACTGTCTACACAGTCAATTTTTTTTTTTTTACAGTTAATGGCGATCAATTAATCGCCATCGATCGGATAAGCAATCATCATCGATCGGATAAACAATCATCATCGACTTGATAAAGAATCGTCTCCGCTCAGATTAGATGAAAAGTATTTTAATAATATAAAATTATTGGTTTATTTCACATTGTACATTATAGTTGAGTTGGTTGGAGTATTTCGTTTGGATAGGAAAGACCTGAATTTGATTCTTATTAGCGCTTCATACGAGAATGCTATTACCAAGATTCAAACTTTTTTGAAAAAGACACACCTTACCATCGCTCTGCACGCTATATTTGTGCTCTTTTAACATGTGTTTTTGTATATAGTGTTTAATAAATGGCGATTGCTTATTAGATCGATAGCGATTGCTTTTCCAATCGATTACGATTGCATATCCAATCGATGGTGATTGTTTATCAGATCGATGACGATTGTTTATTTGATCGGTGGCGATTTATTAGTTGAGCGATAACGATTGATTATTTGATTGGTGACAATTTGTTAGTCGAGCCAATGATTAAATTTGATAGTCAACTGTGAAAAAATAAATGTTAGCAAGCATATTTTATGCCAATCTTTAGCGCATTTGATCTTTACATTGTAGCTTTCAAATCAGACGGCATAGATGGTGTTTGAAAGAAAGCGGTATTAATCTTTACATTGTGATACTGCGGGAGCCATTACTTGCTACACAATTTGAATGAAAGCCGTGACTGCATTGAATCATCAGAGAGAGATCATGTGTTATGCAAGTTTTTTGCATTTAAAATATTTAGATCATAGCCTTTGAATCAAACGGCCTAAATATGGTATTTCCACATGGCACTAGTCCCCAAAATACTAAGACTTTATTTTAAGGGTACCTCTCTATGCGCCCACGCATGCACTGAACCCGCTCATGTTCTAAACTCCTTGAAAACCATTGATTGCTTCTAAAATCGCCATCGACTGTGTAGGTAGTCGGATTTTTTTTTTTTTTTATTTATTATTATTATTATTTTTTTTTTTTACAGTCGATGACGACTCTTAAAACAATCGTTACCGACTGTGTTAAGAGTTGCCATCGATTGTTTTAAGAATCTTCATCGATTGTTTTAAGAGTCGCCATCGATTATTTTAATTCTATTTTTTTATTTTTTTTTAAAGATGCGATATCGCCTTTTTTCGTGTCTATCTTTGGTGCCATCGATTTTATATTATGGCCTTCAAATCAGATGACATAAATCTCGTTTCACACCGCATAAATATAGAAAAATACAAATATTTAAAATTTTAAACCTTGTAGAGCGAAAATAAGTGTAAGAACGAGTATTTTGAACTTTTTGTGCTAGCTGAAAATGGTTTGACTAAAAGCTAGTTGGTTTAGGTAAAGGTGAAAATATAGGGTCTCTGACGTAAAAGGTGTGTCTGACAGGGTCGATCAGGTAAATTTCCCTAAAAATAAAGTGGGTGCAAGTTTTAAAACATTCCTTTTTTAGGACATTGGGGTGAGACGCAGCCTCATGAGGTGACTCGGTTGGTGGCTATGTTTTTGTTCCTTTTTTTGAGGTGGGGGACCTTATTGGTACAGAAAATAAAACAAAAATAAAGTGGGGTGTAAGTTTTAAAAAAGTCCTTTTTTACTTGGGTTTTTCAGCACCAGACAGCAGTCTCATAGGGTGTGAACCGTATGAGGAGTAGGGCCTCGTATGGTCATAGACCCTCAACTTTGTTTTCCACTCAAATCTTTCATATAATGAATCGTGAGACCATGAGTGTATCATCACACGGTCAAATTTTTATTTAACATGATATAGTCACAAAAAAGGACTTAAAATCATGTGACAATTATCACGCCCAAATATAATTTTATGGCCACTTTTTTGGAATTTGTGCAACGTGGAAATAAAAATTGATCATCTTATATTTCGTTCAGTGGCCTGAGTATCCATTGTGAAAGATTGGGATGAAAACTCATACCTATTTTCTAATATAATCAAATCAATTAATTTTTAGTGTTGGTGTGCTCCGTAATTTGGTGGGCTACACTACTTTGGGGGAGTCATTACTTGCACGCGAAGCAGTTGGCCCTTGAACATATTTTAGAAGAAAGATTTAGTGTTTTGGAGACCTGCGTTATGTAAAAAAATCATCTAAGGTTTCTTATATAAAGGTCGTGATCTTAAGATCTTTTGACCTAAAAGATTAGCATAAATTGTAATTTATCAAATGATTTAATGTAGTGAAAGATTATTATCTGATTATGTTAATTATATTTTAATTATATAATAAAAATTTGGTTTTGTATCAATCGATTCTATCAAAGATGTTTAGATCATAATTTTTAAATCAGATAACTTATATGGTGCTTACACAAGGCACTCAGTCCTCAAAAAATTAACTTATATGCACGGGCTAGGCTCTGGTCTGCAAGCTCCCTTTTTTTCCGCACAATTTGAGTTGGATGTATGCCAAGGCCAAGTGTGTGGCATAGATAGTCTGAACACTATCCTTCGTGGCCCAGACCATACACCGAATCCAATGCACAGTTAACCATTCTCTTGCTCATAGTGGCAGATTTCTTCCAATTTTATGAAATTTTCATTGGCATGAGAGATCATCATTACTTTTGTCAGAAATCCTCCTATTTCAACAAATTGGCAAAACAAAAGTTCATAAAATTCAAAAAAAAAATCCGAAATTTCACTAAAAATTTGAAAATGTTGACTCATGAAATTAAATTTATGGAATACTTGTACTCTATTCTCTCTTTGTAATTTTTTTTATCAAGGAGAGAAAGTTATATATTGCACCCAATTCATTGTTTTCCAACTTTAAATATAGTAATATATGTTTGGCTATTATTTTAATTAAAAATAGGCGATGGGAAATATGCACCTGGTTGCACAATATGACCCGTGAAACTGGTCAAATTTTCAATTGCCACCTATCATATCAACCCAAAACAACACCCTTATTGGATTAATGGCACGTGGTTTAAATTATTATTATTATTATTTTTTATACGTTTTTTAACTTTTATTTGATGGGTCAAAAATACGGTAATGTCCCCAAAATATGATGCATTGATTTTATTGAACGTTGATCATAATTTTTTTTATACTAGGCATACACTAAATTGTGTCTAAATATTTTGTATGGTACCTAATTGATCTTAGCTTAGCTATCGAATTACCATATTCTTGTAATGGATGCCACATGATGGCCTATGGACCATGATTGCAAAGATTTCCCACAACAGGGTGCATAGTCCTGTGTGGTACCTAATCGATTTCATTTAAGTTGTCGAATTACTCGATTCTTGTAATTGTTAAATAAGGTTTAATCCCAATCACAGGTGTCAATCGATTGAGTTTCAGAAAATCAATCGATTAAGTTTGAGAAATCAATAATCGATTGATTTTGGGTGGATCCAGATCTACAGGTTTGAATGTTTGGCCATTTTGAAAGATTGTTTTAGCCAAAATTTTCCTCATGTGGTTTGGAGCTTATTAGAAGAAGTGTTTTGAATACTTGACAAGTATAGAAGATTTCTTTGGTCAAGTTTCCAAAATGGTTGGAGCCTATTTGCAGAAGATTTCTCTAGGGGTTCTAAGTATTATTGGAAAAAGTTTCCTAGAGAGAAAATTGGTGAGAATATTTACAGAGAAAAAAAGTATTAATGAATTACTTGGGGATTGAAGATCCAATTGAAGCTGTTCTTGTGTCAGAATTGTTATATATTCCGGCAGATCTCTTCTCTCTTCTCTCTTATTTGAAGGACTACGTCATTTTTTACAGCGTGTTGATTATGTAATATCGTATTTGATCTTGATTGAGAGTGCACTAGAGAGAAGAGAGTGTGTGCGTTGTAAACGTTCATAAATAGTGCATATACTCCCGTGGACGTAGCTCTCGATTGAGTGAATCACGTAAATGTGTTGTGTGTGTGATTATTTCATTGTCTGAATTTTTTTATTTATTCGCATTCATCACAATAGAGAGTTCGTAGTGTAGGTAAAATTCCTAACATGTGGTATCAGATCTAACAAGTGGTATTAGAGCCAGGTTTACGCTACAATGGCGATGAAGGTCTCGAATGCACAATTTGAGGTGGAAAAGTTTTCTGGGAAGAATAACTTCGCTTTGTGGTAAGTCAAGGTCACAGATCTCCTTATCCAACAATGCATTGATGATGACAGAGATGTCTGATGAAGAGTGAAACTCTATTGATAAAAGAGTTGTAAGCGCTATTTGATTGTATTTGTCCGATGAAGTTTCGTACAACGTTCTTCACGAAAAGACGGTCATGGATCTGTGAAAGAAGATGGAATCTATCTACATGACAAAGTCGTTGTCCAACAAATTCTTCATGAAGATACACCTTTTGTATGAAGGTTGGTGCGCGTATTCATGACCATTTGAATTCATTTAATAAAATAGTTAGCAAACTATTGAGCATTGAGGTGAAACTTCAACAATAAGATCTCGCACTTCTCTTACTCACCTCATTACCTGCATCTTATGAACACCTTGTTACCACATTAATTTATGGTAAAGATACTATTGTCATTGAAGAAGGGACTGCTGCACTTCTTTCCGGCGAATTGAAAAACAACCTGAACTAACTCCGAAGGGGTTAACTCTTGAGCGAAAGGAGTCGAAACCATGATAGTCAAAGAGACAAATCCAGAGGGGATAATAAATCAACGAAAGGAAACAACAAGTCCAAATCTAGAGATGACAGAAAGGATATTATCTGTTACTTCTGTAAACAATTTGGACATACTCGCAAATATTACAAACAGAGATTGAATAATAATAAGAGAAATGAAGGGACTTTGCAACAGGCTAGTGTTACTAAGTCAGATTTCGGTGAACACCTATTGTGTGCATTGTTAAGCTTCAGTCAATTTGATGGTAAATGAATCCTAGATTCAGGGACATCGTATCACATATGTCCGTACAGGGATTGATTTGACCAGTACAAGGTAGCCAATGGTGGGACGATTTTGATGGGAAATGATCATGTATGTGAAGCAGTGGGTATCGGTTCTATCAAAATCAAGATGTTTAATGGTTGTGCTTACACTCTTAATGAAGTTAGGCATGTGCCTGATCTGAAGAAAAATCTGATCTCATTGGGAGCATTGGAAGAGATAGGATGTCGTGTTATCCTATAATCTGGAAAACTAAAGGTTGTATGTGGTGCTATGATCTTGATAAAAGGTGAAAAGATGAGAAATCTGTATACTTTAGCAGGTAACACAATCAGCGGCAATAGTGTTCAGTTATAAAAGATTCCAATGATCTTTCAGATTTGTGACACAAGAGGCTTGGTCACATGAGTAAATGTGGGCTGACAGAGCTCATAAAGAAAAAGGCGATTTCTGAAATTCAAACTTGTAAACTGAGTTTTTGTGAAGATTGTATCTTCGGGAAGTAGAAGAATCTACTGGAAATCATTCTTCGAAGGGGGTGATTGATTATATACATTCTGATGTATGGGGATCAGCTAAAGTCACTTCAATAGGTGGAGCCAACTACTTTGTGTCATTCATAGATGACTACTCCAGAAAAGTTTGGGTGTATCCGATTAAAAATAAATCTAATGTGTTTCAGAAATTTAGGCAGTGACAAAGTATGATTGAAAAGAAGACAGATAAAAATGTGAAGATTCTCAGATCAGATAATGGTCGGGAATACTTATTATCAGAGTTCAATTCTTACTGTGAAAATTAAGGGTTTGTTAGGCATTTAATAGTTCCTGGAAATCCTCAGTAGAATGAACAGAACACTATAAGAAAAGTGCGGTGTATGTTAAACCATTCTGGCTTGAGTAATGGGTTTTGGGCAGAGGCAGTGAACACGACATATTACTTAATCAACTAGTCACCTTTAGCGGCATTGAACTCGAAAACTACAGATGAGGTTTGGTATGAAAGACACAAGAGTTACTCGCACTTGAGGGTGTTTGGATGTGCGACTTATGCATTACTTTAGAGGAGTGAATGATCTAAGTTGGATCCAAAATCTAAAAGTGTGTCTTGATTGGCTATGGTGAATGAGTCAAAGGCTATCGTTTGTGAGATACATAATCTCACAAAGTGATAGTTGAAAGAGACGTTACTTTCAAGAAAGATGGATTTCCGATGAAAAAGACAGAAGACAAACCTCAGTCATCTGGTGAACCTTAGGTACGAGTTTATGTTGAAAGACATGAGCAAGATGAGAAAGATAATGAAGACTGCGATAGAGCATGATGACACTATTTCTCAAGACTTGCAGTCTCAAGTACCGGTTCAAACTACCTTGAGAAGGTCAGTTAGGACGAACAAACGTCCTGAAAAGTTTAAAGACATGGTCCTGTTAACGCTTGCACATATAAAGGAGAATGCAGTAAACATGTTGATTAACCCGATTACACTGAAGAAGTTTGAGCATTGCCTAAACTTGATTATCATTTGTCAAAAATGTTGATGCCCGTTAGGGCGGTGACATGATTGGGGATGAAACCTTGGTATAGATTATCAATCGATTAAGTTTGGGAAAATCAATCGATTGAGTTTGGAAAATCAATCGATTGAGTTTGAGAAATCAATCGATTGTTTCTGGGCGGATCTAGATCTACAGGTTTGAATATTTGGCTATTTTGGAAGATTGTTTTAACCAAAATTTTCCTAATGTGGTTTGAAGCTTATTAGGAGAAGTGTTTTGAATACTTGACAAGTTTAGAAGATTTCTTTGGTCATGTTTCCAAAAGGGTTGGAGCCTATTTGCAAAAAGTTTCTCTAGGGGTTCCAAATATTGTTTGAAAAAGGTTTCTAGAGAGAAAACTGGTGAGAATACTTAGATACAAAAAAAGTACTGAAGAATTGTCTGAGAATTGAAGATCCGATTGAAGCCGTTCTTGTGTCGGAATTGTTATATATTCCGGCAGATCTCTTCTCTGTTATTTGAATGATTGCGTCCTTATTTTTTACAATATGTTGGCTGTGTAATATCGTATTTGATCTTGATTGAGAGTGCACTAGAGAGAAGAGAGTGTGCGCGTTGTAAATGTTCATAAATAGTACATATACTCTCGTAGATATAGCCCTCGATTGGGTGAATCACGTAAATCTTTGTGTGGTGTGTGTGATTGTTTCATTGTCTGAATCTTCTTATTTATCCGCATTCATCGCGATAGGAAGTTTATAGTGTGGGTAGAATTCCTAACAAGTAGTAGCAAAGCTAATAAGTTCTATCAAATCTAAGAGTAATAGATGTCACATGATGGCCTAGAGACTGATTGCAGTGATTATATATATATATATAAACTATTAGTCAATCATGCATCATAATAAACTCTAAATGTGGTACACAAATATTTGGAGCCTTGAAAATTATTATTAGTTTTTTGATAATTAGCGTTGAAAATCCTTGAAAGTGGGGATTTGACCGACCACGTTGGGGGTGGCAACCTGGTCCGGGATGGCCTACATAGGTACACAGATGGTAAAGGTATACCTTATAAAACATGCTCATTATCCTTTCCGAAAACCTAAGTACCAAACAGCTTCTTTAGGATGTGAACCTTTCTAATATTTATTTGACTGGCTTAAGATAGGAAATATTAGTATTTAATTTAGATATATAGCTTAATGCACCCATTAAATTGTATATATAAAATTCACTAATAAAATAAAACTAGCTCTAATCCGATGCAACCAGTTGTAGCAAAAAAAAATTCCGTTTTCCCTTCTGTTAACTTGGTGATAGGGGAAATTGGCCCATATTAGGTTTCACCCAGATGGTTTTAAATCTCCAAAATTTGAGATATTTCAGATATATATATATATATTTTAATTATATATATTTTTTATAATGCTATACGACATAGACAACTTGAATTTGCCCTATATATCTTAGAGAGTATGACAGTTCAAGAATCACTCGCATTGAGTGACAATATAATTACGTAGGGAATAAATCTCTCACAATAACACTCACCATATTAATATAAGGGAGGAAGCAAACGTGGAGTGACACGTTTCCTTAAGGTTTAAGCGAGATGGCATGACACACAAAAGTCATTCTAAAAAGATTCAAAATTTTAAAAGTTAGATAAAAACTTATTTAAAATTTATTGATATAATATAAATAAATGAGGTAGAGACTCGTCTAAAATATGTTTGAAAGTGTGCTTTTAACCTTTCACTAATTTGTTAATCATGCATTTCATATTAGTAGAGGTAGATTGACCTAAGCATGATCTATGATGCGCATGTAACAGACCTATTTCTCCCTATATTTTTCAGATATTACTTGTGATTGAAAGTAGATTCGGATCGGTTTTGGGGCAAAATCGAAACTGAACCGATAACTATCGGTTTCTATTTTATGAAACCGAAACCGAATCGATAAGGTTCAAAACCGAAACTGAACCGATAACTATCGGTTTCTATTTTATGAAACCGAAACCGAATCGATAAGGTTCAAAACCGAAACTGAATCGATAGTTATCGGTTCGGTCGGTTCTCGGTTTCTAACCCTCAAGTTTTAAATTTTTTTTATTAGGAAGCCATTGACAATTCATAAGAGTCAGATCATTGAACACTTTGTAGGTTATTATTGTCACTACGTTAATTCGCTATTAACCATCCAAAAGTAGGTGATTGATCAGATGGCTAAAAATATTTTTAAGAAATTAAAGCACCTATCAAACAATCCAGATCGATGGGCAGATGCATCGATTATTAGTATACACTGGTAGGTCTCGACGGCATGAATCCCTACAGTATTATAGTTCGATCATTCACAGGTAGGCCGTCATTTGATAGAAGACAGGCCGAAAGTAGAATGTCAAACAATCCTAATAATCTAATTGCATGTCAAAATTTAGACAGTTGATCATAAAATTTTCAACCATCAATTTAGCAATCCTCTAATCTGTGAAATGTCGAACATTTTTCAAATGCATGATATGGGTTGCCAACATGTATTGTCCAGATCGACCAGATTTGTGGCACGTGATCCTTCATAGCTATTTCATATTTTCATTACATTACAACTTGTATATATATTCAGATTTTTTGCATAAAGAGAGAAAACAGAAATCAAAACAAATAACCTAAATGATTGAGGCATATTTTCCATAAACTAATTCAGCAGACAATGCATGAACAAGATCCATCTAAATACATGCATGTAAATAATAAAAAAATCATATTGAGATCCCAATAACTTCACAAAACCTTAATCTCAGGTATGCACCACTATCGGTTTCTTATTGGTTCGGTTTCGATTTTTTAACGTTAAAACCGAAATCGAACCAATAACTATCGATTTTTATTTTTTAAAATCGAAACTAAACTGAAATGTCCCAAAATAGAAATTGAACCAAAATTCAGGTCGGCTTCGATCGATTCGGGTCAATTTCTGCACAGCCCTAATTGAAAGTCATCTGAAACGATTTGGAATACATAAGTTAATGAATTTTGGATATGGGGAAACATTTTTGCTTCTAGTTGTCATGAAACCTTACGAGTTCAACACGTAAATTGGATATAGCCTTAGAATTATATCAAAAGAACATTCTCAAAAATCAAGATGTAGATGTGTTCAAAACGGTTAAAGAGTAAAAGAATAAATGACTAATATAACTTTAGACAAAGCATGACAGCGATTCCCTTGTCACTCATAGGCTCTCTCTAATTTATTTAGTTGCAAGAATCTAACCTAAATGACCACATAGGGACGTAGATTCGGTGTACCGAACCGAATCAAAACCGATTTTTTTGGTTCGGTACCCCCACACCGAAACCGAATCGAAACCCATTCGGTTCGGTTCAGTTCAAATTTTTTTTTTTCTGAAATCGACATCGACACCGATTTGGTTCGTTTCGGTTTGGTGTGGGTATTTTATCTACTTTTATTAATTTTTAATATATTTTCTCGGTTTTTTCAATTTATTCATCTTACCCCCATGATTTTCAGTTTTTGCCACCCTAAACCAAAATCGAACCAAACCAAATTGGGGTTCGGTTCACTTCGTTTTGATTTTCTGTGCAGTTCAGGCCTATTCGGTGCCCTCAGTCTTTGAGTCGGTTTCGAGTTTTGGTTTAGGGTTTGCATCCCTATGACCACAGGATGAGTTACTTGGTTAAAAAGAGGGTTTTTGGCATTTACCCACATATGTCTTACTTACAGTCCACCCCGTATTGCACCTAGTTGCAGAGAGGTTTCTACTTTTATGTTTCCTTTACGTACTATTCTTACAATGACTGACTCTCTGAAAAAATAGCCATTAACTGCTTTGAATCAAATGATTAACATTGTTTTTGTCTCGTCCTTTTGATCCACATGGCACACATCTCGAAAAGTGATCCAAGAACCATTTTTTATGTACACCCACGATCATGTTCACTTTTTGGTTGTCTACCATGTGGAATGAAAATCTGATCGCTTGATGGTAGACTCTTAATTTTTTTATATACACCCATGATCATGTTCACTTTTTGATCTGGCATTATAAGTGGTAACCCTTACTATCCTTACTACTATATAAAAGCACGAACGATCCTCTATTTCTGTTAATTTTGTGTTTTCATATTTTAGGTACAAAATACCCCTCTATGCCATATTTACCCCTAAAATAGCCTATACACCCTTAATTTTCCTAAATTAAGTATAATTATAGATTGCTAATCAAATCAAATCTCTTTATTAAATACAAATTTCTCCTAGATTATTGGATTTTCCTAAATTAAGTGTAACTTTAGATTGCCAATCAAATCAAATCGCTTTATTAAATACAAATTTCTCCTAGATTATAGGATCTAGGTAAATTTTTTCCTATTTTTTATCCCTAAAATTTTCCTATTTTTTCTCCCTTTAAAACACATTTCTCACACATTGCCTCTTCTCTTTATAGCAACGATTAATTTTCTCTTATTAAATCACATCCTCTTTCTTTATGAATATCGCTCGGGTCAGGTTGAGTAATCATAAATGCCCGACCCGACCGAACCCCGATAATGTACTCAAGCCAATCCTACCCAACGCCTAACCCAAAAACTTGACCCAACTTGATAAAATACTTCTATTTTTATGGGTAACTTTAGTAGCACCCATGGAATCTTGTTGGGCACCTATACCAAAAATCGTTGATTGCTTTGAATGAGATGATGAAGGTTGTTTTTCGCTCCAATCTTCGACACAAGAAATCTTGAGATCATGAACGTACTATCAAACACGGTCAATTTTTAATCCACGTGGCACAGAAAAAAAAAATGGCCCTAAAATCTCGGGTAGACTCGACCTAACTTAACCCAACCCGATACCTCACATCTTACTCCAATTGTTTGATAGTCAATGCTTGGAAGTCCGTGCATGTCACGTAGTTACACTAACATGTGAATTGATTTACCGCCCATGATGAGTGGACATTCATTGTAAACCTTTGAAACAATTATCCCTCATCAGAAATCATTTCGCTTTAAATTGATCAATAAAAATTGATTATGATTAATGATCAACAAGAATGTACTATATATTAAAAATACGAAAATTATAATAACTTCAATTTATTTGCCAAGCTCCTTCAAAATTTATAGATCGTTAGTTTATTCTTTATTTGTATATTAATATTAAATTTTAATCATAGAATGCCAAATTTTTTATCTTTTAGTAGTACATTTAACAAAAAATTAAAAATATTTAATAAAGTAAAATAATAAATAACTTCAAGATTGATTTATAAAGTGCAATAACAAATAATTGAACTTGCGAGTCAAATGTGATCCGTGAACCACATATGATGTATGCCCGTGATCATGTTCATGTTTTGGGGTGTGTGCCATTTGGATCAAAATATGACTGTCTGATAGTAGAACAATAATCTCAAGTTCTATTATGTTAAATATCAATATCTATTGTCTCGAATATTGTGACGAAAAATGATCTCCACGTCAAGTCAAGCAGTCAACGGTTTAACCATACGAAATCTGAGTTGAATCAAATGATAGAGATTTTTTTCATCCAAATCTTCAACATAGAACTTGGGATCATCGGTCTACCATCAGACAGTCATATTTTGATCCAAAACATGAACATGATCGTGGGCGTACATCAAATATGGTTCATGAATCACTTTTTGAGAGGTTTGTCACATGGAATCAAATCTTGTACGTATGATGGTAGGACCATGATCTCAAGATTTATTTTGTCACATTAAGATAAAAAAATGATTATTTATAGAATTATCTGTAATGCTCATAAAAATATTTAAAAAAAAATTATATATATATTTATATATATATAGGAAAAAGTGTTTGTCCTCTATTGGAGGACGCTCAAGTGTCCTCCAAGATTGGAGAAAACCTCTAATTGGTAGCATGACACCAAATTGATCGCACAATGAGATAGGTATATTGCTTAGATCATATTTAGCCACAAAACTAATTCGAAAACTTATCGCCACCATGTATTTTTTGAGTTTTGAAATTTAAACCATTAAAATTAGTCAAACTTTGACAAAGGCCTTAAAAAGAAATTTTTTGAAATCTCTTTTTGGAAAATTAATCTAAGTCGTTCCCATATACTCCCCATTGCACCCAAATAATATCTTGGATGCCACATTAATCTCCACGAAATCTTGAAGGACACTTGAGCGTCCTCCCATTGAAGACGGAACCGGCATATATATATATATATATATATATATATATATATATATATATATATACACGTGCAACGCGCATAGGCACTTTTACTATACTACTATTAAAAACAAAAATAACAATAAGACAGTTTATGTCAATTTAGCACTTTTGTTTTTGAACTACCCCAAACTAACCTTAGCTAACCCTAAATTACTGTATCTATCCGTATATTTTATATTTAGAATTTGTATCTAATTTATGATAAGAACCATCACAAAAATCGAACTCTTATTTATACAAATAGGACTTCTTTTACTCATACAGTTCAGGAAATTTCTAGGTCAATTCAACTTAGGGTGGGGGTTTTTGCAACCGAAGTTTCTTCCAGTGCAATTGAATGTTCTTGAATCAAACGATAAGGATCATACGGTCATATGTGGATTTCACTTGGCACACATCTCAAAGTGATTGTCATCATCAGTGTCTTGTGAGACGATGAAGATCATTGAAAAAAAAATCAATCCATCTATAAAACCTATGGTGGTATACCATTAATCTCAAGCATAGATCAAAATCTCGGCCGAAATTTCAAAATTTCAGCCGAGACGTCTCGATTTCGGCTTGAACCGAGCTGAAAACATACATTTTATTCCCCCCCTCCTCCGGAAATAGGTAATTATCAGTCGAAATTTGAAATTATCGGCAAAGACTTGGTTTTCCAATTTTGTAAATTTTTAAGGGTTTTAAAACTCAATTTTTGCAAAAATAAATAAATAATAAATGCACATTTCAAAGCCAGTTTTTGCAATTTCAAACAAATGCACAGTTGAAGAAAAAAAAACAAATGCACATTTCAAAGCCAAACAAATCGCTGCACACTGATTATGCAAAAATTGGTTTTCCACTTTTGAAAATTTTTAAGGGTTTTAAAGCCCAATTTTTGCAAAAAAAGAAACAAACCATTTCTTTACTTCCTTTAATATACCCATGGCAGAAAAAAAAAAAAAAAAAAAGAAGAAGAAAAAAAAGGGAAGAAGAAGAAGAGAGGTTCTTGCCGACGCCCAATTTTCCATAGTTCAAATCCTTCTTGCTGACTCCCTGCAAAAATGGTTTAAATATCCCTTGCAAACAATTTTTATGCAACGGAGCATGGGTCAGACTCTCCTGCTAGATACATACACACTAAAATGGTGTTTAAGTCATCTTAGACCATATTGGTTTACGATATAGGTGATATGAACTGTCAAAATTGTTTTTAGGGATATTTAAACCATGCGAACGGTGGATTATAATATCAACTATTGTTTTTAATTTTAAGGGCTGATATTAAAGTTCATCAATCGGATGGTTCACATTCATTGCCCAGCCTTCAATCTATAATCGATTAGACGGTGCTTAAATGATCTCACACCATTAAAATATCACTTTTTATTTCACACCATTAAAGTGTGATTTATCATTATGTCATGTGGCATATACCTATGATTTGTCAAATGGTGTTTAAATGATCTTACACCATTAAAAACTTACTTTTTTTATTTTATATCATTAAAGTGTGATTTATCATTATGATTGCTTCAGATCAGATGATGGAGATCTGGTTTCACCCCAATCTTCTACACAATTGATCTTGAGATTATGTCGCGAGACGACTAATTTTTTATTTTAAATGTCATATATCTCCTAAAAATGGCCCTAAAATCACGTTTGAGCGTGTGTGCCATAAGATTCAAGGGGAATTTTTTGAGGATCTGTGACATGTGAAATAAAAAATTGACCATGATAGGTGCGACAAGATCTCAAGATCCATTGTGTGGAAGATCAGGGTGAAACACAATCTCCATCATCTATTTTGAAGCAATCAATGAGTTTAGAGGGGTTGCACATATGGGCACTTTCAGAGATTGTGTGAGCAGTAATAGAGGTACCCAATATTTCACATAGTAGATCTTGAGATCATAGCCCAACTAGCAAACGATCAGATCTTGATTCCACGTGGCATACATCCCCAAATTGACCTTCATCATGGGCATATCATGAGAAGGGTTCTCGGGTCACTTTTGAAATTTATTCAACGTGGAATCAAAATCTGACCGTCTGATATGTTTTGCATGAGCTCAAGATCCATTCTGTGATTGAAAATTAGCTTCACTAGTGTAAATATATATTCTAACAATGTTAAAAAGCTTTAAAAAATCAATAAAATAAAGTTCGGCAAAGTTCGGAGCATATTTTCAAAAAAATTCGAAATTTACCGAAACTTTGACTGAAATTTACCGAAATTTTGACCAATTTACGGTTCAGATCATGAACGAAACCAAAACTGAAACCGAGACTTTGATTCATGATCTCAAGATCCATTTATTTAAATCAGTCATTGACTTTTGACTATATTGCCCTTAGATATTTGGTTGGTGTAAATAGAGTTATCCTTTAAATGAAAGTCTTGATATTTTGGAGACTTGTTACATGGAAACACCATCTAACCAATCTAATTAAAAAATTGTGATCTAAACATCTTTAATGCAAAAGATTGACACGAAATATAATCTCTAATATATGATTTAAAGCGATCAACTATTAAATGTGATGATGATAATAACTATTTATTGTATTAAATCATATAATAGAGATTTCAATATAGTCTCCCCATATTTAGATCATTACGTGCATTGCACGTGCACTTTTACTAATAAGTGCGTAAACACAAAAACAAGGAGGGCCCATGCAAATAGGTAAAACAAGGGGGCGGGAGGTGAATAAGACTCATCTTTAGGGATACATACAAAAAAAAACTGAAAAAGATTGGCCTGGTGTTAGTCCCACACCACTTTATATTATAATCTTCTCACTCAAAACAAAGAAAATATATGTTAATTTTCTCAAATCAGACGATGGAGCTAGTCTTTCTTTTCATTCTTTCACAGAATTAGATTTTGAGATCATCGATCTAGTATTAGACGATCGGTTGTCGATTCCCTGACAAACGTTCCAAAAAATAAACAAGATGGTGTCACTTTTTGAATGAGTGCCACGTGAAATCAATATATTACCGTTTGATAATAAGCTTATGATCTCCATATCTATTATGTGAAAGCTTTGAGAGAAAAAGATCGCCTTCGTTTGAATCGGTTTTCTCCTTTGTTTAACTTGGGTGGTGTAACATAAAGTGGTGTGATAGGAACACGCGGCAAAGATTGGAATCCACTTTTTTGTGCTTTGGTTTTTTTTTTTTTTTTCTTTACTGAGCGCCGAATCAGCAGAAGATTCTTTAAATTTGGCCAACCCGAATCGTTGATCGGGTCGGGTACCTAATGCCAACTCTATTCTATTATAGTTGCTATCCAATGCGGCTGAGCGGGTCTACTACACTAGAGGGTGACCAAACACCCGAGCACCGGCACCGGTTTCCCACACCAGCTATAAAGAGACACGTTCCCAGTCCCCATTTTGCGGCAATTGCTACTTGTCTCCATGGCTCTCCCTGAAACTAACAATCATAAATTACTCTCCGACGCTTGGGATTACAAGGGCCGTCCATCTGAGAGATCTAAAACAGGGGGATGGACGAGCGCAGCCATGATTCTAGGTCCTTTTTTTGTTCTTCTTTTTTATAAGGGATTCTAGGTCTTTTTTTCGTGTACTCAACTTAGCGCAAACTTTCGCAAGCGTCAATATTTGGAAGGCTTTGCCTTATTTAACTATTTTTATGGTTAACTAATTAACAGGGGTGGAGCTTTGCGAGAGGTTGACGACGCTAGGAATAGCGGTGAATCTGGTCACTTATTTGACCGGCACGATGCATCTGGGCAATGCCGCTTCGGCCAACACCGTCACCAACTTCCTCGGCACCTCTTTCATGCTCTGTTTGCTAGGCGGTTTTGTCGCCGACACCTTTCTTGGAAGGTCTCTCTCTATATATATATCTATATATATATATATATATATATATATATACCATAGTTTTTCCTTCTTTTTTTCTGAGTACTTGATGTTTCTTTATTCCATATTAAACCCATCATTTATTTTTGTTTGTTTTATATGCCAGATATCTCACCATCGCCATCTTCACTACCGTTCAAGCTTCAGTGAGAAAACCTAACAACTCTGGTTCAATTTTCTTTTCGCCTCACTCTTACATGCTAACATGCGCCGGTTCGAATCCTGCGCTTAACACGAGAGAGTTCAAACCATTCGTAGCTGTAGAGATTCAGTTCAAGTAAATCGAATTATGGACCCATTTTCTTAGAAGGGATCTAAGCTCTTTTAGGCTGTGTTTGGGTGTGTTTAGGTTAACTCTTGTAAGAGCAGAAGCAGCTCTATGACTGCTCTCTCCACATAAAAAGTAAAAAAGCTGCTCTTTGACTCAAGCGCCGTCTTAGTCTACTGGAGCATTTTAGATTTATTTCTTTATAATAAATAGGGATAATTAAAAAAACGGGATTCGGATGAAAAAGGAACATTTTTTAGATTTTTTAAATATTAGGCTACTAAAATTTCGTGCAATTCTGATTACTTAAAACTTTTTAAAAGGTATAATAGCCTCAAACTATCCAAAAAAAATCCTCGTTTTTGTTAAAGTGCACTAATAAATGAAAGTGAGCCAGAGATGATGATAACATCCAGTAATTTTTTTTTTTCATTTTTTATTTATAAACATTTCTATTATCTTTTTGTGGGCCGTAGGGGGTGACGATTTTGACAATCTCTACTATAATTCCAAGTTTGAAACCACCGGAATGCACAATCGGCGAATCCTGCATCCCCGCCACCGAGAAGCAACTAGCAGTTCTATACCTCGCTCTCTACCTCACTGCGCTCGGTACGGGAGGCCTAAAATCGAGCGTTTCGGGCTTCGGATCGGACCAGTTCGACGAGTCGATGCCGGAGGAGAAAACCCAGATGAGTAACTTCTTCAACTGGTTCTTCTTCTTAATAAGCGTCGGCTCTCTAGCTGCGGTGACCGTTCTCGTATACATACAAGATAACCTGGGGAGGCGATGGGGGTACGGCATATGCGGGTCAGCTATTGTACTCGGGCTCGCCATCTTTCTCGCCGGTACGAGACGGTACCGGTTTAAGAAGCTTGTTGGTAGTCCTTTGACTCAGATTGCGGCAGTAGTAATCGCTGCTTGGAGGAAGAAGAACGCTGAGTTACCGTCTGATCCAGGTTTGCTATATGACGTCCACCAAACTCTGAAGACCAAGAAGCAGAAACTCCCGCACAGCAAGCAATTCCGGTTTGTGCTTCATCAAATCTATTTACCTTTTCGGTATCATTATTTTCACAAGTTATTCTATAGTAAGTGTCCATCCACACGATCCGTGTTCACTACATGATATGACATGCACGACTTTCAATGCATGGTTATTGTTACACGTCACATCTGAACTGCATTATTGCACTTGATGGGCGGACACCCAATCTAAAATAAGCCAATTTTCATCAAAAAGATCATTTACGGTCTTAGAATCATATGATGGAAATATTTTTTTAAGAATTTTCTCACGAAACACCGTCCTCAAAAGTTATCGTAGAATCCTTCTCATAAAATCAAGAAAGTGTGCCACCTGAAATCAGTACCGATCCTCTGATAGGTGAATTTATTATACAAAAAGATTGGGATGAAAAAGCATCTTTTAAATCTCGGTAAAAAGGATCTTCAATTGTGTTTACAACCCTTGAAAAATGTGATCCCAAGAGGTTCATCGTTACCATTTTTCACGCCCATTAACCACGTTTTAAATCTTAGTATTAGAGATCTGCTTTTCGTCCCAATCTTTGACACATCAAATCTTGAGATTATGAGCATGGAATAAGACTAAATTTTCTATTTTGCAAAGAAGTTAGGAAAACATGTCATACATTTTAGGATTACTTCTAGAGATGTATGCAACAATGAATAAAATGTTGATCATGTGATGGGTCCACATATAATCTCAAGATCCATTGAGTAAAAGATTGGAACACAAAACGATCTCAATCGTCTGGTTCAAATTACAATTTCATACGGTGCAAATAATGGTACCTTACCCTTTTCTGGTGATTTTTTTTTTTTTTTTTTATAACTTAGGGTAATTCCAAGCTTACGCTTAGATTAATCCCTAAGGCCTGAAGAGTCTCAATTTGCACAGAATCTAAGTTTTTTCTCAGATTTTTTGCAGAAATGGAGCTTTTCTGCCCAAGTCATGTGTTCGCGAGTTTTGATTGGACCCACATACTTTATGTTTTTCTGAGTGAAAGTGACGTGGAGAGTCAGAGTTTGGGCGAGTATACTCCCTGTTCAGATATACACCCAATCGGTGCCTTTGGGATATTTAAAACCCAATGACATTTTTTTATTCCTAGACCCCACAACAATCATTTTTAATACTTATTGAAATTCTTTGAATCAAACCATAGAGATTATTTTTTATCCCAAACTTTTGCAAAATAGATCTAGAAATAATGGTCCACATATCAAGCAATCACATGTTTGATCCCATGTGGCACATATCCCTAAAGTGATCAAGATCATGGGCGTTATATAAGTAGAGTTCTCGGGTCACTTTTGGGAATGTGTTCTATACGGAATCAACATCTGATTGTCTATGGTTTAAATATTAATTTGTCAAAGATTTGGAAGAAAAATAATCTCCATTGTTTGTTTCAAGGCAGTCAATGGTGTTAGCATTGAAACCATCAGTCTAGTAAAGCGAATCTTTGGTTGCAAATACTCTTATCCTATGTTTAAGATTATAAAGCGAGGAGAGTAAATTATTTCACTTAACTACCTACAATAGAGAATTCCTTAGTTGCAGCTATCATAATTTTGATAGAATTTATATTGCAAATAATGATACCTAATTACCCATAATTTTGGCCTATTTTTCCTCTGCTCCACGGAGATTTCTCTTACAAGGATTCCCCTATGGTGTGGAGCTACACACTCACATAGGGAGTATTATAAGGTTTGATAATAGAACCTAAGCTTTAGAAAGCACTAAATCAACCACTAGAGCAATTTATTAAGATGTAAAGAATAAATTTTTTTAATACATATAATTTTAAAACTGAAATAATGCATCTGTATTATAGAAAAGACATCAAAATTAATAAATAAAAAAAGGTCTGCTCTTTAAGTAATCCATCATTGAAACGTATCTTAGTCCAAAGAAATATGTGATGTGGCTCACATGGTTGGGGGCTTGTGTTATTTATTTATCAACATATTGTATTTTATTTTTTTAATTGAAAAAATTATGTCAATTTTGTTACTAATTGAATATATAATTTTATTTCTATTAAAAATATATATATATTTGTATGTTTTATTGTGCTCATTTCCCTTCATCTGCATTATGCATATGAGGTATTTAGTATTGATCTTCCAGAAGTCGTATTACGAAAAAGACATTGCCCCAATATGTTGAACCTCGCATGGATGAACAACTCATAAAATTTTGACCAAATCCAAGTTTACCTCATTTACCGATGACTTAATAATGTGTCTACGGTCCTACCACAACTAACAATTCTTCCAATTATGAGTTTTTCTTATATGAATTTAAGAACGGTAGAATTCTGAGTAATTTGGGAAAAAAATTAGAAATCAGAGTGACTTAAGAACGCATATGAGAAAAGTCAAGAATCTGAGTCCGCCAAGAATCTGCAAGAATTTGCGTTTTCAAGAATCTGAGCTTTTCTGAGAAAATCAGAAAGCACATAAACAAAGCGTAAGGGATGCCCTCGCCCCCACCGAGTAACGAGTAGTTTATAATTGTTATTTTCTTTTTTCTCGTGATTTTTATTTTTTGGGGCCTAAGGGAAATAAGAATATGAGGCCTAAGTGATGAAGATTGCTTTGATCCTGATATTGAGCTAGTTTTAAAAGCAAAGTAGGGATTAAGAATACTAAAGAGCCACCACAAAATGAAAGGCTGTTTTGCAAGTGTCAATTTATTTGAGCCATTCATTTCTAGTGCTTTTAGTCTCTTACTTAAATGGTAGAGAAAAAATTATGCAGCATTGAGGGTCCATCCTCAATTACGTACGTGGTACGAAAAATGGTGAAATGCATACATAAAGCACGGATTAGACAATTATTCATTCCGATGTCAATTTAATTTAATTCAGATAAATTCAGGAAAAAAATTAGAAAATTTTATTATTATCATAATATATATATATATATATACTTATTTAAGTTACATTGATGTTTTTAAATAATAAAATAAGTGTACTACATAATCAAAATGTATTAAGAATTTATAATTATAAAAAAATCATATGAAGTATGATTATAGCATGTATCAGGTGATAAAAAAATAAAAAATAAAATCAAGAAAAATTCAATTAATCAAATGAGTATTTAGGAAAAAGGTGTCATCCGAGGGAGTTGCACGGGATCCGCCCACATGCTGACTCCTACGGAATCCGTCCAGTCACCTTCTATTATAAACGAGTTGGGTAGACCGGCCCAGCGGTTCTTTCGGACGCCTAAAGACCACCATTGGAAAATCTAAAGATCCTGTGACGCGGAAGATCGCATAGATAAAAATATATATATATATATATATACGTTGGGGAACAGTTCAAAATCAAAGAGATCTGGGAGGAATCAATATCACGACAGAAACAGAAATAGAGCCAACTGTAAGGGTTTCTTATGACTGAGCCAACTGTGAGGAATGAGTAAGCGAGCAGTGAGCGATCATGTTTTCACGTCTGCAGGCACGGAGACTACACTCACATGTGACCCTTTTTTGTCCTTTTCCTCAACATTTTCCACAGGATTCCTTTTGAATTTATACGAGATATCGGCCGACATAATATATATAAAATCATAAAGCATTATTCCATTTTCAAGTTTAATAAGTTACTAAACAAATGATTTTTTGAAAACAAACAAAACCTTCATTTCCAAATTTCGGTTTTAGGTCCCTACCCTTGTGGCCTTGTTCCCTACTTCATTCACTTCCAAATTTCTTGCAGGTTCCTCGATAGAGCAGCAATCAAAGACCCTAACACGGATTCCAGCAAACCACCCATCAATCAGTGGGTACTATCTACACTCACTGATGTTGAAGAGGTGAAGATGGTGATACGAATGCTCCCCACATGGGCTACAACCGTTATGTTTTGGACTGTCTACGCCCAAATGACTACTTTCTCTGTCTCCCAAGCAACCACCATGGACCGCCACATCGGCAAATCCTTCCAAATCCCTGCCGCTTCCCTCACCGTCTTCTTCGTCGGCAGCATTCTCCTCACCGTCCCTCTCTACGACCGCCTCATCGTCCCCATCGCACGAAAATTCACTAACAACCCACAAGGCCTCTCCCCTTTACAACGCATATCCATTGGCCTCTTTCTCTCGATTCTCGCCATGGTGGTAGCCGCTCTCACTGAACTCAAGCGACTGAGAGCGGCGAGGTCTAACGGGTTGACTCATAATCCGACTGCCGAGATCCCTCTGACAGTCTTCTGGCTGGCACCTCAATTCTTTTTAGTGGGTGCTGGAGAAGCATTCACTTACATTGGGCAGCTGGATTTTTTCCTTAGAGAGTGCCCGAAAGGGATGAAGACTATGAGCACGGGGATGTTTTTGAGTACGCTTTCGCTTGGCTTCTTTGTGAGTTCTATGTTGGTTTCTATAGTTCATAAGGTAACTGGAGAGAAGAGGCCTTGGCTTTCTGATAACCTTAACCAAGGGAGGCTATATGATTTCTATTGGCTATTGGCTGCTCTGAGCGTCTTGAATTTTGGGTTGTTTATTATTGGTGCTCGATGGTATGTGTATAAAGAGAATCGGTTGGCTGAGACCGGGGTGGAGTTGATCGACAAAGATGAACCATGTTTCCACGCCTGAGTTAGGACTTAGGCCAACTTCTACATTTTGTAATACGTGCTATGTGCAAAGAAAAAAGAGGCCAAAAAGTCTCTCTCTCTCTCTCTCTCTTAACCGTTAGCTACCTTCAAAAGCTTATAGCCACCGATTTCAAGGTCTTTAAGTTTATGTCAGCCAACTTTTTGAAAGGATTTCATTGCTAAAAGCCTAAAAGACACCTCATAGTTCATGCCTCTTTTTAATTATGACAAGGCCATAGATGCGAAAGTTTAGTGCAACAGAGAAACAAAGCGATCACTATTGCACCACTTGAAAAGGTAAGCACACCCAAGTTTCCACGTGTTTTAAGAAAAAGTTAGCTATATTTAAGGTTTTTTTGCAAATAATCTCCTCCCAAGTCCGGTATTTATGAAAAAACCCTGTAATTTGTGTATTA
The DNA here is from genome assembly GCA_021018995.1 of Chloranthus sessilifolius. Lineage (NCBI taxonomy): Eukaryota > Viridiplantae > Streptophyta > Magnoliopsida > Chloranthales > Chloranthaceae > Chloranthus > Chloranthus sessilifolius. Next base: position 42,467,289 of record CM037589.1, on the reverse strand, counting down.
ATAAAAAAAAACCTGATGGTTATTTTATAAATTAAAAAAAAAAAAACTTCATGGCAATTGCTTTTGTGTCTACAAACTCTAAACTGTCCTCCTAAGGTTGTGTTTGGGATTGCTCTATGGAGGCAAAGGGCAGCTCTTTGCTCACGCGCATAGCACTTTAGTATGAGATTGTGTTTGGTTGTAAGTGGTCTCAGCTCTTTCAAACAATGAAATATTTGACTTTGGGTCTCTATAAAAGAGCAATTTAAACCTGCTCTTTTAAGTATACTGCTCTTTGCCTCCAAAAATGCAATCCCATACACAACCTAAGTCACTAAAAATGGTTTCTTCTACAAAAAAAATTAAGATAGTTTTATTCTTACTACAAATAAAATTTCTCTAGGCTCTTTCAATAATTTGGGAAGAATTTTACTCTCATTGCAAATAGGTTTTCTCAAGTGTATTATGTCCACGATTTTAACATGATTTTGCCTTTATTGCAAATGGATTTTCTCAAAATTATTTTGCATTATTTTAAGTTAATTTAACCATTATTGCAAATGAGTCTTCTCAATATTATTTTACACTATTCTAAGATAATTATGCTTTTATTGTAAATGGGTCTTCTTAAACTTATGGCCACTATTTTAAGACAGTTTGCCCTTATTACAATTAACTTGTCCCTAACTTTTTTTTCTCATTGTATGATAGTTTTGCCTTTGTTGCAAATGGTTAAACGGATTATTATGAATTTGTCATCCTAAATATAAATATTAAATTATTAAACATTTTCAATAGGTTTAATAGGGCAGATAAATTAATGGATGTTACCTGCCTCAGTAGCAAGGACCATCACTTATGCCTTGTTTTGCCATGTTGCACACGTCGACTGATACAAGTTGTCCGAGTTGCAAATTATTATGTGAGTTGATATTAGCCTAAAATTGGCGTCCATCAAAGGATTCTAAATTTCTAATCATTCTATGTAAGGTTCTTTAATATGGACTGTTGTTGCAGAGTGGGTGCAAATGTTTGATAAGTTAAATAAAAATTAGATGAATCTAAGGGGTGCAATTCCTAATTAATGTTCTAACTTGCAAGGTGAAGTGTGTAACTACCAGTGGATCATGCGCTTACCTTGAAAAGGTAAGCATAAAATTTACACTGTTTGGGAGACTTGAAATATGGATGAAAGTAAATCATGGATCAAAGGAAAAACGTTATGTGGAGAAGAATAAAATAAATCATAATTAGATCAAGTAGGACGTGCAGAAGATTTGTTGAAAGACTGGAAATCTCGAGCTACTTAAGAAGTTTGAATCAGATTTGAGTTTTTTTTATCTCTTAGAGTTGGTATCATGGTTTGAAAAATTGTACGATACCAATACTTACCAGTTGATGCTTATTAGGTTTTTTACTGATCGAAACCAGTCGATTTCAGCTGAGTCGGCCGAGCCTTGGAAACTGCCCGTCATCCAAGAGCTTGGAACCCCCTCTTTCGTCAGTTCTCTCCCTCTCCCATTCCTTTTCCTCTTTTTGAATGTTTCCAAATTTTAAGGAATTTTCTTCTTTTTTCTATATGAGTGCCGCCAGTCATTACGATATCTCTTAGTGCCCTGGACATTAGTGGGTATTATCATTTTATTTTATTTTTGGTTCATACCATTCTCAATCAGAATGGGGACTTTTGGAAAAGTAATACTATTTTTTAGAAAACGTCACATTTTGATGTAAAGATTCGGTGGGTCAAAGATTGCATAAAAGATCTTTGTCAAATGATTCAAAGTTCCATTTTCTCATTCTTGCTTGAGCAGGGGAGGTTACTATATACCAGCTCTTTTCCTTAACCCTAAACATTGGCTAAGATAGCTCAGTCACGTTTCTCCAAATCATTGAACGATTATGAGCTTGTATTCATCAAAGTAAAAAGAGTTATGTGTTTGTTGAAAATAAAAAAAGTTGGTATGATAGATTGTGGTCCATCTCCTATTCCTTTCACATGGCACTACTGTGGGATTTATTCTCCTATGTGTCTTTGTCACTCAGTGTAAGTGTTTTGTTGTATGAAATGTATTCCTCAAGTGCTGCTTTTAAATTGTTTTACTCTCTATGATATTTAAAGCACATTCAATTTGTCTATGGCATATGATATTATTTAGTAATAATAATAATAATAATAATAATTATTATTATTATTATTACATGTAGTATGTAAATAGCCTAAAAATATTCTTACAAGATTTAGTTTTTTCTTTTGTTTCTTAAATTTTTAACTATCCTTTCTATTTTTATGGGGATTAAAGTGGAACTAATGAACCATTATTAAATATATAAAGAGGCATTTAATAAAATTAAATAATTTAAACATTAATCTAAATACTATTCAATTAATGGTATTAGGTACTCCAACATTCCTCAAAGGCTTTGCACAATTCAACTTCCTCCGTCACAATGGGAAAAACGGTAGGAGACGTACAAATATTCATAAGTTGGTCAGATAGCTTCTCAGAAAAAAAAATAATAATAATAATTTGCTCTCATAGGATTCAAAGTTCACAGTTGGCACTTGGCAGTTTGTCTTCACTATAAAAAATAATCATCAATCTGAGGTGTATGTTGCAAGCCATTGTGTCTGTATGAGACAGCCTAAGAATCGACCAATCGGAAGATGTATGAGACAGCCTAAGAATCAACCAATATGACGATTATGGCCATCGGACAGAGAGCTAGCAAGTGGACATTTAAAGCATATATAGGCAACAATCCACATTATATTTTTTTTTGCTCGCTGGCATACCAAATGTGAAAATCGGATTTATATCCTAAGACAGCATATCATACCCATGGTAACATCTCTTACCGTTAATAAATATTTAGGTTCAACTTCCAGAGACTTGGCGCCTTCAAAATTGCAACATCAGCTTTGTCATTACATTTTATCTTTAACCGGTGGTTACAACTTATGTGGGTTAGAACATGTGCCACGTGACCTCCAAGACAACATCCATTTTGGAGTGTAACTAAAAGAAATTGGGTTTTAAGCATGGTATCGAAAATTGGCCGACACCGATACAATACGTATCGGTATTGGTCTTGGCCGATACCTCTATTTCCTTTTTGGCCGACACCGATACGTATCGGCCGAGTTGTATCAATCCTCCATGAACCGATACTCGAGTTCGATACCAATTTCGACACCTTAATTGTAAGACCTTTTTGCTCTTGAACTGATAGGTCAAATATAGGGTGACACCACTCACCCTAATGCATTGAGTCTTTCAATTTTCACCACATTTTCATCGGTAGATAAACATCTTTTTAGAAAATATTTACATGATACTTCATTGAGATTGGGTAAGTTGCCATGACTCCTAATCTTCGAGTTGGGTGCTACATGGCACCCAGTTAACTCATGGGTTGCACTCGAGCGCCATGGATCAAAATCTCAGTTTCGGTTTTGATTTCGTTCACCACTCGAACCATAAATTGACCAAATTTCGGTCAAATTTTCAATAATTTGCTCTAAACTTTGCCAAACTTTATTGTTTTAACTCTCACATTATTAGAAGACATATTTGAATTATTGAGACTAAATCTAACAAGATATTAGCAATATTTGACGAAATCCGACAAGATTCGACAAGATCTGACTAAGTCTGAAAAGATTCGGCAAGATACGATTAGATATAGAGAAATCCAACGATATTCGACAAGTTACAGTAACTTTGGGAGAGAATCCATCAAAGTCCAGCGAGAATCCGTCAAAATTTGACAACCTTTGACGAAATCCAAGGAAATTTGGTAAGTTACAGTATGATACAATGAGATTTCGTCAAGATCCGATGAAATTTGTCAAGCTATGGAAGGAGAGAGGAGAGGAGAAAAATAAAAGATAAATTAAGTGTAAAAGAATGAAATTCGGGTAAATGTATGGGAACAAAAAAATTTCGACCAAAAGACCTTTAAAAAAAAATAAAAAAATTAGCCCAAAATCTCAGCCGATAATTTGAATTTTCACTCGATAATTTGGAATTCGGCCCCCAACCGAAAAATTCCAATTTCTTGTTTCAGTAGGGGCCGAACCGAGTCATCTCAGTTCGGCCCCTACCGAACTGACTCGGCCAAGATTTTGATCCATGTCAGGCGCTACTCCCGTGGGTACCCTCCCAGGCCTCAATATATATTTCATAATAATATCTTCTAATCACAAAGATCCAATCTCAAACATATGAATCAAAACAAACAGCATACATTGTAGCAAATAATTGTCATTTTTTACACTACTTAACAAGGTTTTTTCAACTTTTGATAAAATATCAAACTCCACCTGATTGTGGACAACCAAATGTGCTGCCTAGCGTTGGTTCTACTCCACCATCTCCTATGTCTTAACGAGGTATCCAAACAAGATGCCCACGAGACCAACCAGGATGACAAAGATGAATGAAAAACCACTGGAATGGTGGCTGCTGCTTTCTTTCCTTAGCAGTTCCTGCTCAACCAATATTGATATAAGATCCCTTTTTTATCGTATTATAGGCATGACCAAATTAAAAGATAGGAAAGTTGCAGCAGATCAAAGAAGGCGCAGTGAGATGTTTTGAGCACTTTGAGCAAAATAAAAGCCAAAAAAAAAAAGGAACACAAAAAAATATATATATACAGAACGGCAGACACAGGCCAGAGTGATAAAAATAGCAAAAACTAACAAGAGCTAATCTCCTCCCATTAGAGTATCAAGATCATGGCCGAACTCAAAATTTCTTAAGGGCCAACATTGTGAACACAAAAAAAATGGTGGTGACTTCTCGTACAGCTGTAGAATGAGGATTCAGAGGTGATAATTTTTTTGAAAGGTCATGGAGTTCTCTACTCACTGATCCAGCAGAGTTTGTTGGTATGCATTGATGGGGAATAGTAGACCAACCATTGGACCACAGATTGATCTTCATCCAACAGGTGGTACATCTGTCACCGCTTTAGTATAACGTAGTTGCAAAGAGAATAAAAAAACACTAGTTAAAATATCTAGATCTTTTTTTCTTCAGTTCCACACACGGTTACAGCATTATGCCAAGCCATCGTCCTCCCCACCATTCTTCTGCTTTACATGGTGTCAGTCCAGTCATCAGTGTAGGCATACTGGATGTAACATTTTACTTCCTGTCATCTAGATGATTGTTCCTTTGAGGATTATTTGTCGAAATTTTAGACGATGTGATATTGCATCCATCCGGGAAACCAAATAAAGTTGCAAGTAGTACATGATCATCGGCCACAGTACTGAACCCATCTCTCTGTGGCACCTCCCCGCATGCCGAGCACCAGCTTTCCTCTAATGTCACCTTCGTTCAAGGAGCCTTCATCACAGTTCATCGTCCAAAGTTTTCAAGTTGCACTGGGAAATATGAGAGGTAAGAACATCGATTGGAAGTTATTCAAAGGGAAGAGATTCACTGTCAAATTCCTCCCTGTTCCCGAGCTTAGCTGTCGCCCTTATACCTCTACCCATCTTGCTTGCACAAACTGTCAGAATGCACAATACTTTTGTCCAAAGAGTGCTATTGAATAGCCCAGAATTCCCTGCCACACTGCTAACATATACCCCCAAACAAGCCTATAGCAATGTTGCTTTTGAGTCGCAGAGTCACCATCTTGAACGAATTAGTGTGTCAATTGCATTTCTAAACAATTTATTTTGTTTATTTATATAATTTAATGGTAAGTAGTCATTTAAGTTGTCGTATAATTAAAAAAAAAAAAAAAGTGCTGTGATATAGCGTTCTCGCTTGGTTGCTAACAGAAACGATCTTAAATTAAATACCGAAATAGGCTATATCAGCAGCTAACTATAACCAATGATTAAATTATTTTTTGACAGAATATGAAGGTGGTTTTAGTATTGCTCACTCAATCTTTGATTATTCTTTTATCATTATATGTGGGATAAAGCCACAACGGTGGCCGCCTTCGTTTCATATGCATTTGCACTGCAGTTCTTTCTTCCTCGCTGGATTGAACGTATCACTGAATTAGTCTCTTTAAGAAGCTTCAAGTGGAGTCAGCCTGAGAAACGATCTATTTCATAGGTTTTTATCTTCTGAATTAAGAGCCCATAAATTTTATCAATAAGAATGAGAACCAACTTCTCAATAGTGAGTGAGGCCATAGAGAGGTTAGAAATTCAGGGAGTAGAGCTTCCGGTATTTATATTTATGCGTTTTCAAAGTATTTTTCCCAAAGGGTGGAAATGGATTTAAAGATTCAATGGATTCCAATCATTTTCAAATCAATAGGATTTTACTGTTTTTTGGGGTTTTGATTGTGTAATAACACATGAAAATAGAATGGGAGCACCATTGCTGGTGTACATGACAAACATTAAACCAAAAACACCATCATGGTGAAGAGAGAAAATTGAAAGAGATAGTGTAGGGAGGTAGAGAGAGAGGACCGGAGACTGTCTGTGGAGAGAGGGATAGGATTTGGCAGTTTCCAATGTCGTGGAAACGAACAAATTTTCTGCATCCTAATTTTGCTGCCAAACACTAGAAACCATCGATTTTCTTTTCTATTCCATCAGTTTCGTTTCATTTCCTCCAATCCAAACACAGCCTTCGTTTTTAAGTATGGCGAGAAATTTGCCTGCCAGTAGATTCCTAAGAAAGACTATTTATGACTGTTTATATATACTAAACCTTATATAACATTGTGTAGCTGCTCTCATGCTACGTTCTTGCTCCCACCCCCATCCAGCAGCTGACTTCATAATGAAATACTGTTTCAGTACCTAGATTTTTGGGTATTTAAAAATTATATTTGTACTTTGCAGGTGATCAAGAATGCCTGATTTATAGAATGTTCTCAGATGTTTAGGCCTCTGGCTCTCTAAAATCTAGATACTAGTTCTATAACTTGTAGCCCTTTATCAATCTACGAATATATTGTTGCAGCTTTTATGTTGCAACTTGACACATCAAATAGTGTTGAGGTGTAGTATGCTATTAGTGTACTTGGTGTATCTGGAGTAATTAGTGTGAATGTATTTGGTCTATATGGAGTAATTTTGGGTGTGTATGTACAAATAAATGCACTTAATATAAAAGCTAGTGAGGACTCTTCTTCTTACAGCTTTCTCATTATTCTCCTCTTTCAACTAACCTCTCTCTTCTTTCTAATAACCTTAAACCTAAAACTACTCACCTAACCCTAATACCACCTCTCTAACCCTAATATCACTAATCTAAACCACCTATCTCCAAACCCCTAAACCTCATCTTGGTATCAAAGCGATACCCAGAATTCTACCTTGAAGTCACGTCATGTTTCTTGCTAACATCAGGATGACGTCCTGCTGACATCAGAGACAAATTTTTTACGATTTTTGGGCTCGGAAACTACACTATTAGAATCAAATTTTTCATGCTGGTTCATCTTCTCTCACAGCTTTTCGATCTGAAGCAATGTTTAAGTTTCAGTTCGCTTGCCCCCGATTCACATTTTTTGAGAATTTAGACTACCGTGGGATGAAAAGATGGGTAAAAGGCATGGATCTGGATCAGTTTTCATCAATGACCAATCTAAATGCTATGTTCTTGAAATTTATTGAGATTTGAGAGAGGTCTGTTGGATTTTGTATTGAGCATCTTATTTTCTAGGCTTCAGCTGAAATTTCTGGGCTTCAGCTGGATCTTGTGCTGCTCAGATTTTCTTTTGGGTATTGTATTAGATCTTCAATACCTTTTGATCATCTCATGCGATTCACATCTTATTTTCTATTGAGCATCTTATTTTCTAGGGCCTGACTCTCCTGACCGATATTTAAACACCAAAATGGTGTTTAAATGATCTCACACCATCAACGATATAAGACGTGAGTGATCCGTACCATCAAACTATAGATCATAGATTGAAGTGCAACCGACCCAAAATGGTGTTTTAGGGAGATTTAAACTATCCGATGTGTTGATTTTATTATCATCCATGTTTTTAGTTTGAATGGCTGATATTATAGTTCATCAATCGGATGGTTCACATCCACTTATAGGCATGTTTCTTGGGGCTGAGATATGTTACAACGATGGATTGCCATTTGGACAATTTAGATTGATCACATATGTGAGCCACATGGCAAAATGATAAATCACACATAATGGTGTGAGATAAAATATATAATTTTAATGGAGTGGATCATTTAAGCACCATTTTGATGTTTAAATGTCAGTCTGGAGCCTTTATCCCTATTCTCTATTGAGATCAGAAAATTATGATGTCTCGGCTGTGCATAGTTTTTTATTTAGATCTAAACAAAAATTTCCGTCCATAGCACCTGTCTGTTGTATGATTTGTAAATGGTAGATTGTGGTATGAATGGTTTATTGATTCTGCATGCACCTCTGGTGACTGCTAAATCATGGAATTGTGAGTGATATTGCCATTTGATGGCCTCATTTGTTGGTGTTTCAATTATCCATTTATTCTCTTGGTGTTCATCATGGAAGATTGTGGTATGATTGGTTTATTGATTTTGCATGGCACCTCTCATGACTGCTAAATCATATAATTTTGGGCGATATTGCCTTTTGATGGTCTCATTTGTTGGTGTTTGAATTATTTTTTGTATTATCTTGGTGTTCATTATGTCTGAGGGATACATTCCAATGAGTTCTGAGAATCTGCCCATGAGTATCACCTCTATTAAATTGAATTGCATGAATTATTTAGAATGGAAACGGACAGTCGGCCCTTCCTACTCTTGGCACAATTTATGGTATCTTGTTGGCTGAGGAGCAGCACCAATCTATGATGTCTTTTGGCCAGACTTCTCCCTCTCTATTCCACCTGAGTGTGTTGCCTTTGCGTCTGATACTAGCCCTCCAAGAGGTAGAGGGAGGGGGAGCAATAGAGGTGGTTGTCGAGGTCTTATTGGGCATGCTTGTGATCATTGTTAACGTTTGCATGGCTATACCGAGGGCTATCAGCCCATAGCTTCATCATCAGCCCATGCTGCAGCGATTGATTAATCATCAAAGATCACTGTTGTAGATGTTATGAACACCATTCAATCCCAGATGGTAGAGGCGAATCGAGCTAAGCTGTGAGTTTCTCAGACACCTTCTGTTGATCATATAGGGCCCTCATCATATTCTAAGCCCTCAGGTACCCTAGTTTCATCTGCATCTGTTGCCACCACTTCATCTTCTGCTCCCTGTTGGGTAACTGACTCAGAGGTGATTAATCACATGGCAGTGAATCTCAGGGCTCTTCTCTGTATTCTCCTTCATCTCAGTCGAAGTTCAACTTGTTGATGGTTCCTTTACTCCAGTCTTGGGAGTAGGAACCATTCATGATTCATTTCTCTCTTTATCGCATGTTTTACATGTTTCTCAGTGCACTACTAATCTTCTTTATGTTAGTAGTATCGCAAAGAAAATCCTTCTTATTGTGCCTCTCAAGAGGTTACTATGAAGAAGATTTTTGGTAGGAGTATTGAAAGAGGACTCTACTATCTAGATTTGGTCTTCACTACATCTACTGTTGCTGTAGTGTATGGATCTAATCAGAAATCTTCTGTTTTTCCTTTTTCTACAAATGTTAATTGTGATACTTTTGACTTTGTGGCATGCCATTGGCCATGTAAGATTTCAGACCTTATGCAATTCAGTTCCTGAATTTAAATCTGTGTATCAATTTATTAACTTTTTTTCTTCTTTTTTTTATCCATAACAAAGTATATATTAATAGCAAAAGAAAAGTAGTACAAAGGAAGCAAACGGAAAGAAGAAATTACAAAGGGAGCATACCAGAAAAGGTAGAGAGGATCTACCCCTAAAGAGCTCTCACCTGAAAAAACCCAGGGAGCCAAACCAGCGCAAGCATCGAAGGACCCCGTGGCCAACTCAAAAAGAAGCCGCGTGACAGGATGCAGGAAGAGACATAGTGGTAGGGTAAGGGCCGGGTAGCAAGGGAGAAACAGACTACCTGGTAGGCAGCAGGTGGTCCCAGTTCTGTAGAAAACAATCTTTGGCAAAGTCCCTTTGCAGGAGGCCCCAATAAAGGTCACAAACGGACTTGACAACTAACCCCTGCGGTTTTCCAATGCAGCGGAAGACTGTTATTTCTTTCACGCCAAAATGGCCCACATAACAGCATAAGGGATCATTTGGATAGCGCTGAAGGTGTTCTCTCTTCTGCTGATCTGGAATGTGGCCCGCCATTACCGCAGCATATCGACAATGCTGTTTGGGAAAACCCAAGTTATTCCCAAAATTCTGAGGATCGATCCCCAAATGTTACCGAGAAAGGGCAGTAGATGAGGGTATGTGAAACGGACTCTTTCCCTGACATACACAATAGGCACTAGTTCGAATTGTGATACCTCTTCTTCTAAGTTGATCTCGAGTGGGTATTCTTCCCCAACCAGCAAAGCAGGCAAAGAATTTGATTTTTTTTTTTTTTTTTTTTTGGGGGGGGGGGGGGGAAATTTTATATTGAGCCATCTTGGCCTTCCCTCTCCGACTGTCGGAACCTTGACGCTTTTGCAAAAAATCATATAAGTTCTTAACAGTGAACCTACCTTTCTCTGAGGCTCCATCTCCAATTGTCTTTGCGTGGTTGATTAGGCATGGCCGCATGAAGGACTTGGAACAGCCTAATATACTCATCAATTTCTTCATCTGTCAACCTCCTCTGTAAGGAGACATTCACGCAAGGTAGTTAAGGCGGTGTAGCGAGGTCATGGCAAAGAGGCTCACCACATCATGGCGATGTCATATATTAATTTATTTTAATATTTGTTAATTATTTATTAATCATTAATATATATTTTTTTAATTTTCTACTATTTTTATATTTTTATATTTTTTATAGAGGACGAAAAAAATTTAACCAATTAATCAGGTAGATCAACTATGGGGAAAGATTGGAATGACCATCTGATGATATTTTCATGATTTCAAGATCAGTTGTGTGGGGAAGATCGGAACGAAAACGATCTTTGTCAGTCCAATTCAAAGCATCAACGGTATCTTAGGGGGAATATCCAGCATATAATGGGGGCTTAGTAGCAGCCCTCCCACCCCCACTGCCACCCCCAAAATATATATATATATATAAACATGCGTTGAGAGAGAGAGAGAGACGAGAGAGCGAGAGAGTGATTGCGATAAAGACTAGAGGGTTTCACTTAAACCCCTAAATATCATGGATATAACTTATCAAACATAAGTTATAATACAAATATAACTTATAACTTGTAAGTTTTATAATTTATAAGGTTACAAGTTATAATTTATAGGTTATAAGTTACAAAAGAAAATTTAAAATAGCGGTCATGGCGGCGCCATTGCGCCATTCTGTCATGGCGTTGTCATATATTCATTCTTATCATATAAGTTCATAAGGCCATTTGCCTCACCATTCGCCATGGCGACGTCATGGCCTCGCCTTGACAACCATGATTCCACATAATGGCCCCATTTCGCCATTCCGTAATCAAGCTAATCGAGGCCTCCTTCATGGAGGCGGTGTTATAGATGCTCAGGAATTGTTGAATAAAACTGCTATCTCCGATCCAAATATCCTCCCAAAAGCTAATGTGTAGACCATCTCTCCAACTATATCGAACGCAATCGTTGAAAGAATTCAATACGTTATTTATTCCTTGCCACCAGCCCGAGACATTTGTAACACGGATTTTTTCCAAGTGCCATCCGCTTTCTCGTAAACCGTATTTAGCCTTGTTCACTTGCCACCAAAGTTTACCCTTCTCGTTGTCTTCCCCAATTTTCCAAAGCCATTTTCCGAGAAGTACCTTATTAACCAAAGCTAAGTTTCTAATGCCCAAGCCACCGTCTTCTTTGCTGCTGAAACAATTACTCCAATTTATAAGGTGTAGTTTCCCTCCCCGGCCTCCCCCCTCCCAAAGGAAGTCACAGACAATTTTCTCCATTTGGTTGATAACCTTACGAGGAGCCTCATAAATAGACATGTAAAAAATGGTTAGAGCTGCCAACGTGGGCTTCATGAGGATGAGACGGCCGTCGTTACTAAGGAGTCTACTTTTCCAAGTAGCCAGTCTTTCTTGGAATCTATTAATGACGGGTTGCCACTGAGTAGCCCTTAATTTGCCTAGTCCTAGGGAAAATCCAAGGTAAGAGCATAGGAGCTCTTCAACCAAGCAACCAATAATCTCAGCGAGCTCATGTAATCTACCACTGTTAACATTAATCCCAATATGCTTGGATTTATGGATGTTAACCGTTTGGCCCGAGACCACTTTGTAGACCGTTAAGGCGCTAATAACCATGTTGATCCCATCGTCGGTTGCCCCACAAAAAATTGTCGTGTCATTCGCGTATTGCAGATGTGAGATCTGACAAGTGTTGAAGATTCGAAAGCCTTTGAACATATTAAGACTAGTGCAATGGTCGAGAATCAAGTGGAGAGCCTCACCCACAACATTGAACAGTAACGAGGAGGGCCTGACGCAACCCCCTCGTGGCCCTAAAGTAGGCTTTGGGACTGCTATTGACAAGAATGGAGAATATAGCTGAGCTGAAACAATCCTTCATCCATCTGATCCATCTATCACCGAAACCCATTTTTGTAGGAGGAACTGTAAGCATTCCCAATCCACTCAGTCGTAGGCTTTCTCCATGTCAATTTTGAAGATGATCCCTTCGTCCTTCCGAACTTTAACCAAGTGTATCGCTTTGTGAGCCGTAAGTGCTACATCCAATAGCTGTCTACCGGGAGGAAAGCCCTTTGCATATTGGAGATAATCGTCCCAATAACGCTCTGGAGGCGATTCGCAAGGACTTTAGCGAGAATTTTGTAGGAGTTGAGAAGATTGACCGGCCTTAAATCCCTAATGTTGCAAGCTCCCTTCACTTTAGGAATTAGAGTTATAAATGTAGAATTCATGCCCTTGCCAATTCTGTTGGACTTCACAAAAAAAGGAAGCAAAGTCCGATTTGACCACCTCCCAAAAAGCTTGGAAGAAATCCATGGTGAAACCGTCCAGACCTGGGGCCTTTTTTTCCTCAAAGAGAAAACTGCAGCTCGGATCTTGATGTAGAAATTAACACGATGCAAATATGATGGGCTGAGATTATTTTAGAATTAACACGAGTAATTGAAATATGAATTTTCCTACCAAATTGACACTAAAATTAAAGAGAATTTCAATTAAATGATTTGATTTAGCCCAAAAAAGTGTTACTTTCGCAGTACGTTCCCTATAAGATCCAGAAGACTAGGGTTCTTTAGCGAACAATTAGATCTCTAACAATTTAGGGCTTTGAACGAACTCACAAGGGATTCTTTTGAATCCATGGGGAATAAATCAATAAAACGATTATGGGTCTTTAACAATTCAAGGCTCATATAGAAGAAATTCCGTATTAGGACTATTGAACGATCTTAGGTTAGGTTATAGAATGATTGAACAAGCAAAACACACAATTAGTTCCGGATTTTTGGCATAAGATAAATAGAAAATCAACTAAACACTTACACGTAGATAGAGATAAGAGTAGATAAAAAGGATAGAAAGTTGGCCCCGCACCAAATCGCGCGCGAAAAGAAAAATCGCTCTTCCAAGTTTTGAAAGAACCTCACTCTCGAAGAAAATTTTGATAAAAGCTCTCAACTATGCAAAAGCAATATTCAATAACCATTAATTCCCCTCATAAGAGATTACAATGTTTATTTATAAATAAAAAAAACCCTAAGAATACTACTAAAAATAAAACTCTTAATCAAACATTAAAACATTCTAATCTAACAGTCATAATTAATCTCACCACTAATCTCATTTTTTTATTACGCGACAACTTTTAAAGGGTCAAACGATGTCCAAATGACGTGAAATTGGCCTTGTTTAAAAATTTATCGAAATAGCTTTTCAACAAGACAAGAATCACACAATTCCGACATATATTGATAGACTTATGACCACTTTTCCCATGGTTGCACTGATAGTGACGAAATTAGCAGTCACCTATCTAATTCAAATAGGGAAACTAATTATTCGTTTTGGAGCCTTCGGGATGTTTTTGCATACTTCTTTCGCCTTCGATAGACTATAGGCGGCTCCTTGAATCAGATGTCTCCATCAATTCCTCCCAGGTTAGAAGAATTCATCCCCGATGAATATTGGCCCTGATAGTGCTCGAAGAGATCCAGATCAATTTGTTGGAGCTCTTCTTTTGCGATTCACGTATTCTCAAAATCTAGCTTATTCTTCCACTTGACAAGATACTTTTGAAATCCCCCTTGGTTCATAGACACAATCTGATCTTTCAAAATATCCTCAATTATCTCACAAGAAGGACGTGTAGGCGGGAGGTAAAGGAATAGGGAGGAAAACAGAGATAGGATCGGATGTGGAAGGTTCAAAGGATTAGGTGGTGTAACTGCAGGGCTATAAGACGGAACGAGATCCTCCACATTGAAAGTCGTACTAATACCCAAATCTGGTAGTAAGTTTAGTACGTAAGCATTGGGACCAGCACACTTCAAAATCCTATAGGGTCCAGCACTACGAGCCTGTAACTTTTTAACAATTCCTTGAGGAAAGCACTCAGGTCTATTTCGAACCATCATGAAATCACCCTCTTGAAATTCTTTGAACCTTCGATGAGAATCTGCAGAAACTTTATATTTTTCATTACTCAGATTAATTTTTCCTTTAATCTCAACATGAAGTTTATGAATGCGATGTGCAAATGTAGATGCAAACTCTGACGACCTCTGATGAACTAACATCGGAATAAGATCTATGGGTGTCTTAGGTTTGTAACCGTGCACAACTTGAAATGGACTCAACCCTGTGGTTCTATTAACCGAATTGTTATATGCAAACTCTGCGACAAGTAAGATGGAATCCCAACTTCTAACATGTTCACCTACAAGACACCTCAAGAGATTTCCTAAACTACGATTAACAACCTCAGTTTGCCCATCGGTTTGAGGATGATATGTCGATGAAAATTAAAGCCTAGTCCCCATTTTATGCCACAATGTCTTCCAGAAATAACTAACAAACTTAACATCTCTATCTGACACAATGGTTTTGGGCAAACCGTGCAAACGAACAACCTCACTAAAGAAAAGTGTAGCAATTTTGCTTGCATCTAAGGTTTTCAAACAAACTATGAAATGGGTCATTTTTGAGAAATAGTCCACAACAACAAACACCGAATCATGCTTTCGGAGGTCTTAAGAAGCCCTAGCACAGTCCATAGAAAGACCTTGTCATGGAGTATGTGGCACAAGTAAAGGCGTATACAACCCCGTGTTTTGCTTCCTTTGTTTTGCCAATTGGCAAACGCGACATTGATTGATGATTTTGACAACATCTCGTGTGAGATTGGACCAGTAAAACTTATCTTTAACCAATGCAACAGTTTTGTCATGGCCAAAATGTCCGGCAACACCTCCGGCGTATAATTCCCAAACGAGGAAGTCTCATAGAGAAGTGCGGGGAATACACAAGCGATATTTCAAAAACAAATACCCATCGTGTGGGGTATACTTACACACTTTATTAGAGTGGTCACTCATGAGTGAGGCGTACTCTTCTCCAAAATTTGGACACGTAGGATAATCATCCAGTAAATGCTCGAATCTAGTCACCTCAACACTCATGGAGTAGTGTTCTTAAAATTGTTGGACGGGTTCAAGCGGACAGGGGGATGTTCGGGCGGAAATCGCTGGGGTGCCCCAAGATTCGGGCGACCGCTATGTGTGTGTGTGTGTGTGTGTGTGTGTTGTGTGTGTGTGCCACTTGCCAGAATAGGAAGAAGAAAAAAAAAAGACAAAAAAAGAGTTGTGTTGCTTAGTTGCCGGAAAAAAAGTGTTGTGCACGATCATAAAAAACAGAAGAAGAAGAAAAAAATAAAAAAGGAAAAAAATTGAGGAAAAAGAAGAAAAATAGAGATTAAAAAAAAAAAAAAATTAGGGATTGGGGCAACTCGGGCAGGTCCGGGGAGCCTCGGGACGGCCCAGGGCGGGTCCAGGGAGCCTCGGGAGGGCCCAGGGCGGGTCCGGGGCGGCTGCCCAGGCGAACCGCCTTGGCGGGTGCCCCAAATCCGATCCGCCCCGGAGTCCGCCCATGCCTAAATCGGGGCACCCGGGCGGCCGCCCCGGGCGATTTTCAGAACAGTGTCATGGAGTGCAACGTTGCCACTCTATGGCTAAGCACGTCAGTAGCTCTATTCTCCACTCCAACCCTATCTTTCAGCACAAAGGTAAACCCTTGAAGTTGTTCAACCTATTTCGCATGTTGCGGGTTTAACTTCTTTTGAGAGCTCAAAAATCTTAGGGCCTCATGATATGAGAACAAAACAAATTCTGGCAGTAATAAGTAGTGCTTCCAATATTTGAGAGATTGCACTATCGCATGGAATTCCTCATCGTACATAGAATATTTCTGTCTGACCTCATTTAGCTTTTCACTGAAATAAGCTATAGGGTGACCCTCTTGGCTTAATACTTCACCAATACCTACGCCTGACGCGTCATACGCCACCTCAAACACTTTAGAAAAGTCAGGAAGGTGAATAACTGGAGCCTCGGTCAATACGGGACTTAATCTCCTTAAATGCTTTTGTTGAAGCATGTGTCCATTTAAACTCCCCTTTTTTAATGCAATCGGTGATAGGGGTCGTTACCGTATTAAAATTACGGATGAACCACCTGTAGAAAGTGGCTAACCCATGCAAGCTACAAACTTCGTGAATGTTCTTTGGTCCAAGCCACTCCACAATAGCCTTAACCTTTTTTGGATCCGCAGTTATTCCTTCAGAGGTCACAACAAACCCTAAGAAGACAACACTAGTTGTCATGAAAGTACACTTCTGTAGGTTTGCGTATAACTTCTCTCCTGTGAGAATCAAACAAACTTGCCTTAAATGGCGTAAGTGTTGTTCCTTGTCGCGGCTATAGCTAAAGATATCATCGAAGTAAACCACAAGGAGCTTACCTATAAAAGGCCTCAACATTTGTGTCATGATCTGCATAAATGTGCTCAGGGCATTTAAGAGCTCGAAAGGCATGACAAACTATTCATATAAACCATCATTGGTCTTAAAGGCAGTTTTTCATTCGTCCTCGGGACGAACTCGAACTTAATGGAATCCACTCTTCAAATCAATTCAAAATATTGTGGCGCCAACCATCATGTCCAACATGTCACCCAGCCTTGATATAGGAAATAGATACTTGACCGTGATTTTATTTATGGCACGACTATCGATGCACATTCTCCAAGACCCATCTTTCTTAGGTGAGAGTAGCGTTGCACGGTACAGACTCATACTCTCCCTAATGAATCCATTAAGGAGAAGTTCATCAACTTGCCTTTTCAACTTCGAGTGTTCGGATGGATTCATGCAATAATGAGGCAAGTTAGGTAAAGTAGACTTGGGAACCAAATCAATAGCGTGTTGGATATCCCTTAAAGGTGGTCATTTATTCGGAAGGTGACGGGAACGCCGACATAGTAGACATCATATACGAACCGTTTCACGTGTACCAACGTCGGAAGAAGCGGAAGGGAAATCAGATCCAGGCGTAAAGGCGAAGACAAAATTTTCGTTCCATCGAATACTTATTTCGATCGAATGAAAATTTCGTTCGATCGAATACTTATTTCGATCGAACAAAATTTCGTAAATTGAATTCTCTCGAATTCGAATTTGAAATATCAGGGTTAAAGTTGTCTTTTATTATTTAATTGTTTTAGGGTTTTCTTTTATTTCAAGACCTCCTATATAAGGTCATTATGGAAAAACAATGAAGTTAGTTTTTGATTAATGAAAGAGCTTATGCTTGCGTGCTTGAAATGAGCCATTGTTGAAGAGCGATTCTTCTTCTTCCCGAGATGAGTTTGGTGTGAGGCCAAGGGAGCGATTCCCAAAGTTACCTTTTATCTTTTCTATCTCTATTTCCCTATTTTCTTTACCTAATTCAATCTTTATTCCCTGAAAACCGTAACCGAATACAAACCGTAATTCTATCTCTATTTCCCTACTCCGATTCAACAACCCTAGATCCCATCAGAGCCATTAAACCTTCTACATCAAATATCCGGAGAAAACCAGTGATCCCATTATTGGATAATGAGCGCCCTAATCTGGAAATGCTAGAGTTCTACCTCTAGGCCGATCCCGCCTTAAAACTAATGGAACTAGTGCACAAACTGGACCTGATTCGAACCACAACTCGATCTGTCACAGGAAAACTATGAAATCCTAAGGTATTCGCTTTATTTTCAAGTTCATTATTCAATATAATTTAAATTAATTTCGGCAAGTAATTAATTCATCGCACTCATGTAGTTTAGGGTTTTGTCCTGCGTCAGTTTTGGTATCAGAGCCAAGTTCTAGGTTAGGGCACGTTTGTGTGGCATTGAATTCATGGCACTTTAATTTCCATTGCATCTTATTTCTGTTTTGGCTAAAGTGTGCACATCCCATGTTTGTCAAAAGTCTCATTCATTGTTAGTTCATATTTGCATGCCATTCTAGAACCCGCCATTAGTGAACCGTATCACCATGGACATGAATGAGATTGCCGAGGCTCTTAACGGTATGAGGGCTCAATTAAAATCGATCAATGACCGAATAGCTGCCATGGAAACAGCCCAAAGGAACCTTGAAACGTCCAATAAGAGGTTTTTAGACCGAGTCAATCGGTTAGACGAGGGTGATGAGTTCTTCGAACCCCATCGTGAGCGTAATGGTCCACGTTTTAAACGAAATAGTTACCAACATAATCAAAACCGGAAGCATAGGATGGATCATCATGGAGATGACTACGACCCGAAAGGGAAACTCCTCAAGAATGCCCGACTCTCGTCGCTCATGCCAAACCACTCAAAGTGTTGGTCCATATCGGATGACCAATCGAGGAAACCAACTTTCGATGGAAGATTGGACCCTCAAGTCTTCCTCGATTGGTCATCCGATATGGACCAACACTTTAAGTGGTTTGGCATGAGCGACGAGAGATGTGTCAGACTTGCTAAAATGAAGCTCATTAGCCAAGCCCGACTCTTTTGGGTCAACGTTGAGCGCATCAGAATGAATGCGGATTGTACTCCCATTACCCGTTGGGAGGACATGAAGGAGAGACTTACAGAGAAGTACGTTCCTTCCTCATACTACCATCGTCTCCTCGACCAATGGCAAAATCTGCGCCAAGGTAGTATGCCCATAGCGGATTACATTAGCAAATTTGAAGAATTCATGATGAGAGCCAAAGTGTCCGAAGTCCCTCAAGTCACTCTATCCAGATTTCACACCGGATTGAAGCTTGACTTACAAAAAGAGTTAGTCTCTCACCCTGTTGAGACACTCGCCGAATGCTACACCGTTGTTCAGGACCTTGAACGATATTTAAAAATGACGGTGGTTAGGCGATCTGATTTTCACACCGATCAACCACCCCCTACCGACGACGTGAGACTTAGTGTTGGAAACCCGCCCGCCAAACCCACACAATCCACATCTGCCAATGTGCGATCTGACAAAGGCAAGGGTGTAGTCGGAGCCCTCGAAGAGTTGTTCTCACGTCAAGTGTTATAAATGTCACGGTTTGGGATACTTGCCGCCCAATGCCCCACGAGAGACCCACCAAGGAATCTCTTCATCGAAGGAGGAGGAGAAGAGAGTGAGGGGGTTTATGAAGAAGAGGTCTTTGAGCCGAATGCCACACCTAGTGACGAGGAAGCTGATGACATGGGTCGCGCTCTAGTTGTGAGGTGTGCCTTTGCACAACCTCAACAGAATGAAAAGAAGGATTGGCGGAGGGAGAATATCTTCCACACCTTTGCCATATGTGGGACAAAGAGTTGTAGGGTTATCATGGATAGCGGAAGCTGCACCAATGTGGTGTCAGAGCATACCGTCACCAGCTTAGGGCTTATACCCGAAGCTCACCCGAGACTTTACAAAGTCACATGGGTTGACTCCTCATCCATTCCCGTGTCACAGAGGTGTCGTGTTCCTATACAATTGGGTTCATACTCGGATACCTTGTGGTGCGATGTGGAGTCGATGGATGTGGGCCACATCATCTTAGGGAGGCCATGGCTCTATGATTTGAACGTAACCATTTTTGGTCAATCTAATATTTGCACATTCAATTATAAGGGCAAGAAAATCACTCTTAACCCTTTGGCTCCCAAGGCACCATCAGTCAACAGAGTTGACAAGAAAGGAGGCGAATCTAAGGCCATCAATATAGTGAGCCCTTCAGAGTTCGAAAGGGCATCGTTAGATGAGAGTGTAGCGTATGCCATCGTCACCGCTAAAAGTTCTCCTGAGTCGGCACGTGAGTACCCCAAGGAGGTCGAGCCACTCATGAATGAATTTGCGGATGTCTTCCCCGAAGACTTACCTAATAAGCTCCTTCCTATGCGTGACATTCAACACGCAATCGACTTAGTTCCCAAATCTACATTACCGAACCTGCCCCACTACAGGTTGAATCCAGTTGAGCACGCTGAGTTGACTCGGCAAGTCAATGAGCTCCTTTAGAAGGGGTTCATCCAAGAGAGTCTGAGCCTGTGTGCTGTACCCGCATTACTCACTTCTAAGAAAGATGGTACATGACGGATGTGTATGGATAGCCGTGAAATTAATAAGATTACGGTTAAATATTGGTTTCTTATACCGAGGCTCGATGACATGCTTGATATGATAGTTGGCGCCACTATCTTTTCCAAGATACACCTTAAAAGTGGCTACCAACAGGTTCGTATTCACCCTGACGATTAATGGAAAACCACCTTCAAGACCAAAGAGGGTCTTTACTAGTGGATGGTCATGTCTTTTAGGCTATCCAATGCCCCGAAATTTATGAGGCTCATGACCCAAGTGTTGAGGCCATTCCTTGGCAAATTCCTTGTCGTATATTTTGATGACATCTTAATTTATAGCCCAGATAAGGAACAACACATTATCCACCTAAGGTTGGTTTGCGAAACCTTGAGGGGAGAAAGGTTATACGCGAATCTCAAGAAGTTCACCTTCATGAAACAATCCGTTGTATTCTTGGGATTCATTGTCTCGGTAGACGGGATGGTTGTGGACCCTGTAAAGGTTAAGGCCATTGTAGAATGACCCGAACCTCAGAATATTCATGAAGTCCGCAGCTTCCATGGCTTGGCCACATTTTATCGTCGTTTCATCTGAAACTTTAGCACCATCATGGCTCCCATCACCAATTGCATGAGAAAATGGGAGTTTCTATGGAGCAAAGCCGCGACGAGGGCCTTTGCCGTGATAAAAGAGAAAATGGTTACTGCACCCGTCATGTGCCTACCAAACTTTTCTAAAATCTTTGAAGTAGCATGTAATGCATCAGGTGTAGGCATAGACGGAGTGCTGAGCCAAGAAGGCCACCTTGTCGCTTATTTTAGTGAGAAACTTAATGAGGCATAACAGAAATACTCCACCTATGACAAGGAGTTTTATGCGGTCGTTCAATCTCTTTGGTATTAGAAACATTACCTGAGACCGCAGGAATTTGTGTTATTTTCTGACCACGAAGCCTTACGTTTCCTTGCATCCCAGAAAAAGTTAAACCCGAGGCAGGCAAAGTGGGTCAAATACCTTCAAAGGTTCACATTCGTATTGAAGCATAAGGCCGGTGCCGAGAACAAGGCAGCTGATGCACTTAGTCGTCGAGTGGCGACTCTGAGTCTATGAGCACCGAGGTCATCGAATTTGAGCAGTTGAAACAAGATTATCCTTGAAAATCCGAACATTAACTCCAAGTATACCCTGTTGGATGGGTATTTGTTTAAAAGAAGTCGTTTGTGTATCCCTCGCACTGCATTGCGTGACTTCCTCATCTAGGAGTTACATGCCGGAGGGATTGCCGGACATTTCGGGCACGATAAGACCAGTGCGCTCATTGAGGATAGGTTTTATTGGCCTAGCCTTATGAGAGATGTCCCTAGGGTCGTAAAACAATGTCGTACATGCCAAGTGGCGAAGTAGATTAAACAGCATACCGGCCTGTACACCCCGTTACCCGTGCCACACACCGCGTGGCGAGACATCTCTATGGATTTCGTTCTCGGACTTCCAAAAACTCAACGAAAGCCCGATTCCATTTTTGTGGTGGTGGACCGCTTTTCCAAAATCGCTCACTTCATACCTTGTTCTAAAACCTCCGATGCGGCTCACATAGCCAAATAATTATTCGGGGAGGTTGTGCGTCTCCATGGGTTGCCCAAAACTATTGTGTCGGATCGGGACGTGAAGTTTACCAGTTATTTCTGGAAGACTTTATGGCACATGATGGGTACCATGCTCCAAATTTCTTCGGCCTATCATCCTCAAACTGATGGCTAAATGAAATCCACCAATAGGAGCTTAGGTAATCTCCTTCGTTGTTTAGTCGGTGATCATCCTAGGACTTGGGATTCTACATTGCCGATAGCCGAGTTTGCATACAACAATTCAGTCAATAGGTCCCTAGGCATGAGTCCTTTTGAGGTTGTACTTGGTCATAGGCCTAGAACACCCATTGATTTAGTCCCCGTGTCTGCATCCCATCGAGTTTCCGAGTCAACCGATGCATTCGCACAGCACATTCATGAATTGCATGCCGAAATTAGAAAAAAAATTAATGCGAGCAATGAACAATACAAAATAACTGCGGATGCGCATAGGCACTTCAAAGAATTCCAAGTGGGGGATTATGTAATGGTTCGGGTTAGGCTTGAACGATTTCCATCGGGAGTCGCAAAGAAGCTCCAAGCCCACGGCGCTGGGCCTTTCAGAGTTGTGGCAAGGAGCGGGCCTAATGCCTATGTTCTCGAACTTCCACCGGATATAGGGGTCAGCTCTACGTTTAATGTGGAGGACCTAGTTCCATCTTCGGCCTCAGCCCCACCCCCCACCAACCCCTTTCAAGCAGCCCCAAGCCCAAATTCTAGTCCCACCCTACAACCCCTACCATTCCCTTCCCCATGTAAGCAAAGGAAAGATGAAATCGAAGGGATACTTGATGATTTCGCAGTATCCGCCCATGGTGGAGGATTTCAGTAATATTTGGTTAAGTGGTTGGAAAAGTAGGACTCCGAGAACACATGGTTAACTAAAGATGAGGTGCGACGCTTGAACCCCGACATGCTTGATCGGTATCACGACGCCGCTTTATCAGTGATGAAGCCTTTTAAATACTGGAGAATTGGTGAGGGGCCTTGAGCATAATGAACATTAGAATCTGAAGCTGTTTTGGCGTGTCACAGCGTCGAAGAAGCGGAATAATCGAACCAAGCGTGGCGACAAAATTTGAACCCAAGCGTAAAGAAGCGAGGCGAAATTTTCGTTCGATCAAATGAAAATTTCGTTCGATCGAACACTTATTTTGATCAAACGAAAATTTGAAATATCAAGGTTAAAGTTATCTTTTATTATTTAATTGTTTTAGGGTTTTCTTTTATTTCAAGACCTCCTATATAAGGTCATTATGGAAAAACAATGAAGTTAGTTTTTGATTAATGAAAGAGCTTATGCTTGTGTGCTTGAGATGAGCCCTTGTTGAAGAGTGATTCTTCTTCTTCCCGAGATGGGTTTGGTGTGAGGCCAAGGGAGCGATTCCCAAAGTTACCTTTTATCTTTTCTATCTCTATTTCCCTATTTTCTTTACCTAATTCAATCTTTATTCCCTGAAAAACCGTAACCGAATACAAACCCTACTCTGATTCAACAACCCTAGATCCCATCAGAGCCATTAAACCTTCCGCATCAAATTTCTAAAGAAAATCAGTGATCCCATTATTGGAAAGTGAGCGCCCTAATCTGGAAAAGCTAAAGTTCTACCTCTAGGCCGATCCCGCCTTAAAACTAACGGATCTAGCGCACGTACTGGACCCGATTCGAACCACAACTCGATCTGTCACAGGAAAACTATGAAATCCTAAGGTATTCGCTTTATTTTCAAGTTCATTGTTCAATATAATTTAAATTAATTTCGGCAAGTACTTAATTAATCGCACGCACGTAGTTTAGGGTTTTGTCCTGCATCATAAGGTTTTTGGGAAAGACATGCTAAAACTCTCTCATCATAGGTCCAACCTCTTTCGGAAACACAACACTTGACTCTTTGGGTGACTCCATTGTGACAAGAACATAGACAATGTTCTCTTAGCACCTTGTTCAAACTCTAAAGGGCTAACAATATTGATGACCTTAGTTGTATTCTCTCTCAATCAGGCCTTTATCACTTGACTTGCTTGTTTTCACTTGAGGTTCTCTAGGATGTAGAGGGTTCATCTTAATCTTCTTTCCCTTGCGCATGAAAGAACATACATTCGATCTCCCGAACAATATAACGTCTTTATCGTACAACTTGGCCTCCCAAGGATGACATGCCCAACATCAATAGGGACAACATCGCACCATAAGGGTCCTTATACGAACCAAACTGTATAGGAACCTGACACCTTTGTGAAACTAGAATTGATGATGAATCGACCCATGACACTTTGTACGGTCGCGAGTGAGGAATGGGTGTAAGTCCCAAGTGGTAAATTGTGTTTTCCAATACAACATTAGTACAACTTTCACTATCAACTATGATCCTGCAATCCTTTTCAGCAAATCTAATGCAGAAATTAACACGATGCAAATATGATGGGTTGAGATTGTTTCAGAATTAACACGAGTAATTGAAATATGAATTTTCCTACCAAATTGACACTAAAATTAAAGAGAATTTCAATAAATTATTTGATTTAGCCCAAAATAGTGTTACTTTCGCAGTACGTTCCCTATAAGAACTAGAAGACTAGGGTTCTTTGGCGAATAACTAGATCTCCAACAATTTAAGGCTTCGAACGAACGCACAGGGGATTCTTTCAAATCCGTGCGGAATAAATCAATAAAATGATTATGGGTCTATAACAATTCAAGGCTCAAATAGAAGAAATTCTGTGTTAGGACTATTGAACGATCTTAGGTTAGGTTATGGAAAGATCGAACAAGCAAAACATGTAATTAGTTCCGGATTTTGGTTATAAGATAAATAGAAAATCAACCAAACACTTACACGTAGATAGAGATAAGATTAGATAAGAAAGATAGAAAGTTGGCCTCGCACCAAACCGCACACAAAAAGAAGAATCGCTCTTCCAAGTTTTGAGAGAATCTCACCCTCGAAGAAAACTTTGATAAAAGCTCTCAATTATGCAAAAGCAATATTCAATAACCATTAATTCCCCTCATCAGAGATTACAATGTTTATTTATAAAGAAAAGAAATCCTAAGAATACTACTAAAAATAAAACTCCTAATCAACCATTAAAACATCCTAATCTAACGGTCATAACTAATTTCACAACTAATCAAATTTTTTTTATTACACAACCACTTTTAAGGGGTCAAATGATGTTCGAATAATGTGAAATTGGTCTTGCTTGAAAACTTGTCGAAGTAGCTTTCCAACAAGACAAGAATCGCACAATTCTAGCATATATTGATAGACGTATGGCCACTTTTCCGATGGTTGCACTGATAGTGACGAAATTAATAGTCACATATCACATGTGTCTGACCCCTAACTAATTTAAATAGGGAAACTAATTATTCGTTTTGGAGCCTTCGGGATGTTTTCGGACACTCCTTTCGCCTTCGATAGACCATAGGAGACTCCTTGAATCGGATGTCCCCATCAGATCTCTCCTCGAACTCATGCTCGATCTCCTCCTTATGCAAGTGACTGATTTTCTGGAACCGAATTCCTCCAAGAATTGCCCTTGGATCTCCTTGAGCATCGTAGAGGTTCTCGTAATACTAACCAGTTGTGTCTCTAAGATTAACCAGATGTTTCTTCGCAGTATGGATGTCCCAAAGACCTATTGATTAATGGTCCTACTTACTGCATATTGCCTCATTAATCATACTCCATCACAGATCTTGGGAGGGTATACTCCTTATCAAACCCTTCTGCTAGAAGATCCTATGGTCCTCATTGAACCTCATGTATTTGGATGCAAAGGCTTTGCTCAGGATCTTCGTCGCACTCGGCAGAAGTGGGATGATAAGGTAATTTGATGTGTCGATTGAGTATCCCAATGCTTTTAAGGAATACCATTGTTATAACGCCTAGTCCCATCGTTTTTATACTTCTATGGATATCAGTTTCTTTGAGGGTGTTCCTTATATGAGGATCATTTTACTCCTACAATTGATTCATCTTTTCCATTATCTGCTCTTCTGAACTTGTCGCCGCCATCACCACATTAAAAGAAAGGTGTGATTACCGATGTTCAATGCAGATTCCATGGTCCTCTCTCTACGACACCACCACCTCAATCTTTAAAACCAAACATTCCTATAATTATCAAAAGTCATGTCATTCATTCTATTTCCTCCCCTTTAATTCATGTTATCTCTCCCAGTAGTCCATTTATTCATGCTACCGATATTGATCTATATATTGCTCATCGAAAGGGTGTTCATAAGTGAGTAGTCACTCCTTACCCCCTTGAGAACCATGTTTCTTATCAAGACGTTATCTCCATCTTACACAGCTTTTCTTTCAGCCTAACTATGAATATTCCTTGTACCGTCTGTATTGCCCTTGGGCACATGTCCTGAAAAGCTGTTATGATTGAAGAGATGAATGTCTTGCAGAATAATCACACTTAGGAGATTGTTACTCCTTTTTCAGTGAAGAAAACTATTGGTTGCAAGTGGATATTTGTTGTGAAATAGAATCCAAACGGTACAGTGTCCAGATATAAAGCTCACTTGGTTGAATGATTCACCCAAACTTATGGCATTGATTACAAGGCTACATTTGCCCTGGTTACGATGTTGGCCTCCGTCTGTGTTCTTATTTCTATGGCGGTCATTCAGAATTGGCCTCTCCATCAACTGAATGTTAAAAGTGCCTCCCTAAATGGGTATCTCACTAAAGAAGTATACACGGCTTCCCTGCGTAGCTTCCTACTTCAGGGAGAGAGAGGGAAAGTATATTGACCTCGTAAGTCGATCTATGGCTTGAAGCAGTCACCAAGTGTGTGGTCTCAAAGTTTTAGTGGCATTGTTATAATCTCGGGATTTCATGTCACTTTGATCATACAATTTTCTTCATCCTAGCTCTATTGGCCACACTATCCTCGTATATGTTGCTCATATCATTCTCACCAGAGATGAACACACCGTCATTAGTAGCATTTTTTACGTAGAAGAATTAGAGCCGAAAATATTTCCTTGGATTGGAAGTTGCTCGATTTTGAAAAGAAATCGTCCTCTCTCAAAGTAAGTATGTCATTGATCTCCTCAGTGACATGGGAATGTTTAGATACAAATCAGTTACTTCTCCCATGGATCAGAAACTATCATTGCATGAGAATGATGGAGATTTACTTCCAAACCCACATGAGTAGAGCAGTTAGCGGAACACTTGATTAATCTCACTCTTACGAGGTCGGACATCAAATTTGTTGTCAATTTATGCATGCTCCTGACACCACTCATCTTGTTGTTGCCCATCGCATTCTTCGGCATATCAAGTCTACTGCAGGTTATGGCTTGGTATATGGATCTCATGGACATGAGTATCTCTGGGTACACTAAAGCAGATTAGGCTAGATTTATTAATGATCGCTATTTTAATTCGGGCAAATGCGTATTTCTTGGAGGCAACTTTGTTGCCTAAAGGAGTAAGAGGCACATCATCGTTTTCAATAACCTAGCTCTGAAGCAGAGTTGTAAGGCTATTGCTCACAACAAATGTGAGATTTTGTAGTTGTGCTCTCTCTGATTTGAGCTTCAATTCCATATCAGTGGCTCCATCCCGCTTCATTGTGATGATGAAGTTACCGAAAAGATTGCTTCGGACTAAGTACTACATGAGATGACCAAACATATTGAAGTTGATATTCACTTTATTCGAAAAAAAAGTATGGATGGCTTCATATATCATATTAATGTACCTTCCTCCCAGCAACTTGTCGACATATTGACCAAAGTTGTTGGACTCGGTCCTCCTCATGATTGTTATGGTCAAGCTGGACATGTCAAATGTTCATGGTCCAGCTTGAGGGGGAGTGTTGGTCATGTGTAGTAAGTTATTGGAGTGTATCAATGTATGCCGTGTACATGAAATAATTCTGGGTATGTGTATACAAATATATGTACTTAATATAAAAGCTAGTGGCGAACCCCTCTTCTTACTAAGCTTTCCCATTATTTCTTCTCTTTCTACTATCCTTCCCTCCTCGTCTTTCTCTAACCCTAAACCTACAACCACTAGCGTATACGTAACTCAAATACCACCTCTCTAACCCCTAATACCACTAATCTAAACCATCTACTCCTAACCCCTAACGCTCTCTTAATAGTATTGCAAGTAAAATGGAAGGTGCTATGTGAAGAAAAGTTCAATGACTTCTTGCTTGCCAAAAAAAAAATGTAGTATGAATAAAAGTGATTTCATGCATTATGGGGATTATAGTAATGATTCTCATCCCACACCACCCACCCAACACCACCAATCCGTTCCCCCCAACTCTCTGACCCCTAATACCACTAATCTAAACCATCTACTCCTAACCCCTAACGCTCTCTTAATAGTATTGCAAGTAAAATGGAAGGTGCTATGTGAAGAAAAGTTCAATGACTTCTTGCTTGCCAAAAAAAAAATGTAGTATGAATAAAAGTGATTTCATGCATTATGGGGATTATAGTAATGATTCTCATCCCACACCACCCACCCAACACCACCAATCCGTTCCCCCCACCCCACCCCACCCACCCACACACCCCCCCCCCCCCCTTTAATTCTGGGAAAACAACACACACATATAATAACCGTTTTTTCAAAATGTCTAGGGGTGGGTTTTTCTACATCCAGGAAACTTTTTGGTCCATTTTTTTTTGGGAATATTGCTAATGCTATAAGATAGGTTGTGATGTGTGCCAGCATTCTCAATATATATAAATGTGTAAAACTTATCAATGAATGTTTTCATGGTAATTATCCAAATAAAAAAGGAATAAAATTGAACATATTAAATGCCCATTAGTTGTTGACAAACCTTGCAGACAAAAAATACCCAATGTAGCGCAGGATCAAAAGCACCAAGCAAATAATGTATTGCGCAATAACAAAGAACGAGGAAGATCAAGGCTACAAAACTATGATCAAGAAGAAAATATGAAATTTCTTGTATACTGACAGCATAGATGGAAAGAGACACAAATCATACACAAATAAATTATAAATAGATTTTTTACCGATAAAAAAAGTTAAATATAAGTAGAATTAATTGCAGAAAGATGCTAAATGCGAGGCAATACCAGCTCTTGTCTGAGTTTCTGACTTTGCTGAACAGCATAAGTTTTCTCCTCAGTCAACTTGGAAATCAAAGATGATACCTAAATAATTTGAATCAGTTAAGCAAAGACGCCCACAGTAATGATAGGTTTTGAAACTTTAGCGTGCTATATTAACAAGGCAATGTACCATCAATATATTTGAATAATGTCTTACAAATATTTTGGCATTACTAGATTTATAAATGTTTTGATCCGTATTACTAGAATCAAGAATATCAAAGAACCAATTTGGCTTTATGCAAAGAAGATGAACAGCTAAAATCATCTTCCTATTGAGGCAGCTTAAGCAGAAAAATGTTCAGAGAGAAAAGAAAAAATTCCATATTATTTTTATTGATTTACAAAAGGCTTCTGATAGAGTGTCCAGACAGATGATTGGTGGGCATTGAGGAAAAAATATATCCCGACATCATGCATGAGAGGGCGGTGACTAGTATAAGAACTATGTGTGGAGAGACAAGTAAGTCCCTATCGGAGTTGGGCTGCTTCAGGATCTGCGTTGAGCCCTTATTTGTTTACCTTAATCACGAATGCGTTACCATAGACATACAAGAAGAGATTCCATTATCATGTTATTTGCGGATGATGTGGTAGTAATAGCCCAAATAAGGAAATAAATAAATGATAAGCTGAAATCATGGAGAAAGCCCTTGAGTCAAGAGGGTTTAAAATTATTAAAACAAAGACAGAATACACGGAGTGCAGATAGAGTGAACATGATAGGCTGGGGGAGGATTTAGTTAAAGTAGAATACCTAGTGCACAGTGCCATAGATTTCATTATTTAGGCTCTACTTTACAATCAGATGGTTGATTTAAAGAGAACGTCCCCAATAGGATTAATACAGGTTGAATGAAATGGAGACAAGGACGCGAAGTAGTGTGCGATCCGAGAATTCCACTTTGATTGAAGGGATGTTTTTAAAGACAAGAAAGACCTGCCATATTGTATCGTGGAATGTTTAGCTGCGAAAAAGTGATTGAGTACATGTGGTTGAGATGTGTATGTTAAGATGGATGTCTGGCGAAATAAGAAAGGATAAAATTATAAATGAGTACATATGAGGAAATTTGAGAGTGGACCTATAAAGGAAAAAATTGCGGAATGAACCTGAGGTGATTTGGACATGTCCATCGGAGGCCAGGAGCAAACCCAGGATGAAGGGTTGAGATGTTTCAAGCACAAGGAAGTAGAAGACCAGTGAAGACCTAGAGGGAAGGAGGCTGAGAAGGGGGCATGAAGGATTGCGAAGTAGAAAAATAAGACTCGCAAAGCCTACCCCAAATAGATGGGACAAGGCTATGATGATGATAAATGTTTTGGGCCACTACATGTGAAGAAGAGATACCGACACTCATCATTGGCTACTCCTTACTAGAAAAGACTAAGGAAAATAGTAGCCTCCAGCCTCATAAGATCGACTTCAATGATATAATCCATGGTTTAAAAACTCGATGAGTCAACTCGGAACTCGAGCGAGTCGACTCGGCTCGACTAGGTTCTGAGTCGACTCGTTTAAGGGATTGAACAAGCATGTGACTCGAGCGACTCGCCGATCCGACTCGGGAACTCGACCAAGTTTGCGGACTCGGCAAGTCAACTTTAGTGACTGATTGGCCGGGGTTTTTTTATAAACTAAAAGAGCAAACTTGTAATTTCTGCCCCTTTATATTTAAAGACCTCTACTCCCAACTCCCATCATCTCGACAGAAACTCTCGTGCCCTAAAATCTTGAAGAAAGAAGATTAGCCCTAATCTCATCTCTCAACCCTAAAATCTCAAAAAAGAAGCAGAAAAAGATGAATCGCATCCCTCAGCCCCTCTCGTGCCCTAAAATTTGTAAGTATTTTTTTTCACTTTTATAAGCCACACGATTTGAATCGCAGCCCTCTCATGCCCTAAAATCTGTAAGTATTTTTTTTTCACTTTTGTAAGCGACACGATTTGAATCGCAGCCCTCTCGTGCCCTAAAACCTGTAAGTATTGTTTTTTACTTTTATAAGCCACACGATTTGAATCGCAGCCCTCTCGTGCACCATCTAAATCACACGATTTCAAGACCATGTAAAGATCTTCAAGGCCAAATATTGGCACGAAATATCAGATTTAAATCAATCAAATGGTCTTGAACTCTTGATGGTGTTCCAAGTGGCTCAGAAGTCTTCCCTTTTAAACATGTGCCATGGTACATCATAGGCTTCAAATCATATGGCTTAGATGATGCAAATTTTAGCACCCTTTTACTGGTTTTTTTCACATATTCTGTGCAGATCATTTGGCTCAGATTTTCTTTTTGCACATTTATTTTTGGTGCAAGTTTTATGCACAGTATATGTGTGTGTGTGTATATATATATATCAAATCAGAGCGAGTCGAGTCGGACCGATTTTCCGCTTCCGTGTTTTAAAACCATGATATAATCTAAGTCGGTGATAGCCCATTAAACCAAAAAAATAAAATGCTTTTGGTCTACCCATTCAATTCAAATCTTATGAATGATTAACTGCCCAATCTGCTATTAAGAGCACTTCCCAATTCCATTATGATTGAGGTCATAAGCATCATAAAACTAAAATAATATAGAAACTGATAAGGTAGAATATCCTATTTATTTAAAAAATATCACATGATAGCAAAGAAACAAGAAAAATGGCAACACTTGGAGTCAGAGAAACATCAATAAAAACTTTTGCTCCACAAGGCATCAAGTTATTGACTACAATCCAAGCTTCTGCTTATACTGAAACTTAATAAACATTCATCTTCCACACATTTTAAGCCTGTGAATTGTTGATGAACTGAGTTCAAATTTTTCTACATCTCAATAATTGTTGAAGATTATCAAATTCCAAATTTCTGACAAACCTTCTAGAGATGAAGTAAATGCATTTCCGAGCATGACAATTTTTTCTCATGCCATTGAATTTTAGAATAATACAGTTCATAAACCATTGATCAATATACAAAAGCATTATATAGTTATAATTCACCACCATCGGATTGCAACTTGACAACATAGGTAAGTAATCAGTTGG
Source organism: Chloranthus sessilifolius (assembly GCA_021018995.1). Classification (NCBI taxonomy): domain Eukaryota; kingdom Viridiplantae; phylum Streptophyta; class Magnoliopsida; order Chloranthales; family Chloranthaceae; genus Chloranthus; species Chloranthus sessilifolius. The sequence continues at coordinate 42,434,903 of CM037589.1, read as the reverse complement.
AAGCACAGATTCAGTCCACAGGCCAAACTGTTAAAACTAATAAAAATAAATAATAGTAACCTAACTAAAGAGAAGAATACCCTTATTAGGGTTTATGAGAGAAAGAGAGATGGAGAAGAGGGAGAGAGAAGAGAGAACGACGACACTAAATGGACTACATCGTTACTAATTGCTGTCAATGAGTTGCTTGAGATGGCCTCTATATACATATGGCTACTTACTTACAAAACCCATTTACAACCAATGTAGGACTAAACAGAACAAAAATAATGTACCTATACTTAACTAAACACCCATGGACTAATACAATCTCCAAAACTCTCCCTCAAATTGGTACATCCATGACATGTATGTCCAACTTGCCCATAAATATGTAAAAAAGATGCATATTCACACCATCATCTCCCCCTGACTTGATATGGTCACAACACAACTTGCACCTAGGTGTCCAAGAACAGTCAACAATGAGGTGCGCACACTTGCATTCACTAATAAACTTGGTGCAAGACTGCACTCAAGTGGTTATGGTATACACCATTATCCAAATACAAAGCATTCTTGACACCAACAACATGGCCACAAGGCCTAAATAACAGCCCTCCAGCACATTCAGAAGAACAGCCACTCGAGTATGATCAAACAAACAAATCTTGCATCAATAAAGAAGCCCAATAATAATATAACTAGATAGCATCAACTCTTCCTTATGAGCATTTTACCAAACACCCTGTGAGCAAGTATGTCAGCAGTCATACGCATTTTGCAAGCCACCAAAAACACCACCATGAGCACCACATCAGTGAGCAGCATCAGTAGTAGTGAAGGCAGCAACAGCAGAAATGGAGAGCAGCAACAACAGATTTTCCATGTCCATCAAGTTCAACCACAGATATTGCAAGCAGCTTCAAAACACCTCAAAAAATAATGTATGCATGGCTATTATCCACACCAAAACTATCAGCCCCACAACAGCAAAAAACCACCACATCAAGAAAAAATATCCCTGAAATTGTCCTTCATAGGTGTCACAGACATTTCCACAAACAGCCACAGTGCAGTCTTTACTAGTTGTATCGAATCTCAAATTCCATTACCAATCAGCAACCTACCAATACCTTGAGCTTCAGGAAAAGAAACCGATCCATCATTTTTTTTGTTCTACCATGGCCGCAACAACAGCTTCTTCCATTTTTTTGCTTCACATTATTCCTCCATGGCTGCTCCAACAACAACTTCCACAACAACCTTTTCCTTCTTCCATGGCTGCTACAACAGCACCATCTACAACAACTTTTTTTTCTTCCATTGCTGCTACAGAAGCACCATCTCCAACAACTTTTTGCTACAGCAACACCATCTACAACTTTTTTTCCTCTTCAATGCTTACTAGGCTACTACAACAATACCTTCTTTTTTTCCATATTCTCCCTCTAAAAAAGGGTCTAAAATACATAGGTAAACATTGCTGCAACCACACTAAGATTTGAATTTTAGATGGAGGTGAAAGGAGATACCTATCTATGCTTAACAAACACATGTGGACTACTACTATCCCCAACACAAACATTGCTGCAACCACACTAAGATTTGAATTTTAGATGGAGGTGAAAGGAGATACATGTTGGAGAAACCCTAAGCAAGATGTGCGGGACTGACCCGCTCTTACTAGGGTTCATAAAAGAAAGAGAGATGGAGAAGAAGAGGGAGAGGAGAGAGAACAATGACAATGGATTATTACTAATTGTTATGAATGAGTTACATGAGATGGCCTCTATACATAAATGACTACTTACATACAAAACCCATTTACAACTAATGTGGGACTAAACATAACAAAACTCACCTATCTATGCTTAACAAACACATGTGGACTACTACTATCCCCAACACAAACAACATACAAGCAAGTAATGAAAATTCATTCTCAGAATGGTGAGATCAATAGAAGTAGGACACCTCCATTTGCACCAACCGAATCTCAAAAAGCACCTACATTTCGCACATGTGCTAAAACAGACGCCATTTTTCATAGGGTGAAAAAATTTCACATCCCAGTGAATTTCAAAAAACACCCACCTCTTCTTCTTCTTCTTTCTCCTCCCCCTCCTCCTCGCAGAGCTACATACTGGAGAAAAAAAAAAGATTTTATTACTTTGAGAAGAGAATCGTTGTTTTGATCGATGGACTACATGGGAAATTCGAGATCTAGGCAAGCCGCTACATGTTCTCCCCTTGCTCGCAAAGCCCTCTAATCATTTTCTTCCTCACCTCTGACGAGTACCATCACATAAAACATATCAGAAATCCACTTTAATGAAGGCTATGAAACCTTCTTGAAACACTCCCAAAACCCTAATCAGAAACCCTCTTGAAACCCATCTGAAAGGTATTTGGGTCTTTTGGTGTGTGTGTGTGTGTGTATTGTAAGGGTATTTGGGTCTTTTGGTGTGTGTGTGTATTGTAAGGGTATTTGGGTCTTTTGGTTTAATATAAAGATGAGTACTTAGTAGGGTCTAGTAACCCCAACTACGTCACTTTGGGTAATCTTCTTCTCTCTCTCTCCTCTCGATCTTCCTCCTCCTCCTTCAACCTAACCCTAACCCTAACTATCTAAAGTCTAAACCTCATCCATCTAGACCATCCGATCGTGTTGATGTCACCAGAGTCCAACATTTGATCTCGAATCTGAAGGACACCTTGTTGATCGATTTTGCAAGGAGATCAACTAATAAAGGGTTGTTTAGAATTTGACAAATGGAACATTGATTTTCGAGCTGCTTTTTTTTCTAGATCACACTCACAATTTTGGAGGTGCTTGTGAGCATACGCTGTCTGAGATTCGTCGAGTCTGGTATGGGTTGAACCGAAATCTTTTCCGGAACTCATTTCTAGACACATTTAATGAATTTGATGAAGTTTTGAAGGTCTTTTCCTCTCATTTTTCACAGTCTCTTTATCGCCTGAAATCACTTTTTCTAGATTACATATTTTTGTGCCACTTTGGCACAAGTGTCGAGAGAATGGATCGGTTTAGGTACAGAGTCATTTTGAACCAAGATTTAAATCATTTCGTTGAGATTTCAACTATTTATGATCATTTTTTGGATGTGCTATCTTGTCCCAGCCTACAATATTGATGTCTTTTGATATAAATACCAATTTGTCTTTCTGTGATTATTAATCTTGTTGTGGAAGTTTTTCCCACTTGTCTTATACCATATCATTACCTATGGAGCCTAAGCACTCTGAAAATCTTGGTTCCTCCAATTTGAACCCTTCCCATGGGATCACAAGAATTAACCTCAATGGACAAAATTTTCTTGCGTGGTCTAAATCTATTAAGTTGTATTTGGGCAGTCATGGAAAAGTGGGCCACATTCTTAGGACTGTCACTAAGTCGTCCCTATCTGATCCCTCTTTTTCCCGAGGGGAGATTGACAATTATACGGTATTGGGGTGGTTATTTAGCTCCATGGAGGAACCCATATACAGCATGTTTATGGTCCATGAGACAGCTACACAGTCATGAAATGCATTGACTCAAATATATGCCCATACTAAGAAAGACACCAGGATTTACCAGCTATTTTGGGAGGTTTCTCATGTTGAGCAGGGAGACTGTTCAGTTTTGGATTATTTTAAATATCTTCAGAACAGTTGAGACAAGCTCAGTCAGTATGTGGCCCCTTCTAAGTACCCAAGTGAAGATTCCAAGATTGCAGCAAGTCATCTTGACCACAGCAGGTATATTGTTTTCTTGATGAGAAATTGCTTCGATTTTGAGCAGCTTTGTGCTCAAATCCTCATGAACAACCTCTTCCCCCTTTGCGAATTGTATATGCTACGATTGATGGTGGTGAGAGGCACCGGGCCATTATTTCTCTCCTCTTCCTCTACTCTAGTTGAACATACTGCTCTTGCCTCTGACTCTCCGGTAAGGCAAGTGGTCGCGGCCGTGGAGGGTAAAGAAAATGCGTCCCAAGCCGAAATATCACAAGTACCGCCCCGTCCTAGACCGTCCAAGGAAAATGATAACCGAAATCCTTTTATTTGGCATTAAGTTGGAACCATGTGCATCTAGAGCGCCTTTTACTAAAATCAATGTAGTTGTATACACCTCTAGAGCAATAGCCTGATGAACCAAGAAGTCTCAGAACCTATTGCTAAGAATAGTGAATGACTATTCTCATTAACAGAATTCTGCGAGGACGTAGGGGTTGTGGGGACCCCACCATTGTTTGTGAGTTTCACCACCAGCCAGGACATGATCGTTCAAAATGCCTCAAGCTTCATGGCTATGCTCCTCTATTGCTCATGTTGACACATCTATTGATGTTGCTTCTTCAAGTCCTGTTGATATTGCTTCTATCACTAGCACGCTTGTTGACACTATGTATGATCTTGCTAGTTCGTGCCAAGATTGTTGAGCTCAAAGGACAATTTCTGGTGACCTAGCCAACCTTTTTCTCCTGCACCACCAGATACCTTCCTACCATGCAGCCATATCATTTGTTTCTTCTACTAACTGGGTTATTGACTCATGTGCCTTTGATCATATGACTGGTGAGTCCCAGTTATTTTCTGTTATTATTCCTTTTCCCTCTATTAGATAGGTATGTTTGGCTTATAGCTCCCTCAATCCTCTTTCTAGTAAGGGGAGTGATCCCCCATCCATCACTCTCTCTTTATGATGTTTTACATCTTCCTCATTTTAAATACCAATTTGTTGCCTGTCAGCTGCCTCACTAAGTCATTAAATTGTCATCTAACCTTTATTCCTATCCATTGTGTTCTTCATGACCTAGTTACGAAGCAAATTTTTCACATGGGGCATGAGCGAAATGGATTAGACTACCTTAGCACAAATAGGCTGATGGTGTTATCTCTCATTCCAGTATTATGTCTACCTCTAGTAGTACTTGTTTAAGCAAAAGAACTTTAGATCTTTGGCATGCTAGGCTTAGACATTCCAATCTACAGAGTTCATATTTGTTATTTACTCAATTCAAAATTTGTGCTAATGATTTTAAACTTCAATGTCAAACTTGTGAGCTGTGCCAACATATTAGATCCTCCTATTCTTCCCATATGATTCGCAGTAATGCTCTCATACAGAGTGATGTTTGGGGACTGCCCTATATCTTCTTTTAATATTTTAAATATTATGTGACCTTCATTGATGATATTTAAGTCTAAAGATGAGGCACTCTCCACCTATATCAATTTTTCTACTATGGTTCAAACTATGTTCAATCCAAAGTGACAAATTTGGGATTAAGCCTTTAGCCCAATAGAAGGTTGACAATATTGTAACCTCAGGGTCAAAGGTTCAATCCCACTTACCTATCTAAAAAAATAAAAAAATAATATGGTTCAAACTCAGTTTGGCCAAACTACTAAACTTCTTAGCTCTAATAATCAGTGTTACCAAAACACGGCACGGGTGCCAAGTGTCAAGGTTGCATAGATGTTTGGCACACCAATTTCTAAAGATTCTAAAACAGCAGCACAGCCTTAAGAAAAAAAAAATTTAATTGATGGGACGTCTTACAGAGCTAATTGGGACATATAATGAAAAGATACATAATGTATGTCATGAGCCTAACTAAAAGATTCTATCTTATAAAAACCGTTTTCAAGGATCCAAGCTTTTTATTTTATAAGTTAGTAAACTCTACACAATCATTTTTTATAAAGCGACGATTCATTTTTATAAAATGACAGTCCACCCTTTTCTAGTTACCAAACAGAACCTAAAGCAGGATAACCGACTTTCATGTGTGAATTGCTTAAGCAGATAAACAGTCAGAGCACAAATCTACCTCTGAAGTTTTCTCGCTTTGCTCCTCATAAGATTTTGATACCTGAAACATCAACCCAAACAAATGATATGATGCCTCAACACTAAAATACAGGGTGAAGAACCTCCCTTGCCAAAACAACAAGATACCAATCAATGTCATTTTATAGGGGAGACACCACTGGACAGAAATACTTACAGCATCAAACAAAGTACCATTCTGGTTTCCGTTTTCTAGTAAAGAAGCCCTAGGGGACAACCCTTCTTCAGAACCTTCAGGAACTGGTGAGGGTGGATTTGCAGGAATGTAAACCACCCTCAATTTGACCTCCTCAACAACCTTTCCAGCTTCTTTGCTAAACTGCAAAACCAATTTACATCACGTCAGTCCCAAACAACAAGAACCATAAACAAAATTTATACAAAATGCTACAAAAACACACTAGAGCCATCCCACCATTTCCGGAGATATGTCCTTTGAGGTCGCTCCGGAATCTACAGCGACACTCTGAAGGAGGAACTTGTCCTTGCAGTTCATATCCAGGGGCACTTCTTTTTGGGCTTGCATTGTAACTTGACAAATGAAGCCAGAAACAACGTAAGAGAATACAGAACTATGAAAAAAACATAGGGACCGATTCTCCTGACCGTCATTTAAACACATCATAAACCATTAGTGGTTTAAGATGTGAATAATCCACACCGTCAAAGAAATAGCTCATTAAGTACAAGGGCAATGGGCCCAAATATCATATTTTTTGGGAGGTTTGAACCATCTGGTCTGTGGACTCTAATACTAGCTGTTGTTCTTAGTTTTAACTTTTATCGGCTGATATTAAAGTTCGCCAATCGGATGGTTCACATTCACTTATGGGCATGATTCTTTGGCTAAAACATGTTCTAATGATGGATTGCCACTTGGACAATTTAGATTGAGCTCAAATGTGCGCCACATGGCATAACAAAAAACCACACTTCATTGGAGTAACATGAAAAGCTCTAATTTAACGGTGTAAGATCATTTAAACACCATTTTGATGTTTAAATGTCAGTCAGGAGCCATTATCTAATAAAAATAACAAATGCCTAATTAGAGGTGATCTGATAGTAAACAACAACAAAATGAGACACGATTCTGTTACAACTACCAACTACAGATTACCTGTCACATCGCATGTCGACCCGGGTAGTACAATTCCTGTGTTGGGCCGAACACAATATTTCTTTGGATTGGTCGTTTTAACCTAAAAATTAAGAGACAATATATTTGTAGCATACACGACCGAAACGAAGAAACTGCGAAGACATACTACTACACCATTCAGGCTGCAAATGCCAATTGTAATCCCAAAAAACAAGAGATTACAATGACATAAAGAAACATCAAAATTTGGGAGTTAAATCCAAACCAGTAGACGATAATTACCTTAAAAGCTACATACTGATCACTTTTATTAGTCAATTGCAGAGAACACGAACTCTGCTTCTTCAATTCAACTTCATGGGTGATACAAGGCAATCCAAATAAAAAATCAGATAACTTAAAATCAACGATAAATATGATTTACTAATAACTGAGACCAAAAAAAAAAAAAAAAAAACTTATTTTTCATATTCGACGTCGTAAGCTAATCTAACTCATAACAAACATAAAGACACCGACTGTTAGGGCCACTATCATCTTCGATGGAGCTGAGCACCATTTAATAATCACACACACACACACACACACACACACACACACACACATATATATATAACACCAAATAATCGGAGAAGAAGCTAAAAGAAGAGTACTTACATGGAAATTTGAGTTCTGTAGGGTGGATGTTGAGAAGATCGCCACTATTCATACCTAAAGTCAGTAACTTTGATAGCCAAAAAAGGGAAAAAAAAAAAAAAAAGGGTGTTTTATGTTTTAATTTGGACTAAAATATATACATTCGAAAAAAAAAATCGATAAATAGGTGAGACAATAGAATAGTAGAAGGATCTGATGAATGAAGAGATGATAAACGATTTTTATTTTTTTAATTTTTTTTCGTCAATTTCTGTTGCTAGTCTTTTTTGGTTCGATTTCTCGTCGTTTTTGGTTCGATTTCGATATTGTAAGGTTAGGGCAAGGCTGACGGCACAGTTAAGTTTTAGGCTAATGACTAAAATAACCCTACTAAGCGGTTTTATTTCTCGGATAGCGTTGTGTTAGACTTGGTATTACACAAAAAAAAAAAGTTGGTTATGAGTTTAGACATATGGCATTATTTTTCGGAAATCATGACGTCACCGACATTTAAACACCATTATACACCAAATGGTGTTCAAATCATCTGGCACCATTTAACTTAGAATTTTGATTTTATACCATTAAATTGTGACTTATCTTTATCTTTATGTATATATGTGATGAATTTAAATTATCCAAGTGACAATTTATGGTTGGAACATGTCCTAACGAAATATTTTTAAATGATCCACCATTAAAACATGTCCCAATTGACTGTCATTAAAACACCAAAATGATGTTTAAATGATCTTACACCATCAATAATTTAAGATGTGGGTGATCGTTACCTTTCAAGTGATAGATCCTAAATGAAAGTCCGCCAAGGCCAAAAATAATGTTTCAAGAGGATTTAAATCATCCAATTTGTTGAATACAATAGATCTTGAGATCCTATTCCTACTATCATACGATCATATATTAATGTCATGGGACACACATCTCAAAGAGTGAATGTGAACCACATTTGATAGTACGTTATAATCACATTTACTTTTTGAGATGTGTACCACCTATAATGTGATTGTAGGTTCATAATCTCAAAATTTATAATGTGAAAAATTGGGATGAAGAGATTACTGTTGTTTGAATCACAGTGGTCAATGTTTTTAGTTTGTCTAAGTGAAGTGGCTGTAACATAGAGTGGTGTGGTAGTAACCAAGGACAAAGCTAGAAACTTTTATGGGAGGGGGCCAAAGCAAGGATCAAAATTTCGGCCGAAATGATAGAAATTTCGGTCCAAAAGTTTTGTTTCGGTCCCCACCGAAACGAAATCCCAAAATTTTGGGTTTTTTATATAGGGTTGAAGATTTCGGCTGAAATTTTGGTTTTGATCCCCACCGAAATTGAAACGAAATCCGGAATTTTGATTCTTAGACCAAAGTATGAACAAGAAATGTATAATTTTATAAAAAATAAAAATAGGATTCATTTGCTGGTAACAAAAACTTTTTTTAAAAAATAAATCTTTTGTTTATATATATTCGTGCGCCTATCCATAGGCATTAGGGAGAATCTGTCATAGTTGGGAGTCATATTAACTGGGCTAAGCCTCATTTTTAACTTTTAAGGTCTGTTTGGTTACATAAAAAGGAAAATGACGAATTTGGATTTATAAATCTAATAGATTCACATGATTTTTGAGGTCGTAGGAATTCACATAATTCTTTTATTTTTTACGATTTTAATTACCTAATCATGTGTCAGAAAGAGATAGAGAGGGAGAGAGGTTTTAGGAGGTGATTGAACTATTGCTCCTAAAAAATAAGAGAGACTGAAGTAGGATATTTAATTGAAACACCTAAAAGATAGGAGAGAGAGAAAGCTCAGTTATGCATTTATTTTAGACAGAGCCAATCATTTTGACTCCTAACAAATAGGTAAGAGATAGATTAAAGAGAAAGAGAAAAAACTAAATAAGCAGGGTGGCATGGCCCCTGTTAGCCCCCCCTTGGCTCCGTCCCTGATAGTAACACCAGCCAATATTTATTGGAGGGTCATGAAAACTTACATTCAAAAACAACTACTTTGTTACTGAAAATGTATGTGGGACCGGCATCTTTTATGATGGTATGGAAGCAGGTGCTGTGAAAAAAGCATGTGGCAATTCGAAAGTTGGGTGGCTGGCCAAAAATGTTACTGGGTTAGTTTGTTCTAGGGTTGTCAATGCTCGTAATCCTTATCCCTTACACTTAGTAGAAAAAGCGACATAACATGGTACTATGAAACAAACCCTACTTATGTTGCGAACCCCAAAGTAACAAGAAATTAACTTTCCGCTCTAGGCACATAGGCAATTTGTACTCTACTTATGTTACAAACCCCAAAGTAATAAGAAAGTAACAAGAAATTAACTTTCCGCTCCAGGCACATAGGCATTTGTGGAGTATTTGTTACGAGTCTTAAGACTTTAAGAAATTGTATCAGAGTCAACATCACGTCTTGAATTCCAGTCATTAAATAGGCAACCTAGGATCCAAAGGGGTACTCCTAGAGTAGGCCACCATAGATGTTGAGCGCTTGACCCCAAAGTAATAAGGACTAATTTTCCACTCTACTAATGCATAGGCATTTTCGGAATATTAGTTAGAACTTTAACAAATAGTATCAGAGTCAGCACCACATCTTGAGTTCGAATGACGGAAGGAGCGGCCTGAGGAAAGGGCTACCTGTGGGCAGAGTCAAGATTTTTCTAATAGGGCTATCAGTGGAGTCAGGATCTTTCTGATGGAGGGTCCCTGATAGTTTATATATCATTGCACACATTTATATAAATCTAACTATTTCTAATAAGACTACCATGTGGCACACATCTATATAAATCTAAAGTGCCCAAGTGGAAATCTTCATTGGAATAATATATCTCAGCCCTAATGAAACATGGGGATAAGTGGATGTGAGCCATCCGATTGATGAACTTTAATGTTAGCCATTAAAATTAAAAAGAATGGTTTATATTATAGTTTACAGATCGGATTATTTAAATTTCCCTAAAACGCCACTTTTGGGCCTGCTCCACTTCAATCTATGATCTTTTACTTTAAGAATTCAGATTACCAATATCTTAAACCATTGATAGTATAAGATCATTTAAATATCATTGTGGTGTTTAAATGACCATCAAGATCTATGTTTGATGCATGCCCTTATGATTATGTTCATTTTTTAGGATGTGTATCACATGAAATAAAAATTTAATTATTTGATGATAGGCCTATGATCTCAAAATGTGACGACCCGACTTTTCCAATCCTTACGGTATAGGAAAGGCTGGTTTATCACCTTATTGATTTCTCAATAAGCCGTATTCAAACAGAGGCCGACACATAACAATGATCTAAAACAGAGGCAAAGCAGAGATAATTCATAATTCAAAAGCTTGTAATAACAAATCTATCACGATGAGGAACCAAAAGGAACCACCGGTGATGGCCAATCCAACACCTAAACTAATGGTTCACGATGATGGTTCCTCAAGTGATATCAAAAAGAACAAAATAAGGCCTAGGGCCCAATATTCAAAACAATATTCAGACAAAATACCAAAATACAGGATCTAAAGGTCAAGGGAAGAACTCCTCAGCAGGCAAGTCTAATTCCTCCTCAGGAATATAATCAGAATCCTCCAAATCCTCAGATCCCAAATCGGTCCTCAAAGACTGTGGCGTATAGTGAGGTGAGCTAACAAAGAAAGCCCAATAGAGGAAACAAATCTATTTGTATTTCATTATAAGTAAAGGTTTTCAAAAAGAGTAATTCGGATCAAATATGGTTTTCAAATGATGCTTTGCAAACGCGAAATCTCCGATTCTAATCTTGAGTTAAAACCAATACATAAATCGATGTGTTCAAAATCTTCGAATTAGTATGCTTCTTGTCAAATTTATAACTTAATTATATCTCTCAAATTCCTATAGCATGAGAGCAAAGTGTATACCGATGGAAGACCCTCATCGACCATCGCTGCTCATGAACCCTTTTTCTCGAATGCAACAAGCCCCTACGCAATGAGGGAAACTTGCCAAAGTTATACCAACATGGTTGGTAGAATCTAGGGCATCGTTCTGACGTACCTCAAATCAAATGCAATTGCTAACACATATCAAGGCTTATTATTCATATCATATACTGATTTTTCAAAGTTCTGATTCAAAGGTCTGATTCAAAGATTAACTGAGGTTCTGAGGTTCGAATTACAAAGTTCTTAATTTTAGCAAAGTATCCATGCTGAGGTTCTGATGTCCATAACAGATTTCAAATACATGCTTCTCAAGCGAAATAGTCAAAAACATTCCTACTTATAATAGAATACAAATAATGTGTAGGGTTCCCTACCTTAACAAAGAGCTTCAAAAATCACGCATAGCAGTCCTCACCAAGGACTCCCCATAAAACTACATATATTAACACTTTCGGTGTTAATATAAGACCAAAAATCAAACTAAAACTTGCGGAATAAAAATCCAATAAAAATTGTGAATGCCAAAAACAGGACAGAAACAGAATTTGTGGGTCAAATCTGAAATTCGATGGTCGAATTCAATTTCGACCTTTGTATACAAAACTGCACATCAGTCCCAAAAATGGAAAAATCACATGCATCACTGTATCGATTTTAGATTGAACCACCCATCGATCACACAGATTTTCTAAACAGTCCCAAGAATGGGAAAAATCGCACATCGATCTGGCCATCGATTTTAGATTGAACCACGCCCATCGATCCATGATTTTCTAAATTCCCAAAATGGGAAAAATCGCACATCGATGCCATCAGATTTTAGATTGAACCACGCCATCGGATCACAGATTTTCTAAATTCCCAAAATGGGAAAAATCGCATCGACTGTGGCCGATTTTTAGATTGAACCACGCATGTCTTCTTTAATTCTAAACAAAACATAAACAAAATAACACAAGGAGGTTTCATCGACCTACCTCTTGTAGTTTAAACCGTTGATTCCAAGCTCCAAGCTCCAAATTCCATGGTTCAAATTTTCACTTCAGTCCATCATAAAGAAACGACCACTGACCATTAGATCACTGCAGATTTTCTCACTCTCCACATCACTCTTCTCTTTCAATATATCAAACCGATCCTAAGACAATTTCAAAGCTAATCAATGGTTGAGATGTGAGGAGGTCTCAATCTCTCTAGATCTAGGATCAAACGAGCAAGGTCTTTAGAAGCTTAAATTCCAAAGAGAGTGGGAGAGTTAATCTTCTCTTGCACTCTCTCTCTCTTATAACCAAACCTAAGCAACTATAATATCTAGATTTTTTGTATTTGTAACTTATCCACTTAAGTTGAGAACATATCTGGTGTTAACCACCAACACCAACCCAATAGTATAAGTTATCGATTTCATGACTTGCACACCTCTCGAGACCAACTCCTTTGGCCATTAGTCTTACCATAGCCTTAGCTTACCAAAAGTCCAAAAATATTCTACAGTATTTTTCGGGCACGCTTACCGAGGTAAACGAAAATATGCCGAAAATATCAGGAATATTACACAAAATTTATTGTCAAAAGATTGGGATAAAAACAATATTTTTCGTTTATTTCAAAACAATTAATGTTTAAAACATTTCAAAATCAGGTCGAGAAGGAAAAATCTGGATTATAAATAAAGTTACCATAACCTAAACCCTTAAACGATCTGCAAAAATTTAGCCAGGATTGTCGTTTTTTGCTATTTAGTGCTACGATACAATCGCATGTTTACCGTAAATATCGTGATATATTAAAGATAGCACGATATATTAATTATAACAAGTTTTAAATTTTATTTCACTATTTGTTACAATGGAACAGAGAGAGAGAGAGAGAGAGAGAGAGAGAGAGAGAGAGAGAGAGAGAGAGTAGTCTTCCGAGTTTGGGGTCCCTTAGATTGGTGAAGACATCTAGCACCCATTAAGATCGGTCTTTAAAGAACCTTTAAAAAAAATACCAATGGGGATCTCGGTACCCCCATTAGATAACATGGCTCTGCCACTGCTTGTGGGATCTAAAGGCAGGTACCAGAGTAAAAACCGTTACAGAGTGGACCGTCGTAAAAGCCTAAAAGGAACGACTCGAGGAAAGGGCTATTTGGGAGCCTCAACGGAGGTACTAAAGTGAGAGTCACCAAAGAGTGGACCACCATGGACGTCGTTTGGAGACTACAATAATGTGTTAAGATTCCAAAGTAATTAGGGATTAATTATTTGCTCCACTCATGTCTAAGGCACTTTTAGAGTAATGATTAGAACCTTAACAATTTAACAAGAAGTTATATTACGGACGTTCACACATGCCCACATTGATGCACTTAGTAAAAGGTAATATCGAGTGCATAAGGTTCCCACGTTTATTGGGGTCAATGATAGGTAGATGGTAAGCAACCTTACCCCAATATTAGAGAGGCTGATTCTCGGACACTTTAAGCAGACAACACTTGCCATCGCATCAAGGTCCAAAACTCTTAATGTTGCACGTAATACATGGATGCAAGGATTGGTTGTGAGCTGTACTCTCTATGGGAATTCTCTCTAGATTTTGGATCTAGAGGTCCGAGTAAAAATTAATGAATCAGTTTCGGCTGCAACTCAGATCAGATCCAAAAAATAAAACTACCATATAATTAGGGCCGAGTTATAGGGCCAATACCTATAGGTTTGTCGAGATGTATCGGTATCAGCCGATTTTTAATATCATGATATTTATAATAAGTATATGTAAGTAGTGGATTGTATATATGCATCTAGCTACGTGTATATTTATGCATGCATAACATGTAGATAGGACAAAAAAGTATAACTTCAACGTGTCAGGAGCCACAGTTGGCAGAGTGTAGTGCCCCACCTGTGTCATGACTATTTCACGAATTAGGCACGCTCACTACTCACCAAGTAATCAATCATTGCGGTAACTCCTTGGTGTGTTCTAGTCAATCTCTTGTACATCGAGCCAATGGTACCAAGTTCATGATCCAAATGTCTTGGTATCTCGAGCCACTGGTACCAAGTACCACGTTCATGATCCATCTGCGCTAGTCAATCTCTCCGTAATCCGTGAAAATTTTCCACGAAATGTCTACAATTTGCTATCACTAATTTGCTTGGTCATAAATAGATGTGTCCCAAGAGTTGATCATTTGAAACAGACAGATTCACCCGAGCTCCACCACAGTTAGCACTCAAGGCGGCTACCTAATACCAGCTCATTGGGTAAACCTGGTATGAATATATATTGATCCTATCATTGTGGCATTGCTCCGGGCATGTACCTAATACGGTAATACCAGCTCCATAAACGGGTCAATCTCCCTCAATTACCAAGTTTGGGAGTTCCACAAATGCATTTTAGCACAAACATGTGCAAGGTAAGAAACTTACTTCCCGGATATTCGTGTTTATAAGTATCTGCACATCTCCTAAAACTTGACCAGTTTGACAGAGGAAGATTCCCTTGTGAATGGGGCACGTTGCACGGGTTGAGTACCAAATACCAACTCTTCCCAGACCTAACTGGAATTCGCCGGCCAAAACTCCAATAAATAACAGTGACAAGATTTCCTCCTTTCTTTCTTTTTTAAAGAGTTATGGTAACCAAACCCTTCCCAAGGAAAATTGGTGTTTTCACTATTTTTCAGAAAGTGTGCCGCCTCATGCCTAGGACACCATAAAAAGATAAGGAGTGTCAGAAACTGCATTGAAAGAAAAAAAAAGCATCCCATCACATAATTTAAAGCAGTTAATTGTTTTTCATTTTAAAGGTCTGGTATGTTTGTGTAAGAAAATATGCTCTCATCACATAGCACCCAAAAAAACAGCAACCTGCTCTCAATCTTGCTTGAGAACGGGTTGGTTACAATATACCCCAGCTCCCAACGCACCTCGTCATCCTGTAGCATTTCAAAATCCCCATCAACTTCCTGCTATTACAGAATTATGAGAGGCAAACCTCATGTGGCCAACCAAAAAAAAATCTTATTTTGCGACATGCTAATAAATAGGAGATTCTGGAATTCAGAAAATCAACCGCTTACAGACAATAACATAATCACTCTCGTGGTCAAGAATAATAATAAGAATAATAATAAACCAGCCATAAGAACCAATCTGAGATGTCTATTCAATTTTACAGTTTGAATACTTAATTTCAATTGTTGTGCCCCAGTTGAGCAAAAGTGGACCATCTCTGCCTCAACCTTCCTGTAATGGGCAAAAACAGATAGCCTGTTAAGATTACACGAGTCCACCTGGCTCTCAACGGTTGGAAGATTACTTCTTCCCTCAAAATGATCTGCACATTATATGAAAATAATAATAATTAGACACTCCTTAGCAAATAAAAATGAATAAATAAAATACATATATATAATGAAAAGCACAGGGACATTGGCCTTGGGTCCGGCATTCAAATTCTGGTCCTGAGCCAAATGACTGCCATGTGGCACCTTTGGTGCAAGTCAATACACTGTCGTCCATGAAAAAAAAACATTGATCACCATCAATCAAATGGAGGCACCGATGGTGAGAAACGTTTCATCATTTCACCATTCACTTTTCACACCATTAGATCGATGGATGTGATAAAAAAAAAAATTTTAAATTAAAATTAAAAAAAAAAAATCTAAAAATCTCTAGGGACGAGTGAACCCTAGGGCGGTGGGTGCCACATGGCACCCGAAACTGGACTTTGGTCAAGAATTTGAATGCAAGATCCGAGTCCAGCTTCCTTTCAGTCTAAAAATGAAATCAGGATATCTTACCTGCAGTATAAGGCAGCCTGTTAGCAGGAACTGGCAGTTGGGTTTTCCAAAATTTCACCAAATATAGGTGGGCACCCATCCCATCTCTTCTGCTCTCTTGCTTCCCAATAGCCACCTATGTAGCGATAAGGTCCATCCTCGCCGTCCTTTTGGAACCATCTTGGCTTCCATCCACTCTCTTGCAGTTTCCTCGACTGTTCAAAGACATAATCCAGAATCTACATAAATATGAATAAGCATTCACGCACGCAAAAATGAAGTAAACTAACGGATCAACAGATATATCTCAGATATGACACCAATAAATTTTGTTTTCAGCCATAAGTATTTTCATTCCTAGTGGGGGAAATCTAATGACTCAGATCTCCTATCTTGTGGGTTCGCATTCAAGGTTTGATCTCTTATTTCTATTTCGATATTTCAAAACTCAGTAAAATAAAATTCTTTCGTCTCAATTAATTGAACGTCACTTCTGAAATTGCAGTAAATTAGACTTTCATCCTTGCAAGGATTCAAGATAGATGGAAGTGTGGTCAATAATTTGGGCAAGGTGAGCAAACCTGATATCACGAGTCATTTTAACAACATTCTTTTTTTCAGCTCATCTAAACCTTTCTTGGGAGGGGGCTGCCTATCATATTCCTTGCCCGTGAAAATGATCATATAAAAAGATCATTGGAGTTTCATCATTGAGCATGATAATTTGGGATGTGATTCTTTCCAAATTTCATTGTAATCAAATTCGCTTAATTGATAAATTGTTCACAAATAGTGGAAGGCTGATCCAGACAGTGTGCATGCATGGAGAGAAAGATAATACCATCCGTTGCCTTGTCTCTAATCGCAGCTTCTCCGCATTTGCCTTCTCATATTCCCCGTTCTCAAGATGCCGCTGGTCTGGTCTAAGTCTTGAATCCGTAGGTGGAAGTTTCTCCTTAATCCGTGATCAAACATTCGGGATCAGACGGCTAGAACAGAAAATCAGAGATGAATAAGAGGAAAAGAAAGTGGAATCTAACGAATTGATTTAATATGTCATCTCTACCTGCAGTCCTGATGTTAGCTCATTTAGAGTAATCGCAAAGGATGATAAGTTGTACCGGGTGGGATTAGCGGAAGGCTTACTCCTTTTCCATAACAAGGAGGCATCTGATAACGGATTATAACCTTTGGGCTTGACAGTGCTATCTCCATTGGTATAATACATGCTGTCATCCCATTTTCCTGACAAGGTTGCAACTTTATTACCCATTAAGTCTTCAACAAATCCCTGAACCTGTGCAGCAAAGACAAGAAGGTCTATTTTAATCAGCCAAATATTATTTAAAAAATTTATTAGAATATATACTAAACCCAACATCTTATCGCTTACCTGGTGAGGGTTGCGATCAAGAATGGACTGCTCTTTAAACTTGAGTTTGCATGAATATTGACGGTTACCTCGTATGTGCATTGTCCCATGGTGATCACAATATATTTTCCCAAGGATGAGATTATAAATTGTTGTTGTGACCTGAAATTGGGATGCTTAAAATTATTCTAGAAAAAAAAAAAAGCACAATTGACCAATCCATGTCATAGCACATGGAAGTGTCCATGTGTGCAAGGAATATGTGCATTTCATTGCATACCTTACTCCACTGGAATATTTCTCCATCATCAAACTCTAGAGTCAGAACACCTACAGGATCAACTTGAATTGAGCGCCCCCAAAATTTGCTCCTAAGATTGCTTTCACCCCAGAATTTCCAACCATTCCCTTCACAGTAGCAGGCGATAAGCATCGGGTGGTGGCTAACCTATTAAGAAAATTCCAATCAAGAATGCATATACTCCAATTACAAAATAAACACTAGGTCCAGGCTCAAGATGAAATTAATGGAGTAATAACTAAAATTATTCATCATGATATAATAGTGAGAAATGGCAGGAAGGATTACGAAATGAGAGGAGAAATAAGGCTCGCAAAATTTATCAGAAAAAACAGGGACTCGCAAAGCCGACCCATACTGTATGGGACAAAGCGATGACAGCGACAATGATGATCTTGATAACCATGTACATCTTCAGTTTGATAACAATGTACATCTTCAGTTGCTAACTTTAGAAAATTGATTAATTCATTTGAAAAGATCCTCATTGATGAAGAACAGCAACCATAGTATGTCACATACTTGTAGAATAAAATATAATGGATACAATTTTGTGAATGGCAATAATTATAGTCTGTCTTATGCATTTCCAATGGTAATCAAACAATGTCTTTGATGCGAGCCAGAAATTGAGGAAAAAGGTGAAAATGAAGATGAAAAAGAACTAGCGAAGAGTTGCAGTAAGGGAGTGGGTGCTTTGAGTGCCAATCGATTGGTATAGCAAAAGAAAGGCATACCCATTTTACCTAGGTGGAAAAGAGAGATATATTGATACCTACCATCAGTTTACCCAAAAGCTAAGGTGGAGGGAATAGGGAGCCTTGCGCCTAGGCCAGTCCCGACCTTCGTTAGCTATATGCAACTAAAGTAGGTTATATATGCACTAAAGTAGTTGTAGACACCCAAATTTGGCCCAAGGACCGATCGATCCATACATCGAGAACGGCGCATTCCCGAGCTTTCAAAAGCACCTCCCAAACCCTTAGAACTTAATCTAACCTTTAGAACCATATCCAAACCCTTAGGAAGCAACCCTAACCTTTAGAAAGCCTAAAACGGACCCATACCCGTTTCCAATCAATCAAAACAGCTGATGAAAAGAGAAGTGCCGAGGTTTGCACAGATAGTTGCCCAACCTAAGGCCCATACCATTGGAAAGTAGAGGTTCTTAGCTTTCCAACGAGCCAAGAATCGCCTAATTTGGAGTTATACATCAAAAGTTATGACAATTTGAAAAACGCGAATTTGTGCAGGAAATTATAAAATCGGGTCCCAACTTCTCAAAACTCAAAAGGCCCATTTTTAAAAAATGGTGGATTTGAAAATTGGGGGTTTGACTTGTGGACCATCCCAAAGCTTGTGGTTTGTTTCTTTAGGGCCCAAATGCCCTTTCCAACCTTAGGTATCATCATTTTGCCATTTAAGTTATCACTCCATCATTCACCATTAAAACCCAACTCTCTCTTCTTCAAACTCTTAAAAACCCAAAAAATCTTAGATTTAGGATTACCTAATTTCTAAACCCATTAGTGACCTAACCACTCACTAATCCACCCTTTCTCTATCAATAGAGGCCCCCTCCCTCTTGTTTAAGTCACTTGAAAAATCTCCAAAGGAGAGAGAAAACTCTAGAGAATTTCCTCCCCATTTTCAAGCCCTAACCTTTCCAAGCTTTGAAACTCATCCTCTCCCTCATACCATCACATCCTCCACCATTGATCAATCCTTCCTAAAGCTTTGAGGCCTTAGCCTAGATCATTATCTTGCCCTCATATCAAGCCTTCCAAACCTTCAAGCCTTAGAAGTTAGAACATTGCTCTAACCATTGTGCTATCGGAAACTCATCAGAGTTGGCACTCACACGAAGATCTACGACGGTGTAACAAGGGCCCGAGAGCTCCGACTCTCCCCTCTATTCCTCTACGTTCTTTATTTGTTGTTCCTCTATCCTAAAATTTGAGCCGTTACGCTGCCGAAATTTCGGTGATTGCGGGGGGCTTAAATAGGATCGAGTGCCTTAGGGCAAGAGGAAGTGCCGCTCGTTTATATATATATATATATATATATATATATATATATATATATATATATATATATATATATATAACTTGGCCATAGTAGAGACCGCTTATGAGCAGGTCAATCGGGTGCCTAACACCTTCCCGATTGATAACCGAAGCCCCTACCCAAGAGCCTTTGGCGTAGAACGGATCGGAGTCAAATCGTGCACTTCGGTGCATACGATCTTGATTTTGGGTATTCCGGGACACCAAAAGTTCTGGGTGGCGACTCCATTTTTTTGAGCACATCGTCGCAACGGATTGATGAAATCCACGGTTGCACAGATAGCGACTCCGCTGGGGATAGCTTGTAGAGCTTCTCCTTGAAGTGTTGGCCCTTGTTTTGCATGGGTTTTTGTGTTCCTTGCTTTTTTTACTAACTTTTACGATTCCGCACTTTTTTATACTTACCCCTACGATTCGACAGTTTTTATACTTACCCCTACATTTCCGTCATTCACATGCCTTAGCCGTTTGGCGGGCTTACTTGAGTATTTACGTTGCTGTCATTTACGCACCTTAGCTGATCGGCGGGCCTACTTGAGCATTTTTTTTTCTTTTTTGTCATTTTGCGTACCTTAGCCGATTGACGGGTTTGCTAACTCAGAATCATATTCCAACAGCGGACGTCGGCCCGTAGTGGCGGCAGGGGATTGTCACCACCCGTTTTTGAACTAAGGAAAACTCCTTTAAAATTGAACTCTAAAATTGAACAAAGGGATTTAATTAATTCATTTTTATGCAAGTAGATTCTACAAAAGGGTTGGGAAATTAGGCAGCGATACAACCGTCCCGGTTCCAAATACGGCGGCAGCCCTAGTGGTGGTGATCTCGAAAAGAACCACCCCATCCAGCATTTGAGAAGGCATTCGTGCCGGAGGTATATCGGGTGGGTGACCGAACTTTCAAAAGCCTTAAAACCCTTGGGGAGCGCATTAGAATACCCCGAAAAAGCCTTGTATCCTCTACGCACGGAAAGGAGGGACCCGAAAAGTGAAGAAAAAGTCTCAAGGGGCATTACCCTGACCCCCCGTACGTTGGATTTGAGATTCCCGATATTTCCTACACTCTGAAACACCCAAACGTCCTCGCCAATCAAGAGAGGTCTCCCTCTTATTGAATCTTCCAAGGAATCGGACTGTCGAGTTGAAATCCGTGCCTTTAAAGGTCAAGAGATATCTTCTCTTTGATTCTTAAAAAGGACATTCGGGTCCGGTCGTAGAAAATTTTGGGGAGTGCTAAAAGCCATCCGAAAAGGGAGCTATCATCATCAAAATCACCAAAAAAAAAAAGTCAAAAAGCCAAAAAGATCTAAAAAGACAGCTTGTGGTGCCGTAACAACAAGATCACCATACCCGCCATCCCGTAGGAGAAGAAAAAAGAAAGTCTTTCGGCCATACTCAAGAAATCCATACCCTACCTGCCAACAAACCATGTCTTGAGCGGTTGATCCGAATTCATCCCCACCACATTCCCCAACACATTCCCACATAGAGGAGATTCCCATCTCTAATCCCTCCACCCAATCCCAATTTAACGTCACCGAACCTGTCGATGCACCCATTTTCCCCTCCGCATCAATCCAACATGCACCCAACTTTCCCCTTTCATCAACCCAACATACACCCGACTTTCCACCCGGCTTTCCCTCCGCATCCGTTCAAAACACATCCACTTTTCCCTCCCCATTCACTCAAAATACACCCAGTTTTCCCCCTACATCCACCCGAGCTTTCCCCACATTTCCATCCACTCAAGATACACCCAATTTCCCCTTACTTCCGCCCAAGTCTTCCCCACATTTCCATCAACTCAAAATACACCCAATTCCCCCCCTACCTCAACCCAAGCATTACCATTACTACCTCATACACTCCCCCCCATCAAATGAACCATCCACATCCACCCTCATAACCAATCCCATGGCCATAATGGAGGAGATGGTGAGCACATTCATGACATGAAAAGCTTCCCAAAGTCACCATAATCCACCCCAAACATCCTCAAATCCCCAACAAACTCTCCAAAACCTCCATTCCTCATTCACCCAAAATGTCAATCTCCCGATCAACCGCCCATAATACACACCACCCAAGGCTCCCATCATCAACCATGGAACCACCCAAGTGGGCCTCAAAGGCCCTATGTCCAACCCCAAGCCCATCAAGGCCCAATAGCTCACGTCCAAGCCCACAAAGGCCCAATATTCCAAGATCACGCCCATCAAGGCCCAATACCCCAAACCCAAGCCCATTAAGGCCCAATACCCCAGGCCCAAGTTCATCAAGGTCCAATACCCCTAACCCAAGCCCATCAAGTCCCAAACTCGAGAACCCTATTTGCAAACCCTCCATTTGCCCAATATCCCACATTCACCTATACCCAACAGGCCCCCATTCCCCTTCAAATAGTGCACCCATCTCATCCAATCCCTCAACTCGGCATGGGCCCCATTTATCCACATCTCTCACACCCAACCCAATATGGGGATCTATCCCATACCATCAACCATCCCCAATTTACCCATCCACTCATTCCCCAACCAAATCCCAATCCCCAAAGCATACCATGGCATCATCAGGCACTCGCCCAAGATCCACAGTTCACCCATCCACGAACCCATCATCAAAGTTTCCCCCACCTCCAATGGCCCCATCAGGCACTTACTCAATCCACCCAAAATCCACCATTCAACCCATCCTCTCACCACTCACCCAGATTCTCATCAACCGCAGTGGCCCCATCAAACACCCACTCAAACCATTCCTAATTCGTCTGAAAATCTCATCCCATATGTTAATCCTCAATATGAAGAGGATGAGATCAGAAATAGTGGGGCCTATGCAGGGGTGGTCGCAAGTTTCATTCCCCCACCGCCCACACTCACCAACCAACAGGCCGCCCAGAATGAATGGCGGCAGCTTAGTGGGGGACCAGCCCCGACCCTACAATCTAGAGAATCAGAACTTCTGAAAGAGCAAATGGATAAATCCAAAAGCAGCTAATGAATAGCGGGAGCCGAAATCCATGCCACAAATTTTTCGGATTTGTGCCTTTTTGCCGAGGTGTCTTTGTCACCTAAGTTCAAAGTGTCGTCGTTCGATAAATATAACAACACCGGCAACCCAATCACCCATCTAAAATCCTACTGTGGGGATATGTGCCAATACGGCGGAAATGAACGACTCCTCATCAAAGTGTTCCAAAAGAGTCTCACAGGGCCCGCATTAAAATGGTTCACTTCTCTTGAGCCATCCATGATAAAAACGTGGAAAGACTTAACCCACCTATTCCAAGAGCAATACGTCTACAATATTGACATCGAGCCACGCAAATCTGATTTGACTCGATTGAAAGAAAAGTTGGATGAAACATTCAGTGAATATCTTAGAAGGTGGAGGGCCCTAGCAGCCCAGGTGAGAAACCGCATACCCGATGAGGAGCAAATCAAGATGATCTCGAAAACCGCCCTAACCGTTATCTCTAATTTCCTAGTATACCAGCAGCAATCCTGTTTCATTGACCTGGTAAGAAACGTCAACTGTTGCGAAGACGTATTGAGAGAGGGACGGTTGAACAAAAATGTAACCAGTGGGGCTAGCGGGGTCAGAAAATTTGCTGAACAGAGGAATGAAAGAAGAGCAGAGGCAGAGGTCCAAGCAATATAACGACTTCACAGCCCAGCACCAGCATGGCACCATTTCAATACAGGGTAGTACAGCAAGCCCCAGCACAAACACATCAAGTACAGAGACCCGACAATGGTCCATGGGCGCAGATGCCCCTGAGCAGAAAAGAGCTCGATATAATCGAGTGTTTACACCCTTAGGACAATCCCTAAATATCCTCCTGCTTTTACTAATCGAAAAGGGTTTGGTTACTCAGCTTCAACCGCAACCTCCACCAAATCCAATCCCGGAAAACTATGATCCCAGCGCACACTGCAATTTCCATCAAGAGCCGGGACATCCAACCATGGGTTAAAATATCAGGTTACCGATACGTATCGTCCGAGCTCCAAAACGATACGTATCGGTACCGGTCTGTATCGAACGATACATTCAATGTATCGTTTGAGTCCAATACCGATACGTATCGTCCGATATGTATCCGTATCGGACGATATTTTGATCCATGCATCCAACTGATTGTTGCTTTCCATTAAAGCACGCGATACAAGACCTAATTGAAGCAAGCAAGATTATCCCTCCAGCACCGCCCCAAGCTAATTAGCACGCCAACATTCATCAGGCACCGTTGCTGCCCCACTCGCAGGGAGGAATGGGCCCAAGGGCCACTATCAACATGCTGGAAGAAGAAATAGAAGAGGTCAACCCCTCGGAATATATCGGTATAGGGGAAAGTTTCGATAACTCATGACAGTGGGATCAGGAAAATGAAACTATTGGGGTAGTTGAGCCTCTGAATTTAGCCAACTATTTTTCCAATCCAACACCCCAGATGGCACCCTTAGACTTAAATCTATACTTTCCCACACCGACTCCCGTTAATCAAGTCCAACCCAGTTGGACCTCACCCCGATGTACCAACCATATTCGGCACCAACCCTCCTCAACTACATGATGCCCAATTTTACCTCGCATTCTGAGTCAACTCCCATCAACCATGCTTGGCCCCGATTCGCCACACCATCATCAGCCCATCCACCTTCACCTCCAGCACCAACCCAATACAAATGGCTCAATACTGCAACACCACCCTCAATCTATCCATCTCCAACACCAACCCAATATAGTTGGCCCCATTTTACCACACCATCGGCCCAGCCGCCTCTAGCACCAGTCAACCATGTTTGGCCCAGCTTTGCCACACCAGCCCCGCCAGTTCAACCATACTCAGCGCCACCATCCATCCCATTCCAAATCCCCGGACCTACCTATAACCCCCATCAGATCCCACTCGACTACAACCAAACAGACGCCAATGCAAGTGGTAACAAAGAAGGAACAGTCGAATTTGTAAACCAGTAAGGCAGAATTTTCAAACCCGAGACATCGGTACCAGCCCAACCAGAAGAGAGAAGGGAACCAGCAGCAGTACATCCCATGGAGCGCATGCGCCGGGAGTACACGATAGAAACTCAATTGAGGCAAACTCCGGCCCACATCACCATTTGGAACCTATTGATGATGTCTCCGCCCTATTTCCAAGCTTTAATGAGCGCACTTAAAGACGCTCATGTGTCCGATAAGGTCTCGCCAGATGAAGTAGGGCAAATGATCGGACAGATTTTGGCCCCTAACGCCATCTCATTTTCAGACGCTGACCTCCTAGCAAGAGGGAACCACTTCAGGCCCCTCAATATCACAGTCGAAACTGGGAACTTAATGATACCGCTTGTATTGATAGACAATGGTTCGGCATTGAATGTATGCCCGCTGCGGACCGCGACCAAGATTGGGGTCGACCCGTCTATGTTTCGACCAGGCCAAACAAGTGCAAGAAGGTTTGATAACACAATGAGTGAAGAAACTGGGAACTTAATGATACCTCTTGTATTGATAGACAATGGTTCGGCATTGAATGTATGCCCGCTGCGGACCGCGACCAAGATTGGGGTCGACTCGTCTATGTTTCGACCAGGCTGGACAAGCGCAAGAGGGTTTGATAACACAAGGAGTGAAGTAGGGGCAGTACCCTCCACCCTGCATCAGCAACTCAAGTTCATCTCAGAAGAGACAATTATATCCGTCATGGGAGAGGGACGAGAGGAAAGAGAGAAAATAGCCCACAACATTGAAAATCTTAAGGTCTTGGATATACCACACACCGCTAAAGACACATAACTTCATAGCTTTCAGTATGATGTGTCAACCGCAGTAGCGCCAGAATCTCCTGAGAAGATTACTGAGAAAACTGGAGGAATGGTAGCAGCGGTAACCATGCTCCATAAGTGGGTCTATAAAACAGATAAAGGGTTGGATCGTCGCCTACAGGGAAGAAAAGAACTAGTCATAGCCAAGGGCGGACAGCGAGTCAAATTCGACTTAGGCTACAAGCCTACCGATGAGGAAGTCCAGGAGGCCAAGGAGAAGGCCCGAACCATTGCAACAACCAAATCTAGGGGGAGAAACCTGGAAGATGACTCCCCTCCGCGGCCACACAGCAGGAGCACTTTCATAAGTGCAGGGGTCATCAAGATCGACCAAAATGGGGTAACTCGACTAACCCCGCACAAAAGAGCCGTTGTCCATGAGACCAATCCCCAGATATCGAAATTGACCTGGGCTCTCTGTCCCTTATCGAAAAGAAGGTACCCCTGCCTATACATCCACTTGCCCATCCCAAGCCTGTACTGATATTTGATGACCAGGTTCAAGATGAACCCATGGTTAACATGTTGGGGGTTGACCCTCAGAAGTCATCTCAATCAACCTCCTCTACTAAACCAGGTAAAAGTGCGGCACCTCAAGTGAGGAATTGGGATTCAATGCCCTAACCTTGGAAGCATTAAATAGTCGTAAATACGGCACCATCTTCCCAAAAAAAATAACCTATAAAAAGTGGGGTTAGCCCCTGCCAAGCAATTCCCTGTGTGTATAGAGACCCGCCTTGCCAAGGGCCGATCCCCGAAGAAAAAGAAAAAACTAAAAAAATAGAAAAAGAAAAAGTCAAAAACATGGAAAAAGCACAAAATAATCCAAAAATATTTTCCAAGATTCCAGATAAAAATAAAAATGATGTCTTAATTGATAAAATCGTCCCACGTGATATCGACTCCTTTCCTGTAGAAATACAAGAGGTAGGAGTTACGAGTCTGGACAAGAAGGTCCAAAGTGAGGAGCTTCCCAATGAACTCCTCGACCAATACGTCGATTTTGAGAATGGTCCTACCCGAATAATTGAAGAGACCGAAGAGGTCAATATGGGCACTAAGGAGGATCCTAAAATCACTAAGATCGGAACGTCGTTGTCTCCTGAGAAAAGACAAAGCATGATTAAATTCCTTCGGTCATACCGAGACGTCTTCGCATGGTCATACGAAGATATGCCTAGTTTGGACACCGATTTAGTCGAGCATGAGTTGCCGTTGTATCCAGATGTCAAGCCAGTTAAGCAGAAGTTTAGGCGCCTCAAGCCAGAGTGGATGCTAAAAGTGAAAGACAAAGTCATCAAGCAATACAATGCAGGCTTCCTCATGGTCTCCAAATACCCGCAGTGGCTAGCCAACATCGTGTCGATACCAAAGAAAGATGGAAAGGTTTGCATGTGCATTGACTTCAGAAACCTCAACAGGACAAGCCTAAAAGATGACTTGCCTTTGCCACACATCGACATCTTGGTCGACAACACTACTAGGCACAGGATGCTCTCGTTCATGGACGGATCTTTTGGGTACAATTAGATCAAGATGGTAGAGGCAGCCGAGAAAAGACAGTGTTCATCACTCCATGGGACACTTTCTGCTACAGACTCATGCCATTTGGGTTAAAAAATGGCGGAGCGACATATCAGAGAGAAATGACTGCACTATTCCACGACATGATGCACCGAGAAATCGAGGTGTACGTTGACAACATGATAGCCAAGTCTCAGGAAAGAGGTGATCATCTGGTGAACCTCCAAAAGTTGTTTGAAAGACTAAGGAAATACAGGTTGCGTCTGAACCCTCAAAAATGCGCGTTCCGCGCTATGTCAGGAAAATTGCTAGGATTCATCGTCAACAGAAGTAAAAGCCATCATCGAAATGCCACTGTCATCTACCGAGAAAGAAGTTAGAGGATTCTTGGGCAGAATTCAGTACATTAGTCAGTTCATTGCACAGTTAACTCCTATCTGCACACCGATTTTTAAGCTACTAAGGAAAGATTCGCCCGTCAAATGGAATGATGACTACCAAGCTGCATTCGAAAAAATCAAAAGTTATCTCCTCAACCCTTCAGTGTTGGTACCGCCAGTATCAGGGAGACCCCTCCTAATGTACTGTGCCCTCGGACAGCACGATGAAATCGGTAGAAAAGAACAGGCAATCTACTACCTGAGCAAAAAGTTCACTGATTATGAGACGCGCTATTTTCATCTGGAGAAAGCATGTCTGGCTCTCGTGTGAGCCACACAGAGGCTTTACCACTACTTGCTCTCTCAGGCAGTACTCCTTCTGGCGCGAATGGATCTTCTGAAATACTTGTTCGAATAATCAGCTCTTACTAGGCAGACCGCACGTTGACAGCTTCTCTTATCAGAATTTGACATCACCTATGTCACTCAGAAGTCAATCAAGGGGCAAGCACTCGCTGGTCATCTTGCCTAGAATCCTTTACTTGATTTGCGAGCCTTTGAGAACCAAGTTCCCTGATGAAGACATCTTGTTCATGATAGAGGATGACATAGAAGAGGTAGAAGAGTCTTGGGTAACGCACTTTGATAGGGTTTCAAATGTAGAAGGTCAAAGAGTCGACCCTATTCTAATTTCGCCGAAAGGGTCCCACGTACCAGTCTCCATCAAACTCAATTTCCCCTGCACCAACAATATGGCCGAATATGAAGCCTGCGTAATTGGATTACAAGCAACTCTTGATTTGAACGTAACTCATCTCAGGGTGTTTGGCGATTCACAGCTGATAAAATGTCAGGCCAACGGAGATTGGAAGACAAAGGATGAAAAGTTAATCTCGTACCATGAACACTGCGAAGATTTGATAACATGTTTCGAAGAGGTTACCTTCTCCTATGTCCCGCGAGCAAGGAGTTGTTTTGTCGACGCGCTTGCGACATTAACATCAATGGTCGAAATTCCTTACGGTGTCAAGATGAAGCCTATTATGATCGGGCAGAGAAATGTGCTAGCCTTCTGCCTCCAGATCGAGGAACCCACAAAGTTAGATGATGAGCCTCCGTGGTTCTCAGACATTAGGAATTTCCTCGAAACACGTGCTTTTCCTGAGGGCACGACCAAGTAGACAGACGGACCATCCAACGTCTTGCATCAAATTACATCCTCTGCGGCAAGTGCATCTACAAGCGATCATATAACAACATTCTGCTCAGATGCTTAACTGAAAGCGAGGCACCCAACGTCATAAAAGAAATCCATGAAGGAGTATGCGGTGCCCACGTCAACGGCCACATGCTCGCTAAAAAGATTCTACGGCAAGGGTACTTCTTGACCACCATGGAATCTGATTGTTGCAAGCACGTTCAGAGGTGCTACAAATGTCAAGAACACTCCAGTCTGATACATGCTCCAACCATAGATCTACACAACATTACCACTCCATGGCCATTTGCCACTTGGGGCCTCGACGTCATTGGAAAGGTTAATCCGAAAGCTTTTAATGGACATCAGTTCATCTTGGTCGCTATCGAGTACTTCACGAAATGGTAAGAGGCAGCATCATCACGGCCAATCATGTTGAGAATTTCATCAAGAACAACATTGTCTGTCGATTCGGCATGCCTAAGGACATCATCATGGACAATGGCACCAAGTTTGCCAACAAGCACATCAGAGCCTTATGTGAGCAATACAAGATCAAACATCACCGCTCGTCACCATATCGGCCGCAAACCAACTGAGTCGTCGAAGCAACTAACAAGACACTTGTCCGCATCCTTCAGAAGATGGTTGTCACATACAGAGACTGGAATGAAATGTTGTCATTTGCACTATGGGCCTACTGAATGTCGATCTGTACCTCTAAAGGAGCAACATTGTTTTCCCTTGTGTATGGAACAGAGGTCGTGCTACCAGTTGAGGTTGAAGTACCTTCACTCCGGATCCTCATTAAGTCCGATTTACCAGAAGCCGAAAGAGAGAGATCCCGTGTCGAGCAATTGAACTTAACTCGATGAAAAAAGGCTCCTTGCTTTGTGCCACACTCAGGTCTACCAAGAAAGGATTGCACGCGCTTACAACAAATGTGTTTGCGTTCGAGATTTGAAGGTGGGTGACACGGTATTGGTGAAAACCCGCAAGGGCGCCACGGGTAAAAAAAGCGAGCTTGTACAAACCAGGTGAAAATCTGAAAAGGCGCCTGAGGTAAAAATGCAAAAACTCATAGACGTAGTGAAAACCCGAAAGGGTGTTACAGGTAAAAAAGAGGGCGATAGCGGGCACGGCGAAAACCTATCTTGAGCGCTGAGTTAAAAATGCTTTAAAAAAAAAAAGAGAAAAATGAAAAGAAATATCATTCAAGTTAGTCCTTTGGTTATATTTCTGGTCTATCTGGTCATCAATTGGGTCACTCATGTTTACTCAAATCAGGTCCTAATCAGGTATATCTTCAGATTGCACCGTAAACGTATGGCCCGAGGTAAGGAGAAAAGGTTGATTCGATCCAAAGGGAGGGATGTTCCGACCTTGGTAAAAATTATGAACCTCACTCAGGTTTGACCCCATGAAAGGGTTCGACTATACTCAAAATGGGACCCGTTACTTCGCCTCATTGTTAAGGCATCAAACAAAAAAGAATTAAAAAAAAAAAAAAAGAATAAACAAAAACAAGAAATCCGAAAAAATCCAATATATATATATACTCCTTCCATGTACATATTTACAGTATCGTAATTCCATCTCAAAAATGAAGAAAAAGAAAAAAAAAATCTCTGAAAATAAAAACCCAAAAAAAAATGTAAATCTTGAAAATTGAAAATGTGTAGGTAAAGGTTTGCTTCTCCTTCTGTTAATTAGAATGCATATTATTACCTACATAAAAAAGGGACCGACATTTTCTTGAGAATGTGCAGGAATATCAAATGGTCCAAAGCCTCGAAGTAGGGAACCCCTCAGAGCAATGGACAAATCAGATGAAGCATCTCACCACCGACGTCCAGTCTATTCGGAAAAAGAAAAAAAGAAAAATATATTATTTGAGAAAGAAAAAAAAGATAGCTGAGTTTTCATGGTACTTTTTGTTACACATAGCTACGTACATGCGTGTTTCAATGCGATAAAATGTCAATATTTTATCGGCAACACAGCTATGCTAAATTAATGTCCTAAGTCTAAGGTTCGCCTTGGATCTTTATATCCTACTTCAAAGTAGGAGCAACGGTGTCAATCCCTATAAAACAGTCGATATTTAATCAGATTGATTCCACTGCTAAATCTTTACATTGATCGCTCCTTTTTAGTTTAAGGTGAACTTGAGTGTCTTGAACTTCAAGTTAATCACATGATTTTCAAAGGCATAGACTCTCGGTCTACATTGTCCGGCCGAGTGCCCTCCGGGGTTTGAGGTTCAGATAACTCCATTGTCGAAAAGGTCAATTGTTGGTTAAGACCAACCTATCAGATATGAAATTACGTATCAAACAACTATGTTCAAATGTGCATACAAAAGGGCTCATTCTCGGCTGCGGGCTTAAAACTTGTATTTTTACGGTACCCCTGTAGAGTGTACGTCATGCGTCTGGGTATCCGTGGATAGTCGTTGTTCCTATAAATGGTCCCCAGACGGGTTCTGGGTCGAGAGTTTCATCGCCTTGTAATTTATCGCCTCTGATGAGTGCATGTTTTTGCATCGTTCGTTTGTAATATTGTTGATAGAGACCAGCTGACGGCGACGCCACATACATGGACATCGGATTTGGACCACATCAAGTTTACCAGTGTCGGAAGAAGCGTAGAGGAAGCCCAGGTACCGTAGCCTCAAGGGAGAAAAGGACACAAACCGTCAGAAAAAGTGTAAATGGCTATGCTTATGGCCGCAGCCATACAATCGACGATGACTTGACGGATTTTTTTATGTGAAAACCGTCTTTTAGTGTTTTATTAGTATTACGATTCTTTTTATTTCGAATTAATTATCGGTGGCCTATATAAAGAGGCTTGTAAACACTTTTTAATTAGATTATTGATTATTGAATGACAGCTTTTGCTTTATGAAGAGTCTTCTTCCCCGTGATGGGTTTGGTGTGAGACCAAGGGAGTGATTCCCATATATCTTCTTATCTATCTTTCGTCATCTATTTGTTGTGATCTATTATATTTGCTATCTCTCGATCGGTGTTTGCTTTCCTAAACCTTAGTCTAATTGTTTCCTTTCGATTCTAAAACCCTAAACCTTTTGAAACCCTAAATCAAACAAAGCTAACCATAAACCGATCTGAAAACCATAAACCTGTTACAAAACCAAAACCTATTAAAAACCCATAATCTAATTCCACAACCCCTGGTTCGAGTCGTGAATCTACATCGGATCGAAGACAAACGCCTAAGCCTGGAAAAGCTAGAGTCCTGTCTCTAGGCCCAATCCCGCCTCAAATCTAACAGAACTTGCTCATCGGATTGGACACCCTATTCAGATCTCGCGTGATTTACCCAATGGAATTCTATGAACCCGAAGGTATAGAGTTAATTTTGAGATTAAGTTTGTTTTAATCTATTTAATTTCGACAAATCCGCATCAAAATCATATTCACGCATTTTAGGGTTCCCGTCTCGCGTCAGTTTTGGTACCAGAGCCCTAGGTTTTCTAGGTTAGGGCATCGTTGTTTGTCATATTCATTTTATTGCATTGTTTTTCCTTTTTGAGTCCATATTGCATTCCATATTAGAACCCTAATACCTTTGTGATCACCATGGCTTCGAATGAGATTCTTCGATACTCTTAGAGCTATGCGAGAAGAATTGGGTGCAATTAATGCGCGTCTAAATACCATAGAGCAGGCCCAAACATCCCTAGGAATCGGTAATGATAGATTGCGTGATCGAATCAACCAATTAGAAGCGGATGAACTCCATTCTCCGCACCAAGAGCGTGAAGGTCCGCACTTTGAAAGCAATGGTCGCCAAGGTAATCGGAATAATAATCGTACGAATCCTCATAGAGATGACTATAACCCCGAAGTGCAACTCCTTAAAAATGTCAGAGTTGAGAATCCGACTTTCAATGGAAGAATGGACCCTACAATCTTCCTCAATTGGCTTTCTGACATGGACCAACACTTTGATTGGTATGCCATGAATGGCGACCGTTGCGTCAGGCTCGCTAAAATGAAATTGGTTGGTCAAGCTCGACTTTTCTGGCTCAATGTCGAGCGCATCAGGGTGAATGCGGGTTGTTCTCCCATTACCCATTGGGACAACATGAAGGAATGACTTACTGAGAAGTACGTTCCTTTATCATACCATCAACGCCTCCTCGACCAATAGCAAAATTTACGTCAAGGTGGTATACCCGTGACCGATTATATTACCAAATTCGAAAAATTCATGATGAGGGCAAAAGTATCGGAAGACCCTGATATCACTCTCTCTAGATTCCGCACCAGATTGCGACTTGATTTGCAAAAAGAATTGATTTCTCACCCCGTGGAAACTCTTAAAAGATGTTATGCCGTTGTGCAAGATCTTGAACGATATTTAAAAACATCGGTGGTGAGGAGAACTGAGCCACAATTTAGTGGTCAACACTCCAGTGAGAGACAATTTAATCCTCCTCCCAAACCTACACAACCGGTCCTTACCTATACGCGATTTGAAAAGGGAAAAGGTGTAGTCGGGGAATCCTCAAGCAGCAGCTCTCAAGTTAAGTGCTATAAATATCATGGGATGGGACACTTTGCCGCCCAATGCCCTACAAAAAACCCCCAAAGGACTCTTCGTTGAGGGAGATGAGGATGATGGTGAGTTAGTGGTTGAAGTATTTGAGCCGGACAGCACACCCAATGATGAGGAGGGTGATGCTATTAGTCATGCTTTAGTTGTGAGGTGTGCCCTTGCACAGAAGAATGACTGGCGAAGGGAGAACATCTTTCACACCTTTGCCAGATTTGGTAAAAAGAGTTATAAGGTCATCGTGGACAGCGGTAGTTGGACCAATGTAGTGTCAACACATGTCGTACGCCGCTTGGGACTTACACCCGAAGCCCACCCGAGACCTTATAAAGTCGCATGGGTCGACTCTTCATCTATTCCCGTGTCGAAAAGGTGTCATGTCCGGATTCAATTAGGTTCTTATTCGGACACTTTATGGTGTGATGTGGAGCCGATGGATGTGGGCCATATCATTTTGGGAAGACCGTAGCTCTACGACATGAACGTGACTCTTTATGGTCGATCAAATATATGCACGTTCATGCATAAGGGCAAAAAGATTACTTTACAACCTTTGCGTCTCAAAACACCATCGACCAACAAAGTCGAGAAGAAGGGCGAGTCTTCTAAATCTATCAATATTGAGCCCTTCAGAATTCGAGAAAGCATCGTTAGATGAGAGTGTGGTGCATGTAGTCGTCACCGTTGAAAGTGCTCCCGAGTCGGTGAGCGAGTGTCCTAAGGAGGTTGAGCCAATCCTGAAAGAGTTTACGGATGTCTTCCCTGAAGACTTACCAAACGAACTCCCTCCCCTACGTGATATCCAATACGCAATAAACTTGGTTCCCGGATCTACCTTACCGAACCTACCCCACTATAGGTTGAATCCGGTTGAGCACACCGAGTTGACTCGGCAAGTCAATGAGCTCCTTCAGAAGGGGTTCATCCAAGAGAGCATGAGCTCATGTGTCGTACCTGCCCTACTTACTCCTAAGAAATATGGTACGTGACGCATGTGTGTGGATAGCCGTGCAATCAACAAAATTACAGTTAAGTATCGGTTTCTCATACCAAGGCTCAATGACATGCTCGATATGATGGTTGGTGTCACTATCTTTTCAAAGATAGACCTTAAGAGTGGCATCAAGTCCGCATCCGCCCCAGTGATGAGTGGAAAACCGCCTTTAAGACTAAGGATGGTACTTATAAGTGGATGGTCATGCCATTTGGGCTTTCTAACGCCCCGAGTACTTTCATGCGACTTATGACCCAAGTGTTGAGGCCGTTTCTAGGCAAATTCCTTGTGTATTTCGATGGCATCTTGATTTATTACCATGACAAGAATCAACACTTGAACCACCTTAGGTTGGTTTGTGAAACCCTCAAGGGCGAGAAGTTGTTTGCAAATCTCAAGAAGTGCACCTTCATGCAACATTTCGTTGTCTTCTTGGGATTCATTATCTCAACCGATGGAATGATCGCGGACCCCGAAAAGGATAAAGCCATTGTGGAGTGAACCTAAGAACATACACGAAGTTCGCAGCTTCCATGGCTTGGCTACTTTCTATCGTCGCTTCATCAGAAGCTTTAGCACCATCATGGCCCCAATCACAGATTGCATGAAAAAGGAAGACTTTAAATGAGGCAAAGCGACGACTAAAGCCTTTGCTGAGATCAAACAACGGATGAGTAGTGCGCCCGTCATGCAATTGCCGGACTTGAAGTCTCTGAAGTCGTATGCAACGCATCAGGTGTAGGCATAAGAGGAGTGCTTAGCCAAGAGGGTCACCCAGTGGCCTAGTTTAGTGAAAAACTTAACGAGGCAAAGCAAAAAATACTCCACCTATGACAAGGAGTTCTATGTGGTCGTTCGATCTCTTTGGTATTGGAAACATTACCTTAGACCGCAGGAATTTGTGTTGTTCTCTGACCATGAAGCCTTACGCTTTCTTGCTTCACAGAAAAAGTTGAACCCAATGCATCCGAAGTGGGTCGAGTACCTTCAAGGGTTCACATTCGTGGTAAAGCATAAGGCTGGTGCCGAAAATAGGACTGCTGATGCGCTTAGTCGTCGGGTGGCGACTTTGCACTCCATGAGCCCCGAGGTCGTCGGGTTCAAACGACTAAAGGATGAGTACCCCGATTGCCCAAATTTTGGGGTAGAGTACACTGCTCGCCTTAGTGACCCGACCAACACACACTCCTCGCACGCCATCCAAGATGGGTACTTATTTAAAGGCAATCGCCTTTGCATCCCTCGCACTTCATTGCGTGACTTTCTCATTTGGGAGTTACATCTGGAGGGATGTCCGAGCATTTCAGGCATAATAAAACTGTTGCGCTCGTAGAGGATAGGTTCTTTTGGCCTAGCCTAATGAGAGATGTCGCTCGGGTTGTTAAACATTGTCGTACTTGCGAAGTGTCAAAACAGACTAAACAAAATACCGGCTTGTACACCCCGTTACCCGTGCCACACATACCGTGGCAAGACCTCTCAATGGACTTCGTGCTTGGACTTCCCAAAACTCCAAGGAAGCACGATTCCATCTATGTCATAGTGGACCGATTTTCCAAGATGGCCCACTTCAATCCTTGTTCCAAAACCTCTGATGCATCTCATTTTGCTAAATTATTTTCGTGGAGGTAGTACGTCTTCATGGGTTGCCCAAAACCATTGTGTCTAATAGGGATGTTAAATTCACTAGCTATTTTTAGAAGACTCTTTGGCACATGATGGGCACATTGCTCTAATTTTCGACGGCTTATCACCCTCAAACGGATGGCCAAACCGAAAGCACCAATAGGAGCCTTGGGAATCTCCTTCGTAGTCTTGTCGGTGATCATGTTAGGACTTGGGATACCATTTTGCCCACAACTGAGTTTGCCTATAAATTCTGTCAATAGGTCCATAGGCATGAGTCCTTTTGAGGTAGTACATGGTCATAAGCCTAGGACCCCATTAAATTTGATCCTCATGTCTGCATCCCATAGAGTGTCAGAGTATGCCGATGCATTTGCACAACACATTCATAGCTTGCATGTCAAAATTAAACAAAAGATTAATTCAAGCAACAGTCAATATAAATTATCTGCAGATGCTCATAGGCGTTTTAAAGAATTTCAAGTGGGTGATTATATGATGGTTCGGGTTAGGCCTGAGCGGTTCCCATCAGGATTCGCAAAGAAGCTCCAATCCCGATGCGTTGGATCTTTTAGAATTTTGGCTAAGAGTCGTCCTAATGCATACGTGTTTGAGCTTCCTCCAGGTACTGAGGTTAGTTCAACGTTCAATGTGGAGGATTTGGTTCCTTACTTGGGTTTTACCCCACCTCCTGAAAACCCACTCCAGCCACCTCATAGCCTCAGCCCCAACCCAACCTTGCAGCCCGTACCTCTTCCATCCCCAAGCCGACAGAGAAAAGATGAGATATAGGATATAATAAATGAGTATGTCGTCTCCACACAAGATGAGAGATTCCAGAAGTACTTGGTTAAATGGGTCGGAAAATCGGAGTTCGAAAACACTTGGATCCACGAGAATGAAGTTCGCCGATTGAACCCTGACTTGATCGACATCTACCACAAGCGTGTTTCATCGGTGATGAAACCTTTTTGGTCTAGGGGAATTGACGGGGACGCCACATACATGGACATCGGATTTAAACCACATTAATTTTACCCGCGTCGGAAGAAGCGTAAAGGAAGCCCGAGTACCATAGCCTCAAGGGAGAAGCAACGAAACTGAGAGAAAACGGTAGCAATAATATTGTTGTACCAGGCCACAAACTTCAAACGGGATTTTTATTTTATTTTATTTTTATGCGAAAATCGCCTTTTAGTGTTTTATGAGTATTAGGATTCTTTTTATTTCGAATTAATTATTGGTGGCCTATATAAATAGGCTTGTAAACATTTTTTAATTAGATTATTGATTATTGAATGAGAGCTTTTGTTTTATGAAGAGAGTCTTCTTCCCCGGTTTGGTGTGAGATCAAGGGAGTGATTCCCATATATCTTCTTATCTATCTTTTGTCATCTATTTGTTGTGATCTATTATATTTGCTATCTCTCGATCTGTGTTTGCTTCCCTAAACCTTAGTCTAATTGTTTCCTTTCAATCCCAAAACCTTAAACCTTTTAAAACCCTAAATCAAACAAATCTAAAACCCTTTTCCAAACCATAAACCGATCCGAAAGCCATAAACCTGTTACAAAACCAAAACCTATTACAAACCCATAATCTAATTCCGCAACTCTGGTTCAAGCCGTGAATTTACATCGGATCGAAGACAAACGCCCAAGCCTGGAAAAGCTAGAGTCCTATCTCTAGGCCCGATCCCACCTCAAATTTAAAGGGAATTGCGCATCGGATTGAACACCCTATTCAGATCTCGTGTGATTTACCCACCGGAATTCTACGAACCCGAAGGTATCGAGTTAATTTTGAGATTAAGTTGTTTTAATCTATTTAATTTCGGCAAATCAGCATCAAAATCATATTCACGCATTTTAGGGTTCCCATCACGCGTCACTAGGATTGGATGTCTCCTTCTGTGGACACCCGATTCTGACCCAATTCTTCCAATATCATTTGAACTTGAATGTCTTAGGTTTGATTTCGGCGCGAACTATTTTGGAGAAATAAACTTTTGGTTTGCGCTATATGGGCGTGATGTGACGTGAGCTCGCGGCGTGGCCATCCGAGTCAGCCGCAAGGCCACGTGTGCCACTAGTGCATCAGGCATTGGTGGGTTGAAGCTGGGGCATCGTCGACGCGTCACCAAGCCATGAGGGCTTCGCCATTGGTACTCCAAGAGCTTCGGTCGTGGGCCAAGAGGGCACCCGACATGGTGGCAGTTTGGGTCGTGATGCAGTGCCAACAGGGCACGCGATGCGGTCGCGTCATGATCAAGCTGAGTTAGCAGTGCAAGGCGTTGCGGTATGTCAAACCAAGGGGTTTGAGGTCCTCCCGCTATTTTGGCACTATTGATGTTTAAATCAATATATATGGAGAAAGGATCTAACAGCCACGTGACATGCCGCTGGCCTAAGTGATCCCCTACGGAACGCGTACGATAGCCTTATGGGCTTGAGTTCGCGCATCCGGGCCTCGCATAGGTGTTGGATCCCTCTTGTCGCGTCATGCGCTGGAGCCATCGTGTTGGTGGTCCATGACCACCATCCACGGTGCGAACCTAAACTCTAAGTGGGGCTGCCCCTAGGAATGTCGTTGCGTATAGCTATATGAATTGCATTCGGGAATTTTCTAACCTAATGCGCTACCGTGCAGGTTGGAAACGCGAGTAGGCTGATCTAGTTCGAGAAAAGCTAGTTGACGCAGGAGAGATTACGTCGCAAAGAGTAACTCCGTGACAGTTGGTATCAAAGCCTAGAGATAGCTGAGGGGACCAGTAGTGGTACACATAGACAGACCAGAGAATGTCTAGACGACCTTGAAGGTCAGGCCGAACAGTTGGAGATAGTGGTTTTACTTGTGGCAGGCCATGCAGAACGGTTAAGCAAGCAGGAAGAAAACCACACCATGTTGGCTGAAAACCACTCCACGTTAGCTGAGAACGTTGAGATCCTTGCAGAAGATACGAGGGGCACCGTCGAAGCCCTTCGTTTGCAGATTGATGAATTGACCACTAAGATGAGCGTCCTGATGAGGGCGATTGGTTCTGGGGTTGCTCAGCAGCCGGAAGCTCCCCAATGAAAGGTTAAAATACCCGAGCCGCGGTGCTATGGGGGAGCTCGTGACGCGAAGGAATTAGAGAATTTCTTGTGGGACATGGAGCAATATTTCCTTGTCGTTCCACCTGCCACTGAAGATATAAAAGTGGTCACTGCGACCATGTATCTCGAGGAGGATGCTAAATTGTGGTGGTATACACGCTACGAAAAGATTCAAAATGGTTGTTGTGTCGTAGACACATGGGAAGACCTGAAGAAAGAGTTGAAAGTTCAGTTCTTGCCTGAGAACATCGACTATATCGCCCGACGAAAACTACGGAAGCTGCAGCACACTGGCACAGTGAGAGAATATGTGAGGCAGTTCTCTGCTTTGATGTTGGACATCAGGGAAATGTCCGAGAAAGACAATATTCTACTTCCTTGAACGCCTTAAGCCATGGGCCCAGGCTGAATTAAACAGAAAGACACTACCGGACCTTGCAGCCGTGGTGGCTGCTGCAGAGCGATTAACGGACTATGGACCCTCAGATCAAAATAGGAAAAGGCCGCACGAGAATAAAAGTGGTTCGAAGAATCCGCCAAAAGCTAATAAGAAAAGCAAGAGCGGAACGCAAGAAAAGAAGGCGCACGGAAAAGATTCACATGCAAAGACAGCTGAGTCCGCCAACTATGTGCTGAAGTCAGGTTGCTTCTCGTGCGGAGGGCCTCATCGAGTTAAAGACTGCCCACAGAAACAATCGTTGAATGTCCTTCGAGCTACT
Organism: Chloranthus sessilifolius; assembly: GCA_021018995.1. Taxonomy (NCBI): domain Eukaryota; kingdom Viridiplantae; phylum Streptophyta; class Magnoliopsida; order Chloranthales; family Chloranthaceae; genus Chloranthus; species Chloranthus sessilifolius. The sequence continues at coordinate 42,394,896 of CM037589.1, read as the reverse complement.
ACTAGCGCTCCTACAACCCCTGCTAAGGGGGAACCAAGAATGGGGGCACTCAGGTTATTGAATGCCACAAAGGGACAAGTATAAAAGGGAAAGCCAGTCGCGCCCAAAGGGCTGATGTACATAAAGGTGTGCATCAATGGGAAAAGTACCTGTGCCATGGTGGACACGAGGGCAACGCATAACTTCGTTGCTGATAAAGAAGCATGTCGTCTAGGGTTGAAACTGGAGCAAGACTCCAGCCGTATTAAGGTTGTGAACTCAGAAGCGCGCCCCATAGCCGGAATAGCAAAGGGGGTACCCGTGCAGATAGGGCCATGGAGTGGAACAGCAAACTTTATGACAGTAAAGATGGATGATTTCAAGGTTATCCTTGGGTTAGAACTCCTACACCAGGCTAAAGCGGTGCCCATGCCGTACCTCGGATCAGTGTGCATGTTCGGAGAAGAGACCCCTTGTATGATCCCCGTCATTCAGAAAGATAAAGAAGTGGAGAGTGAGGGGTTTATCTCAGCACTTCAGTTAAAGAAGGGACTAAGAAGAGGGGAACCTACATTTCTTACTACACTGCTAGAAGAGAAAGCAACAGGGCCGGCAGAGATTGTGCCAGAATGTGCGTCAGGAATACTCAAAGAATTCCAAGATGTCATGCCGCCAGAATTGCCTAAGGTGTTGCCACCCAGGAGATCAGTGGATCACCAATCGAATTGGAACCAGGTGCAAAGCCACCGTCTAAAGCTCCCTACATAATGGCTCCTCCAGAGCTAGCCGAGTTACATTGGCAGTTAGATGAGTTATTGGGGGCAGGGTTTGTTCGATCGTCTAAAGCTCCATTTGGCGCCCCAGTTCTATTTCAGAAGAAACGTGACGTTAGCCTTCGATTATGCATTGACTACAGAGCGTTGAATAAGGTCACCGTCAAGAATAAGTATCTAGTGCCATTGATTGCATATTTGTTTGATTAGTTGGGCAGTGTGAGGTACTTTACCAAGCTGGATTTGAGATCTGGCTATTACCAGGTGCGAGTCGCCGAGGGAGACGAAAGCAAGACTACCTGTGTGACCAGGTACGGAGCCTTTGAGTTTCTAGTGATGCCCTTTGGGCTGACTAATGCCCCAGCCACCTTCTGCACCCTGATGAATGAGTTGTTCCATGCCTACCTCGACAAGTTCGTGATGGTGTACTTAGACGATATCGTTGTGTATAGCAACACATTGGAAGAACATCTCAGCCACCTCCAAATCATCTTCAAGATACTGCGAGAAAATCAGCTCTATGTCAAGAAGGAGAAGTGTTCATTTGCACAAGAGCAGATTATATTTTTAGGACACAATATTGGGGGAGGAAACATCAGCATAGACCTTAAGAAAGTTCGTGCAATCCAAGAGGAGTATGTCAGGACTTGCCTGATATGCCAGCAGGACAAAGTGGAAAGAGCTAAACCATTTGGACTCCTACAGCTATTGCCAATGCCATCCAGACCGTGGGAGAGCGTCTCCCTTGACTTTATCTCTATATTGCCTAAAGTAAGGACACTCGAGTCCATCCTAGTAGTTGTGGATCGGTTCTCAAAGTACGCTACATTCATTCCGGCACCGTTGAATTGTAATGCAGAGCAGGCTACACGATTATTTGTCAGTAATGTTGTGAAACATTGGGGAGTGCTGCAAGTGATTGTCAGTGATAGAGATCCATGGTTTGCTAGCAAGTTTTGGTCAGAAGTCTTTCAGCTCCTGGGGACAAAACTAAACTTCTCATCCAGCATGCATCCACAAACAGACGGACAGACAGAATGGGTGAATGCTATTTTGGAACAATATTTGAGACATTTTGTCTGTGCCAACAAAAAGAACTGGGTTCAGTTGTTAGACGTGGCACAATTTTGTTATAATCTGCAAAGAGTTCAACATCAAATAAGAGCCCATTCGAATTAGCAACTGGCCAGCAACCGTTAACGCTGCATACAATTACTATGGGATATACTGGGTCAAGTCCGACAACCTACCATCTTGCCAAGGAGTGGCAGAGGAATGCAGAGATTGCTAGGGCCTATCTGGAAAATGCCACTAAGCGAATGAAAAAGTGGGCCGATCAAGGTCGACGGCCTATCGAGTTGCACGTAGGCGATGAAGTTTTGGTAAAGCTTAATCCGAAGTAGCTCAAATTTTTCAGAAGAAAACACCGGGGTTAGTTCGCAAGTACGATGGGCCATTCCCAATCACAAAAAGGATCAGTGATGTCTCATTTCGAGTGCAACTTCCTTCCCGACTGCGAATGCATCCAGTATTTCACGTCAGTTGCTTGAAGCCATATAAAAGAAACCCAAATAATCCAGGGAGAAGTTCGTCAACTTGTTTAGCCCCAGATGCCGATTTACAGTTGAAGAGACAGGTTGAAGAAATCCTTGCACACAGAAGCAGTAACAGGGAAGATGGCAGTCAAAATGAATTTCTAGTAGAGTACCTTTTGAAGTGGAAGGGCCTACCAGAGGCTGAAATTACTTGGAAACTTGAGAGTACCCACCCGTCCTTCCAATCCGCCCTAAAGAAGTACTGGAAGCGAGTCAACGGGGACGTCAACGCAACTAAGTAGGGGAGGATGTGACGTGAGCTCGCGGCGTGGCCATCCGAGTCAGCCGCAGGGCCACGTGTTCCACTAGTGCATCAGGCATTGGTGGGTTGAAGTTGGGGCATCGTCGACGCGTCACCAAGCCATGAGGGCTTCGCCATTGGTACTCCAAGAGCTTCGATCATGGGCCAAGAGGGCACGTGACATGGTGGCAGTTTGGGTCGTGATGCAGTGCCAACATGGCACGCGACGCGATCGCGAAATGATCGAGCTGAGTTAGCAGTGCAAGGCGTTGCAGTATGTCAAAACAAGGTTTGAGGTCCTCCCGCTATTTTGGCACTGTTAATGTTTAAACCATATATATGGAGAAAGGATCTAACAGCCACGTGGCGTGTCGTTGGCCTAAGTGATCCCCTACGGAACGCGTACGATAGCCTTGTGGGCTTGAGTTCGCGCATCCAGGCGTCGCATAGGTGTTGGGTCCTCTTGTCGCGTCGTGCGCTGGAGCCATCGTGTTGGTGGTCCACGACCACCATCCACAGTGCGGACCTAAACTCTAAGTAGGGCTGCCCCTAGGAATGTCGCTGCATACAGCTATATGAATTACATTCGGGAATCCGCATAATTTCTAACCTAATGTGCTACCGTGCAGGTTGGAAATGCGAGTAGGCTAATCTAATTCGAGAAAAGCTAATTGTTGCACGAGAGATTACGTCGCAAAGAGTAACTCCGTGACAGTGCGCCCTCCGGGGTTTGAGGTCCGGATACCTTCATTGGAAATATATATATATATATATATATATATATATATATATATATATATGTCGCTTGTTATGGTGGCACATTCTCAAACCCTACCTCGCGTAGGGGCACCCATGGCCAATCAAGTGAGGCAATCAATGCCTCATGCGATTGGACACAAACCGTTGAATCTTCACATCATTGCTTTACGCCAATCTTTAAGTATGGATTGATCACCCTCCCGCTCGAGGGACTGTTTTATTCAAAAGGAAACTCAAACATCGAGCATAATCACATCATCACGGTTATCCCCAGTAATGTCGCTAAGCACTTGGAGACCGATGATCTCGAGGAGCTGAATTTTTCCCAATTGTTGGGGCTTCCGCTAATTTCCTTCCCGGGTGACGTACGTTATCCCAAGGGTTGGGCTTACGCCACTCTTTATGTTTTTTCTTTCTTTTTTATGTTTGAGGTTCGTTTTGAATATGGCGGACCCGTTAGCGTGCCTTGGGACTCTTCAGATGTCTCTTTCTTTGGCATACGATCGTTATTAATCGGATACCAAATAGGGGCATCTGTAGACACCCAAATTTGGCCCAAGGCCCGATCGACCCATACATCGAGAACAGTGCATTCCCGAGCTTTCGTAAGCACCTCCCAAACCCTTAGATTTTAATCTAACCTTTAGAACCATCCAAACCCATAGGAAGCAACCCTAGCCCTTAGAAAGCCTAAAACGAACCCATAAAACCCGTTTCCAATAAATCAAAACAGCTGATGAAAAGAAGAGTGCCACGGTTTGCACAGATAGTTGCCCAACCTAAGGCCCATATCATTGGAAAGTAGAGGTTCTCAGCTTTCCAACAAGCCAAGAATCGCCTAATTTGGAGTTATACATCAAAAGTTATGGCAATTTGAAAAACGCAAATTTGTGAAGGAAATTGTAAAATCGGGTCCCAACTTCTCAAAACTCAAAAAGCTCATTTTTAAAAAATGGTGGATTTGGAAATTGGGGGTTTGACTTGTGGACTGCCTTCCAAACCTTCAAGCCTTAGAAGTTAGAACCTTGCTCTAACCATTGTGCTATCGAAAGCTCATCGGAGTCGACACCCACGCGAAGATCCACGGCGGTGCAACAAGGGCCCGAGAGCTCCGGCTATCCCCTCTATTCCTCTACCTTCTTTATTTGTTTTTCCTCTATCCTAGAATTTGAGCCGTTACGCCGCTGAAATTTCGGTGATTGCGGGGGGCTCAAATAGGATCGAAGTGCCTTCGGGCAAGAGGAAGTGTCGCTCGTTTTTATATATTTTTTTAACTTGGCCATAGTAGAGACCGCTTACGAGCGGGTCAATCGGGTGCCTAACACCTTCCCGATTGATAACCGAAGCCCTACCCAAGAGCCTTTGGCGTAGACCAGATCAAAGTCAAATCGTGCACTTCGGTGCACACAATCTTGATTTTGGGTATCCTGGGACACCAAAAGCTCCAAGGTGGCGACTCCATTTTTTTGAGCGCATCGTCACGACGGATTGATGAAATTCACGGTTGCACAGTAGTTATATATGCAACTTCGTTAGCTATATGCAACTAACGTAGTTCCATACCTCATTTTTGCACTAGACCCCTGAAAATCATGTAATCTTCTCCTCTCCATCAAAAAATGACTTCATGTAATGACGGGAACGTCGACTTCAAAATGATTTCATCAAGGATGAAACACTTTTTGGTCTAGGAGAATTGGCGGGGATGCCAACATCAAAGGCATGGAATTACGGCATTGACAGGTTTTCCAACGTAAGAAGAAACGACGTAAGAAGCGGCGGAAAAAAAAAGTGACGAAGGAGCCACGGGTGCCAACAACAACCGAAGAAAGGCCTTGAGAAGCAGCAAAGAGGGTCACTGCCTATGTCCGCTCGAGCGACCACCTTTCTCGCTCGAGCGAGAATGCTTTCAGAAAAGGCAGGCCAAACTTTCGGCCATAAGTCTCTCAAGCAACCATTGGTTATCACTCGAGCAACCCTTCGTAACGATTCCCACTCGAGCGAGAACCAAACTCGCTTGAGTGAGTCACGCAACGAGCGTTGTCCGTTTTCTTCTTTTGTGATTTTTTTCTTTTCGAGTCAAATGTAATTGCCTTTAGGGTAACTGATTATTTTTCTGTTTTAAGGTTTGTTCGTACTTGTGGCTACTATAAAGCATCTTTTGTAAGCCTTTTGAGTAGTTGTTAATGAATGAAAAAAAATGTTTTACATTGAGCTTGAGATGAGCATTGAAGAGTGATTCTTCATCCCCGCACGGGTTTGGTGCGAGGCCAAGGGTGTGATGCCCATTTTATCTTGATTTTCTCTTTATCTTTTGTTTCCCTATTTCCTTGCTAATTCATTAAACCCATTTTCCACATTCTTATTTGAATTTATACAATCCCAAGACCCTAGATCTGATTTGAACCGTTGGATCGAGTTAATTCAAAAGTCCTAGCGAAGATTTAGCGATTCCATATTGAACTTACGAATGAGCGCCCCGACCTAGAAGATGCTAGAGTTCTATCTCTAGGATCACACCTCTCGCAAGTCTAATGGAACTCGCAAGCCGGATTGGAGCCTAGCCGAAGTTAACATGATCACTCAAGCAGAATAAACGAAACCTAAGGTATCGCATTAATTTGGGATTTTATGGCTTAATTAATTAGTTTAATTTCGGTAAACTTGCATATCATGAGCATTGTCATGTATTTTAGGGTCGTTGTCTCGCGTCAGTTTTGGTATCAAAGCGTAGGTTCTAGGTTAGGGCATTTGTGTGTTCACTTGCATGCAAATCTTGTGTTTGTTAAAATTACTCGTTGTGTAATTCACATGTGTGCTCATTTTGTATTTGTTAAAATTACTCAATCATTGTGTGGTTCATGGTTGCTTGTGCATTTTCAAATTCATGTTTCAGTGGTGTTTGTGTCGATCACCATGTACGACCGTCTTGCACGTCAACGCGAGTTCCTTACCCGCCTTGAAAGGGTGCTAGTCGAACATGGAAACCGTTACACTCCAAATCCTAGGCAAAGTCCCGAAAGTTGCAATGAGATTAGAGTTAGGGGACACTCCCATCATTGTGACCTGAATATGATCTTGATAGAAAATCTCTAAGGTCTATTCAAGTTGGAAGTCTCATATTTTGATGGTACGGCGAATCCTAAATCCTTCGTGGGATAGTTGTCTACCATAGAGGAGTATTTTGACTTGTAGGATGTGTTGGATATGTGTAAGGTTGAGTTAGCCAAAGACAAGGTTGGTGAGTCATGCCAACCTATTGGGCTAATGTGAAGTTTCAACGCGAGTCAGTTCGAAAGAAGCTCATCACACGATGAGAGGACATGAAGGAGCAACTTATCGAGAAGTATGTTCCTTTCACACACCACCACCTTCTACCGTATTTGGAAGCTAAAATGGATAAGTGTCTTGATTTTGGCAAGTTTGAGTCTAGGAGCACCTACACTAAAGAGAGCTCTAATTCAGCGGTTCAACCATAGAAACTTGTAAATACTCATTTCAAACCCCAAATTGATCACCGGAAAGGAATTGTCCACAAGATATATAATTTCGGGGTTCAACCATCAAAACCAGTGATTACTCCTCTGAATCCACAAATCGATAACGAGAAATGAGCGATCAATGAGAGCCCCAAAACTTGTGGTCATAACAAGTGTTATAAGTGCCAAGGACTTGGGCAATTTGCTTATCAATATCCTACAAAATTTCCCGCCCAAAAGTTGATTGATTAAAAGAGGGAGTTCTAAGGAGCCAAAAAATATGAAAGTGGAAGAAATTGTGTATGACCCTAATACCGTGGTGAGTGAGGAGGAAATAGAGGAAATCGAAGAAAGTCTAGCTTGCATTGAAGAGACTTTAATTTCCATTGTGAGTAATTACGTTGAGTCGCCCACACATGAGCCAATCGAGGCACTTGCCTATGAGTCATCGGTGTCAGTAGAGTTGGTTACACACGACTTGTTGGTGCCCGTTGAGTCGAGTATACGTGAGTCCATCGAACTAGTTACACAATAACCATTAGTGTCAATAGAATCGAGTTCACACGAGTTAATAGAGTTGAGTGCACATGAGTCACTAGTGTTGGTAGAGTCCACTACACATGAGTCACTAGCGTTGGTAGAGTCCACTACACAAGAGTCATTCGTGTCACACGCACATGAGCATATCGAGTTCATAGGCGCACGTACACAACATGGTTTTGAGTCACATTCAACATCGCATGCCGAAATTATGCGTATAATTAATTTGTGCAATGACGATTCCAAATTATTGACAGATCTGCCTGTGAGCTTCAAGGAAATCCAAATAAGTGACCATGAAATTGTTCGGGTTAGGCCTGAACAATTCCCATCGGGGATCGCAAAGAAATCCCAAACCTGCGTTGTCAAATCTTTTAGGATGGTGGCAAGGAGTGGACCTAGGGTACATGTGCTTAAGTTACCTCAAGGTATGGGGGCTAGTTCAACACTCAATGTGGGAAACCTAGTTCTTCATCTAGGCCCTAGCCCACTTCCTAGAAACCATTTTCAAACATTCATTCCTTTTGAGTTAATCCGAACCCCACAACCCATACCCCTTCTTCCTCCGAGTAAGGTGAAAAGTGCGATCATTGAGAAGATCTTGGATGGTCTTGTGGCATTCACCGATGGCAGAGAGTTTCAAGGTTATCTTGTGAAGAGGGTTAGTAAGCCGACTTCCGAGAGTGCTTGGGTCAATCATGAGAGAGTTCGCCGCTGGAGTACTTGTATTTCCGACAGATATCATGATCACACTTCATAGGTGATGAAGTCTTTCAAGTCCGGCAGAATTGATGGAAAGCTTCAAAAATATCTAGTAGGGTGGATTGACAAGCAAGGTTATTGGGTTCTTCGAGAAGAGGTTTACCGTGTGCGCCCCAATATGATCGACCAAGATTATGATCATACATCACCGGGTGCCGAGATTACTTGGGCCAGTTGCAAGGAGTTCCACCGTTCGGGTCCCGATGCACTTGACCGATGCTACGCGCGAGTTTCATTGGAGATGAAACCTTTTGGGTCGAAGAGAATTGACGGGGACGTTGACATCAACTAGTTTCATTGGGGCTGAAACACTTTTGGTATGGGAGAATTGGGAGGGACGCCAACATCGAAGGTATGAAATGAGGGCCGCGACGGAATTTCTGGCGTAAGAAGAAATGATGTAAGAAGCAGCAGAAGAAGAAGCGACGAAGGAGCCACGGGTAGTCAACATCTACCGAAGAAAGTCCTTGGGAAGCAGCAAAGAGGGTCACTGGCTATGTCCGCTCGAGCGACACCTTTCTCGCTCGAGCGAGAATGCTTGAGAAAAGGCTAGCCAAACTTTCGGCCATAAGTCACTCAAGCGACCCTTGGTTATCGCTCGAGTGACCCTCTCTAACGATTCATGCCCAAGCGAGAACCAAACTCGCTCAAGCGAGTCATGCGATGAATTATGTCTGTTTTGTCCTTTTGTGGTTTTTTCTTTTCGAGTCAAATGTAATTACTTTTAGGATAACTTTTAGGGTTTTTTCGTACTTGTGGCTACTATAAAGCATCTTTTGTAAGCCTTTTTTAGACAGTTGTTAATGAATTAAAAAAAATGCTTCGCATTGAGTGTGAGATGAGCACTGAAGAGTGATTCTTCTTCCCATGTGGATTTGGTGTGAGGCCAAGGGTGTAATGCCCATTTTATCTTGATATTCTCTTTATCTTTTATTTCCTTATTTCCTTGCTAATTCATTGAACCCATTTTCCACATTTTTATTTGAATTTATACAATCCAAAGATCCGATTTGAACAGTTTGATCGCTTCAATTCAAAAGCCCTAGCGAGGATTTAGCGATTCCACATTGAACTTAAAAATGAGTGCCCCGACCTAGAAGATGCTAGAGTTTTATCTCTAGGATCGCACCTTCCGCAAGTCTAACAGAACTTGCACGCCGGATTGGACCTTAGCCGAAGTTAACATGATCACTCAAGCGGAATTCACGGAACCAAAGGTATCTTGTTAATTTGAGATTTTATGGCTTAATTTATTAGTTTAATTTTGAAAATTTTGCATATCAGGAGCATTCATGTATTTTAGGGTCGTTGTCCCGCGCCATGTAACCTCCCATTCTTTCCCTCTAATCTTTTTCTCCTGTCCTAGGTTCAAGTCTGACAGGAATAATATTCTACGACTAGCAACTCATTGATTTTCAATGCAATCGATTTAGTATTTATTATTTGATTTACTATTCCTTTATATTGGAAGGTTTAAAAATTATTTTAAAGGCCCAATAAGATAAGATCTAAAGGTCCACAAAATAGAGTTAAAAGAGGAGCCTATATCAAAGCCCAAAATGGGTTCGATTAGGCCTAAGTGATGTACACATGGCTGTTAAATCATCACGTGATGACTTAATGAGATCTGAGATCACGCAATCACAGAGAAGAAGACCAAGAATACAAAAAAGGCGAGATTCCACGTAAGGCTTTAGAGAAAATCAAAGTGGAGTTGAACTATTTTTTAAATTTAAGTTTAGTTGTTTTCTTAGTTATTATAAGGAAGCGTATCCTTCGCAGTTGGAAGTGCCTTACAAAGGAAACACCATCAAAGTAGCATTTTCATTGAGGGTGGCCCCATTAAAGCGGCGATCTGTAAGAAAGTGAATTAAAAATTTTGCAACATGGGAATTCTCATTCCATCAAAATGTCGACAACATAAAGTGCGAGAATTTCAGTTTAGAATTATAGCTTATCATCTATTTAATGGTGGACCCAAATATAATTTCATAGATCCTTTCAATCATCAGCACAGTTTTTATTTCTCTAGGTCTATAAATTTAAACAACACTAAAGAAAGAGCATGATAGAAAATCATGCAAGTTAATATAAGGAAACATATTATTTGGTTTGAACATTGAAGTTACTTAGTGGAGATCTATAGGAAGGTGAATTAAAAATTTTGCAACATGGGAAATTCTCATTACATCAAAATGTCTACAATATAAAGGGTAAGAATTTCAGTTTAGAATTATAGCTTATTGATGGGGACATCAAGATCAAGGACATTAGATTCGAGCCAAGAAATTTCCCAATAGTAGAAGAAGCAGAAAATGAGCCAGAACGGAAGAACCGCAAAGGAAAAAAACGGAAAAGTGGTTAAAGAGAACAAACTTGAAGGGCAGAAGAAGCACTCAGTCGATCGATAGACCCCAGCCCTCGATCAATCAATTGTGGACAGGAGTAATTTTAATTCGGAAGAGACTCTGGACGGCTTATATAGTTATATAGTCGATGGATCGACCCCAGGCCTCGATGGATCCACCAGCGACGCGAATTTTGACGGAAATTGATTTTAGAGTCAAACTTGTCTTTTACTTATTTATTTGTTTTAGAGTTTCTTTTGTTGTCACCCTACTATATAAGGTCTTTATAATTTTGTAATAAAGAGTTAATTATTGAATGAAAATTTGAGACCTTGCTTTTGTGCAAACCCTAGAGAACTTGCAAAAAGTTTTCGTTCGAATGAGCTTTTTCAAAATCTGAAGCGTGTTCATTCATTTCTCGTGAGACTTGGTGTAAAGCCAACGTACAGCCTTTGTGTGAAACCTCATAAATCCTTGGTGTGAAGCCCTAGACCTCTATCCTCTTGTTCTATCTTTTCTCTAATATTCATCGGGTAATATCCATTCTATTTGTTTCACTATAAAATCCCAAAACCCCAAATATTGTTAGTTCAAATCTTTTAATCTACCCTTTTGATTATTTCATTCCTTTAAGCCTTCATTTTCCCAAATCTTTGAGTCAAGAAACAACACCATATTTGTCGCTTCATGCCCTAAACTAGATCGAAACTCGAATCCTTCATTGGATTTGTTTTTCTAGATCGGGAATATCGATGCATGTGAGGGCTAAATTGAATTAACCTAGTTGCTTTATTGAATTCATTAAATTTATTTTATATGTTTGGGTGGTTTCAATTATTTTCATTATTCAATTAAATCTAAGGTTAATCCCAAACTTGCATAATTAGGATTTTAGCGTTTGTCCCGCATCAGATTTGGTATCAGAGAACTACTTTCTAGGTTAGGGCATATATGCATGTCATTTTAATCTTATTTCATTTGTGATCATTACTGTGCATGTCTAATATTTGATAAAATTCCAGTTTCATTGTTGGGTCAGAACTGTATGTCATTTTAGAACCCATACTAGTAACCCGCAATCACAATGAATCGGGAACAACTAGCCGCTTTCATGGAAAGCTTTAACAGCCAGATGGCTGCCATACAAACTCAATTGCAAAATCAGCAAACCCAACAGGCTGATTTAGCGGCACAACTCCAAGAGTTGTCTAGGTCGACTCATGGTGAACATCATAGGGTTAATCTTGATGAGGGAATGAGGGATCCTCCTAAGCGTGAAAATCGTCCCGACCCGGATGAGAGAGTCACAAAGTCGGTTAAGGTTGATGCCCCCACTTTCGAAGGAAAGATGGACCCCAAAAATCTACATAGATTGGGCAGCCGCTATTAACCATTATTTTGAATGGTATGAAATGTCAGATGAGTGTAAAGTGTGATTTGCCAAGATGAAACTTGTAGGGCAAGCCAAACTTTATTGGACAAGTGTGAAACGACGTCGAGAAGCCCTCCATCGTGAACCCATCGCCACATGGGCGGACATGAAGGAGAAACTTCTTGATGAATATGTTCCTCTGTCCTACAAGCAACGACTCATGGATCAATGACATGGTTTGAAACAAAGGAACATGTCAGTTGATGAGTATATCAATAAGTTTGAGGAATATTTATATCGGGCCAACACATACGAGAGTCCACATGTCACTTGTCTAGGTTGCGCACTGGTTTACGTCCAGAGTTGCGAAAAGAATTCATCCCTCACCCTGTTGAAGATATAGAGTGTTACGCTAGAGTGCAAGAATTAAAGAGGTATCTCGATGCCCCAACTAGTGATCGATATAAATCCTATAATCCCGAGTCTCAATCTAACCATACTGAAAAGGTGAACAACGCCTATAGTCAATCCTCGAAACCCATGGGCCCTTAAATTGACAAGGGCAAAGGACCACTGATCGAGAATTCTCGGCGCGCACCACAGCAGTATTACAAGTGCCAAGGTTTTGGTCACTTCGCGTCTCAGTGTCCCAGTAAATCACAAACCTTGATTATTCAGTAGGATAATGAGAAGGAAGACAGAGTTTGGGGTAGAAGTTTACGAACCTACTGGAATGTCAAGTGATGAAGAGGATGATACTCCTGTGAGAACCGTAGGTTTTGTTGGGAGGGTTCCTATTACCGAAGAAAGTGTTGGTAGTGTGTCTGTACCACATGAGTCATTAGAGCCGGTAGGAACATATCATCATTCTTACTTGCATGTGATTAACAATCAGATTTTATCGAATAATGGATATATGCATAATTGCACTAACACATTGAATATATTTACTGAATTTAATAATGGCAATTTTGTGTTGATTCACGATAGTCCTACGCATGTGAAACCTTTTCTAATCTTGAAAAGAGGAAATTATGGAGGCCAAGATCTTCCTCTAGATAAGGACAACCATCCGATAGTTACAGTACCAAATCTTACACCTCTCCCAAGCCCCGAGACTATACCTTTGGATCCATTCCTTGTTACCCGACCAAACGAGCCAAGTCCATTAAACCAATTTATAACCCGTATCCCACCCGAGTCGTATGAGAAAAGGTTGAATGAGGAGGGTCATGAGTATCCAAACTTCACCACCAACGCGGGTAAAGTCAAGCATACCTCACCACATGGAAGGGCAAGCCGGGAGACAAGCATCCAAAGGGCACCATACGTGGATTCTATAACTCATCAGGGATGAGCTCTCCCACCCGTGGAGAATTGATGGGAACATCAAGATCAAGGACATTAGATTCAAGCCGAGAAATTGCCAACAACAGAAGAAGCGGAAAAGGAACCGAAACGAAAGAACCGAAAAGAAAAAGAAGAATAGAAAAGTGGTCAAAGAGAACAAACTTGAAGGGCCGAAGAAGCACTCAGTCGATCGATCGACCCCAGCCCAGGATTGATCGAGTGTGGACATGAGTAATTTTAATTCGGAAGAGACTTTGGATGGCTTATATAGTTATATAGTCGATAGATGGACCCCAAGCCTCGATGGATCAACCAGCGATGCGAATTTTGACGGAAATTGATTTTAGGGTCAAATTTGTCTTTTATTTATTTATTTGTTTTAGGAATTCTTTTGTTTTGTGACCTATTATATAAGATCTTTATAACTTTGTAATAAGGAGTTGATTATTGAATGAAAATTTGTGAGCTTGCTTCTGTGCAAACCCTAGAGAACTTGCGAAGAGTTTTCGATCGAAGGAGCGAATCTTTCGAAATTTGAGGAGTGTTCATTCATTTCTTGTGCGACTTGGTGTGAAGCCGACGTACAGCCTTGGTGTGAAACCTCGAAAATCCTTGGAGTGAAGCCCTGGACCTCTATCCTCTTGTTCTACCTTTTCTCTAATATTCATCGGGTAATATCCATTCTATTTGTTTCTCTATAAAATCCCAAAACCCCATAATGTTGTTAGTTCAAATCTTTTAATCTACCCCTTTGATTACTTCATTCCCTTAAGCCTTCATTTTCCCAAATCTTTGAGGAGTCAAAAAACGACACCATATTTGTCGCTTGATGCCCTAAACTAGATCGAAACTTGAATCCTTCATCGGATCCATTTTTCTAAATTAGGAAATATAGATGCATGTGAACGCTAAATTGAATTAACCTAATTGCCTTATTGAATTCATTAAATTTATTTTATGTGTTTGGGTGATTTCGATTATTCCCATTATTCAATTAAATTTGAGGTTAATCCCAAACTTGCAAAATTAGGGTTTTAGCATTTGTCCCGCATCACTTATCATCTATTTAATGGTGGGCCCGAATATAATCTCATATATCCTTTTCAATTGTCAGCACATTTTTGTCACTGTTCTTTAGGTTTATACATATACACAGACACAGTGCTAAAGCTAGAGCACAATAGAAAATCATGCTAGATTTTATAAGTATATCCTTCAGTTTGAAGTGACTAATGGAGGTAACATCCTCATAGTAACATTATCATAAAGGGTGCCACTTGAAGTGGCAATCAGTAAGAAAGTGAATTAGAAATTTTACAGCATGGAAAATCTCATTCCGTCAAAATGTTTAGAATAGAAAATACACGCATTTCAATTTAGGATTATAGCTTCTCATCTATTTTATGGTGGGCACCCTTCTCAATTGTCAACACATAATTTTAGAAATAGAAAACTACAGCACCATACCAGCTCCATTTCATGGTCAAATGACTTGACAACAGCGTTGTCCAATACCAAACGGTTAGAAGTTGTAATAAAGCAACAAAATATAGCATTTTTATTCTTACTTCATGAAATAGTTACTTGTGATTTAAATTGCAAGTGTTCAGATTCTAACCTTCTCAGAGAAGAAGCGGATTCCTTTTTCAGGATAATCTGCTTCGTAAGTTTCCCCTAGCAAAGGGTTGAATGGTTTACAGTGTCGACCATCTGAAGAAGCATAACCTGAGACTGCAAAGGCAGCCACATTCAGAATTCTCATGACACCATCCCCCTACAAACATACCAATCCAAGATGAGCAAGCAGATGTCAATATACGACCATATTGTACAGGAGAATACATGTCTTACCAAATGTTCAACAATGCTAGTCCATACTAAAACAAGCTTTCAATTTTGGTTCTAAGGGCACTGTTAACCTCAAGATTCATTCTGGCAACAGGCAAAAGAGAACTATACATATTATAGAAGCTGGTTGATCGAAGAAGGAGCAACCAATAAACTATTCTAGCTGTAACCTAAGACTTGCAAACACGCATACAAGTATTGAGTGCTGGCAATGATACGGGTGGTTAGAAATGAAAATCTAGAATGTGTGTGCGGATCCACAGACATCCACAAGCACGTGTGCACACACACAAACACATACATACATACATATACATACATATGCATATACATATACATATACATATATATATATATATATGCGCGTGTGTGTGTACGGATCCACAGACATCAACGAGCACGTGTGCACACATGTGCACACATGTGCACACACACACACACACACACACATATATATATATATATATACACATATATGTGTGTGTGTATGTATATATATATATAGAGAGAGAGAGAGAGAGGGAGAGAGAGAAGTGTTTGAGAAAATATTAGATGTAGTGTAATGTGTCACATGAACTTCAAAAATAAGATCATTATGTCATTTTGGAATAATGACATGTCTATAGACACACTATTTTGACCAAGTGACCCAGCCTGATTAATTGAAAAATATAAACCATAATTTACCAAGTCTTGATCGCCAACTGGGGGCATGACTCCAAAAACCTAAAAAGAAACAGTTTACTACAAATCAAGAAAGCGCATGCCCCCAGTGGGTGATCAATCCTAGTGCAAAACTCGGTGGCAGCTGTAGGCTCACCTTAGAAAAGAAAGCAATTATGTCTATGAAGTTGCAAAAGCATGAACCACTTAGACAACATATCCAAGAACCATATCCATAGTAAGATTATATTTTTTTCAAATAATTTTTTGTGAAATAACTATTATCGCACTAGTGTCCCTAAGGCGCATGCAACATCATTCATGCTATCTTCCGAATAGCATGTAGCAAAGTTTATACCTGTAATAAATTGAGGTATTACTCACAACTTGTAAGACGTAAAAACTGGTAAACTCTTTTCATCAGTCAACTAGAAGCATGTGGTATGTCCTAATTGCATAATGCTACAACGATTTGCATCAGAATAAGAGGTGATAGAACTTGCAAAATAGGGTCTTACCATTTTCCCACATTCATATGCTCGATCCAAAAGATGAGAGTATTCCAAATCCTCAAAGCACTTCTGGAGGGATGATATTGGTTCGTTGAAGTAAACAGGAAGGCAAACTCTCGTAAGATCCTTTCCAACATTATCTTTGATCATAGACCATAGGCTGACACCCTTCTCCTTTTCAACAGGATCAGGCAGTTTCTTTCTCCTTTTAACATGTGGATATTTATGATCACCAAGTTCTGTTTCAGCATGCATCCTCTCAACATTATTGGAATGATTCCCCATCTTCAAATTCTTATTCAAATCTTCTATGACTTCAACCATAGATCCACAAGTGAAACTAGAATAACTAAAATGGTCATTTGTATCAAAGAAGGAAGTCTCGTCTTCATCTGACACTTCCTCAAGCTCTTGTTTTTCAATGTCATCAGAAGATTCTGTTGTACTACATTCTAAGAATTAAAAAAATGAATCAGATATGTATAACAAATGTTGATGAAATTTCCAATGTGGTGAACAAAAGCGAGCAACTATTATAGACAGCTTTTCTAATGGAGACAGGTATACAATGAAGTCATTATGAGACCTAATTCATTAAAGAAATTGTAAATAACAAAAATAGAATATATATTCTGTAATGCATGTACGGGGAAATGTTGTAATAGGCTAACATGGATGAATAAGGTAGTCATACTAGCATATAACAAGAATAGATAACGAATGATTAATTGGAAATAACCATACATTGAGTTATAACCCAAAACTCCCCGTGCCAAAAGATTATACTATCAGATAAATAGATAACGAAAGATCCCTTAGAATCTCTATTGATGAATAAACTTAGGGAATATTTTTTCATAGGCAACCTCATAAAGAGACAAGATGATCACCATCTCCTCTTCTGCAAAAAATAGAGACATCTAATATAATTAATTGAATCACTTGTAACATGCATGCCAACACAAAGATAAATGGACAAGCATATTCGAATCAAACTTTTTTTGAAGGTTGAGTTGAGCGTCTGAGCCTATATACTTCAACAAGAAAGTTGTAGCAACTCTGAAATTTCAAAGGTTGATTTGCTGACTTTTGATGAGAATTTGACGTGTTTGACCTATTTGACCCCGATCAAACCTTTGGCTTCTCACAATTTAGACCTGAACCCCCTCCTTTTTGTTGATTTATATATATATATATATATATATATATATATATATATATATATATATATATATATATGCCAATTGATACTCTAGCAATTTGGTCCTTTTTTGTCTAATGACAAAATTGGATAAGGTGTTTTAGGTATAATATATACTTTTCAATGGTTATATGTTTGTGAAAAATAAAAATCTAAAGGGTAGTTTGAGGAAAGCCTACTTTCCTTTATAGGTTTTCTATTTTGGGTAGTGGTATTTGCAGAAAAATCTGTGACCATAGAGATTTCTCTACTCCCACCATCAAGGGGCCATCATGTGACGTCCATCGCGAGGATCGGGTACGGCGGCACCTAGATAAGGTCGATCAGATCCTATTAAAAAAAAATGTTTTTGTGACTATTCAACCGTTAAAAAACGTGGTCAAACTTGACGAAAATCAATGCCCCAAAGTTTTGGGGCGTTACCTTATCTTTGACCCATCAAACGGAGGGCAAAAAAGTAAAAGAAACCATCACTTCTGGAAAGTACTTCAATAGTACAATGAACTTACATCCTCAACAATTATGAGAAAAGGCATTTACTTGGATTCCAAGCAAACTCAGAGAGACTTCAATATCATGTTAAAAGTTATAGCTGAGAAATAGTGAAAGAAAGAAGGTGCCAAAATTTCTTGAAGAGGAAAAAAGGCAATGGATTGTGCAAGAGAGGAGCGAAGAGAAACCCAAAGTGCATATCTAAGGAACTAAGTATTTGGCAATTCCAGTGGGGATTTGAAGATCTTGGAGAACATTAATGGTGACTAGTGCCATAAGATTGTCACTGCCCTGGATGTCATCTATGCACATGGGAGGACATTGAATGAGTGACTTTCAAATTATTACTCCTCTTTATTTCCTATTTTGTCATTTGTATTATACTTTGATATTTGAAACTTTTTTTTTCGTTTTGATAAAATTTCTTTCTTAAGCGGCTAATTTATTTTATCCTGAAAATATAACTGGAATTTTTATACAGGATTAGGGTTTAGGGTTTTTTATTCATTGCAGTTCCCTTTTGTATCTACTATTTACAATCCATGATTTGTCATTAGGTCGGTGGTGTAATGGAGTAGTTACATGCCTTTTATATTTCAAGATTTGAAAGCTATTTTTTATATATAAATATTATTATGAAATTTTAATCTCGGTTTACATTTCTCTGCTAATTTATTTTATTCTTAAAATATAACTGGGATTTTTATACAGGATTATACCCCCCTACTGTTAAATTATGTGGATGGGAGTATTGTCAACTTAGGACTATGGGATAATGCAGGTAATGTTTATTCATTTATTTATTTTTCTAAAAAGCTAAAGTTTATTTTTTTGGCAGTTGTAGATAGCTTAATTTATGGGATTTAGCTTTTATACTGCTTTGTTTTCTTAGTTTGTCTAATTTACAGGCCAAGAAGCTTGTAGAAGATAAAGGCTACTAAGTTACAGGAGCAGACATTTGTTTTGGCTGTCTTTACTCAAAAAAGCTAGCTATGAGAATGTTCTTAAGAAGGGATTCACAAAAATGATTCTTTCTTTGTTATTATTGTTTATTGGTTTAATTATTTTTGTGGCCCCTGTAATCTTGTTAGGATTGTATATCAATAAGTGGGTCAAGTTTACATTTTAAAATTAAAGCTTAAAAACCTTCAACTTTCTGGTTTGTTGTTCTTTACTTGATTTAGTATGTTAAGTAATAACCAAATGAAAATTTATATGTAATATTATATTGATAATAATTAAAATGCATTTGAATGTATGCTTCCACCTGTTGAATATTTGGTTGTTAGTTGTTACATGGGCAACTAATGTTATAGACAGGATTATCCTTATAAGCCTAAACTTTCCTAGAATGCCAAGAGTCATAAAAAAGCATGGGTTGATTAAGTCTTAGAGAGATATCTTGCGCAAGCTAAACTTGAGTACCTCCAGAGACCAAAAAGCTCTTCAAATTAAACCAATTTCTTTATGGCTAAAATTGCAAAATGATGTAGTGCTCTATAAAAAAACCTCTAATATCTTATATGTACCGTCAACTTCTTTAACAACAAGTGTCCCTTATTCCACACGGCATAACAAGTCTTTCCCTCAATTTACTGCTCATTGTCATTTTGTGGTATGTGTATGACAAGTAACAAAAATGGAGAGGGTGAAGAAGAAACACCATGAGTTACAAATTTCCTGTTCACAAGTCTAACAATGGTGGATGAGAATGGATTGTCTATTTTCCGGATGAGGAGTACTCTAATATGTATGACATCAGTTGCTTTGAGTTGTTTGAATTTCATGATGTGTTGGGATTCATGGATGCATAAAAGGCATCACAAGCCAGTGAGGGAGTAAGCTTTTTTTTTCCCAAATGGTTCCCTATATTTATTGGTCGATCACTGGCTGGATGAACACTACATTTCACTCTTCTATGTTTGTATGAGTTTAGGCTGTTGGTGTCATACCAATGTCTGCCATCAAGCTAGATCATGTCCAATGATATGTTCGGTGGTCTATTATCATCATCGTCATTATATATTTTTCTTTTTGATTTGCGTTATTTAGTTAGTGAGTATTCTTTATCTTTGTTTTGCCACTATCAAGTGGTTTAGCATTATTTTTGTGTAATCTGAATCTCATCTTCTCCCCTCTTTTTTTCGCACATAACTTCTTCCAAACCCCTCGATTCAACTCTTGCCTTGTGAGTGCGTGCAAGGAATCCTTATTGGTATTCATCTTTCAGTTAAGAAGTCTTTAATTTACTCGGTCTTTACAAGAGCTCTCATAGCAGCTGGGTGATTTTCTCTACTATTGTATGTGTTTTGGCTTTATTCTTTAATGGTAGGGTGAGGTCCCTTATCCCTCAGCTTTAATTATCAAAAAAGAAAAATGACATCCCTGTAATAGAAAGGTTACATTATTGTCTGATTCAGTAGTATTTTTAATTAGGCAAGGTTTCTAATAACTTACTCCTCTCCAATATTTAAACATTAATTTTCTACATAAGTTTTTACTTTTTAAGCTGTACTTTATATTTCATCTGTATTAATATATAATTGGTTTTAGAAGCACCAATTTACGTAACAAACATTTATTTTGTTCTCATCCCGACATACAAGTTGCTTCTTTTATTCTTCTAATTAGGATGGTATTAGAGGGAGGACAGATTTTATGCAAATAAATTGCAGGTGGCTGATGTGCCACGATGCAATTGGCTACATGGGTAGTGGGGCTCAATTAATATAGGTTGGTGCAGCCAGTCACGTCCCGCCACGTCAACTGCCTGCACTTTCTCTACATCAAATCAGTCCTTCATTTATAACTTTCCTTCTAACTATGAAAACTCTCATTCTCTGCCACTATACCTAAAATTGTTTTAGGAGCTCAAGTTGGTTGATGGGAAGATAGACATAGCTTGTAGATTGACTGATGAGGCAACTAGGGAATCTATCTAAATAATTAAAAACTTATAAAGTACATTAAAACTTTCAAATATGAGCTTTCTAAATTTATTTGCTTCGTGCTTTAGGTCGAACTTCTTCATTCACCAAAAATGATGGCTTCAAGTACGCATTTTGAAGTATTTGTGTACAAAAACAAATAAGTATATTGTTCTTCATTAACTCAAGAATTCAAAGATGATGAAGATGCCTGAATCTTTGGTAGGACTGGTGAATCAAACACCATGTTCTATGTATAATTTCCAGATTTTCCTTTTTAATTAGATGAAAACCTACAGTTTCTTCCATTTTTGGGAAGAGACAATTTTAAACTTTGTAATACGTGTTTATTCAGAGTTTCCAAATTACCTCATACAATACTCATCTGTCATTGATTGCTATTTTTAAACATCTAAGTTTGAAATGTCACCCCCTACAACAAAGGTAATCTAAACAGGTTTCATTCTTAATTGATGGTTGAACTTTTTAGGTCTCCATTCCCAAGTTATTTGACATAGGAGACATGGAATTACGTGCAACGCACGTGCTTTTTACTAGTATATATATGCATAATAGGTTATAAGTACAGGTATATATGTATACCTAATTTGGAATATTCATTAATAAATGAATTGTCGGTATAGTTACCTGGTAATATGACCGTGATAATTTAGACTTAAGAACCTTAGTTTTTATATGGGAATATACAAATATATTTACTATATACACGTGTATATGTGTGGTATGCATGGTCCACAGCCAATCTGGAATTTCTCTCCCTCTTTGAATAAATCTCTAATTCATTTCCCGTATAATGGCATTGTATTTATACTCATACATACATATAAACATATATGTGGCTTATAATATATGGGAGTCAGAGTAGTACAACATTCCCTTTATTTGCTTTTATTTCTTTAAACAAAAATTGTAAGGCGTTGTCATTAGTTGAATGTGGTGTGCCCTAGTGAATGTAAGCGGCCCCTCTATATAAGGAGACCACATCCTGTAGTTCATTTTTAAAAAAATAAGTAACAATGTTGTCTTTTGTGTTCATTGCTCTCTCTCTCTCTCTCTCTCTCTCTCTCTCTCTCTCTCCTCTTCTCCTCCATCTCCCTTTCTCTCCAATAAACCCTAGATGGGTGGTATTCTTCTCTTTAGTTAGTTTGTCATATTATTAGTTTTCTAATTTTCTACAAAGATGAGTAATGAGGTTACAAATAACAAAGCAACAGATCATTTTATTAACCAGCACTGAACGATGTCTATAAAAGAATGCTCACGAGAGAACCCTTTAAACAGAAAAACCAAATGTCTTAATTTAATGAAATGTGATCGTAGATAAAACCAGAAAATTACATCCTGAAAGGATATATAAAACAAAATTGAGAAGTTTTTCAGAATATTGAATTTCAACCCAAGATTCTTGGAAGCATAATATGACAGTTTAAGTTCACGTAAAAAAATCTAGCATAGGGAATATTGAAAATTTTGAAAGATTTTAAAGGCATTGACCTATCGCAACTGAAACTAGTAAAAACTAAAAAAAATAATAACAAAAGGAAGGTACAAGATTACAATATAAGATACTTATAACATAAAAAATCTGTGGTACTTGAAAGTGAACATGAAGGAATGAAGTGAAACAAGAGTGTTGAATACCACTGTATTTTCCATGTACGGGGCTAGATGATTCGTGTTTTATTAGCCGGAATTGACCTTCATGGATTCCAGATGTTTCAACTTCAACATTTGCTGCCTGCATTTGTGAGAATGAAATACGTTTTAAAATTCAAAAAGCAAATCAGTTCCAAAACGCATATAAATATGCTTGAACTTAAAAAAGAAATCTAGAATCAGTAATTTGCACAAGTATCTCAAAGTTGGCATTCAAAGATCACTTAAGTTCATGTATCTAAACGAGAATTGATATGTAATATGGAATAATTAGCAATGCTGCAACCACAGAAAATATAAAAAAACTTACCGATATAAAAAGAAAAGGAAAAAAAAAACATACACACACATACCACAAAGCATATGGCACTAAGAATCACATGCAAAGACTGTGACATCACTTGAGTTCGTAACTGTGAGTAATAAGGTCGGAATGCTGTAAGAACACTTGTTTCCTAGTGTAGGCTTATTGTGATACTGATTCAGATTCCTTGGAAGCAATTAACAACAAAAAAAACAGGTAGTAACATATCTTTTTTCATGAAATTCCATATAATTGAAGCCTGAGTCTAGAATTTCTCAGGGGCATAGTGATGCAGAATTTAGATCCGCATGTTTGGATCGTGGCCGGGTCAAACGAAGAAAGTCAACAAGGAAGAAGTGGACCCATAAATAGGCTTTCAAATGGCTCGTGAAGTAAAGTTCGTCAATATACAACGGACATCTATGGCTTCAGAACGAACGTTCGTGAAAACAGGACGGACATCCGTGAACACATGACAGACGTCCGTGAGTTTCGTCCGCAAGTTGCCGGAATTACGAGTTTTAAGGCAAAAAAACTTGTCATTTAGAGTTTTGATTTTTTAGGACTTCTTATTTCGAATTCTAGGGTTTTCTTAGCCTATATAAAGGCATGTAAACACTTTATTTGAGTAAGTTTTTGAAGAATGAAAAATTAAGTTGTTTTTGTGAAAGAGTGAATCTTTCCTAGAAAACTTGTTGAGAATCTTCGCCTTTGAGGAGTAATTCATCAAAGCTATCGTTGGTACGAAGCCGACAAGCCTCTTTAGAGCGAATCCGGAATTCTAGGGTTTTCTTAGCCTATATAAAGGCATGTAAACACTTTATTTGAGTAAGTTTTTGAAGAATGAAAAATTAAGTTGTTTTTGTGAAAGAGTGAATCTTTCCTAGAAAACTTGTTGAGAATTTTCGCCTTTGAGGAGTAATTCATCAAAGCTATCGTTGGTACGAAGCCGACAAGCCTCTTTAGAGCGAATCCGGAGATCTTCTATCTTATTCTTCTTTTATTTTTCTATTTTAATTGAAGATTGAGAACCATAACCCCTATCGTGCGGGATTTATTGTATTTTAGGGTTAGCGTGCGATTTTCCTGCATCAAATTGGTATTAGAGCAAGTTCAAACCCTCAGCAAGTGGATTGGCGAAGTCAGGAGTAAAGATTGAATTCTCGAATCCCTTCGTGATTTGAACGATTGCATGGTCACATGGAACATTCGGATCGTGCATCAAAAGATGACGAAGGTGAGAAAAATTATAGTGCGAGGAGAAAGGTAGATCATTTGATCAACATGGTTTCATATTCAAGCATATGGCACTTCTTAACAATATTTACTGCGAGTTGCTAAGGTCGCGTTGGATAGTGGTTGCATGGCATGAGGATATCAATACAAAGATTATCAAAGCTTTTATTCACGATTTATCTGAAGACGTACAGTATTGGAAATGATTCAAGCTTTGAGACCGAAGGTTACAAGCTTCATCCCCATAGCCGTACCTGTGAGAAGACCTCTACAGGTTAAAGTTCATCTACCCGCGAGCGTGATAGTACCTAGACAGGTGGAAGATACCAAACCCACGGTGAATCCAAGTACTTTCATGCCTATGGAAGAACCAATGATGCCCGTTGCTCAAGAAGATCCAGTTATTCATATTGATCTTGTGTCTGACCAACATCCGATTGAAGAGTCCATACCGGTTGATGAGACCGTTGCAAACCTCGAAACCGTTGAAGAGCCCGAGATCATTGAAGCACAAGCATCCGTGATAGGCCCTACTGTTAAGTGGTGAAAAATGCCACTTTTCACCTATAACCTGACCATTGATAGACCTGTGAGCACACTAATAAGCTCTTATCAAGTGTATTTTGTAGACAGCAATAAAAGAAGGTACTAATGCAGAAAACCACTCAAGAATGCCCAAAAAGGAGCTATCTCTCAGCACAGGACAAACCTAGCAACAGCACACCAGAGGGTAGCACATCACTGGACCCTTGGAGCGTGTGGCTACAGCAGGGCAAGGCGAAGAAAGTGAAAACAAGCTAAGAACGTCCTATCGATTGGTCACCTGAAGACGTCGATAGGAGCTGAAAGCAAAGAAAGGAGGAATTTGTGCAATTGAAGAGGTCTTCGATAGGATCTGAAGGCAGAAGAAGGATGAATTCGTGTGGATTAAGGAGTTCGATAGGATCTCAGAACCTATCGAGCAGCTGAAAGGAAAGAAGAAACCATCCTATCGAAAACCTGCCTGAAGAGTCAAAGGAACCTATCGAATGGTTTCTTGAACCTATCGAAGGGTGATTGAGTCTTTCGATAAGACTGAAAGTAAACCTATCGAAATGGCGGAATGAAGAGCAGAACCCGTCGAAATGGTTTTCCAACCTGTCGAAGAGTTTTTCCAACCTGTCAAATACTCCAAACCAAGGACTGAGAGGGCTGGAACTCCAAGCGAAGATTCATCCTATCGAAACCTATCGAACGGATCTGAGAACCTAGCGAAATGACCAAAATGCTTTCGAAGCTTCCTAAGCTTCGTGAAACCGTGCAAAACTTCTCGAAATTCAGAGCACAGTTGTACTTGAGACCAGACGCAATCCGAGGCACTTGGTGGCCGATACGACGGTTCCAGAAGATGCCCTAGAAAGCCCTAACCGACCCACGTGCTTTAACAAACCTCTAACAAACTCTGACAACCTTCTAGAAGGGATTTTTGGCGGGAAAAACAGAGGAGAAAGCTATATGTAGAGATCCCTAATTACCATGGAGGGGGATCGAGATCTGAGCCAAAATTCTGGAGATTAGCGCCTGCAGAGCAATTCCATTTCCCTCCTTTAGCCCAACCATGGTTGGCTAAGTCCCTTGGAGAAGCGAGGAGCGAAGTTAGATCTGTAATTGGGTAAGGTTAAGAGTGCCACTGTAGGTTCCTAGTTTGCCTGACTCTGAGATCGAGAGTATATCCATTGTAAAGTGACCTTGATAGCAATGATAATGATGTATTTAATACTTTAAATAGATTTAAATTTCCTTTGGTTCCATTTGGTGATCGATCGGTTGTGTAGAGAGAGTTGTAGATCACTCACCCACTTAATTGGTAGACCTCTTGGATACCATCGATCTCCCGGATCGATGTACATGATTCCTTGAGTCTGTGACCTGAGAATTGCAGCATCTGTAGTGGTTTTAATTGTTCTAATTGAGGCTCTGGCTTTGTAGGAGATCCCTAGGATGGTCTGTGACCATTAAAGTGGACAGATCATAACCTTAAGATAAATCTAAGCTCAGGCTTCAATTGGATTCATCTGCTGCAATCCATGGATTCGATAAAGTCTATAGGATGGTCTGTGACCATTAAAGTGGACAGATCATAGCCTTAAGACCAGGTGGATCCTGTGATTTGGAGTGGAATTTATACCCTGCAGCTGTACTTATAGCCAGCAAGGGAATTGTGTGCTCTGAACCTCTGTAGCATGATTAATTGAATCTGATTTCAGTGAAAACCAACCTCCAAGCTACTCTTCTCCATTTTCTGCGTTTTTACTCTCTTCTGCTGAAGATCTAAGCTCCTAAACTCGATCCAAGATAGCTTGTGTTTAAATTGTAGCTTAGTTTAAGTGACAACCCATTCCAAACCTCTCCCCTGTCAGTTAACTAAATTAGTAATAGCTAGGGTGCCAGATCTGACACAGATCTGGAGATTTGTCATATTTCTAAACAACCTCCCTGTGGACATTCCCTTACTCACCATTCTTTTAAAGCTTGCTACAACAGATCCTGAATACTTGCAGGTCTGTATGAGTGTGTTTGCCTAGTTTTATTGTTGATTTTAGACTCTCATTTGAGGGAAGGCGAACACACCAACACCTACCGAGCCCGAGACCGTTGAAAAGTTTGAGATCGATGAAGAGTAAGTATAAGTGATAACGTCTATCGATGTCGGCCAAAGTTCGAGGTTTAACTTTTTCAAAGTAGAGGAGATTGATGCAGAATTTAGATCCGCATATTTGGATCGTGGCCGGGTCAAACGAATAAAATCAACAAAGAAGAAGTGAACCCATTAATGGGCTTTCAAACGGCTCGTAAAGAAAATTTGTCAATATACAATAGACCTCTGTGGCTTCAGAAAGGACGTCCGTGAAAATAAAGGCTTTCTGTTTTTGTGCACACCGTAGACGACGAACGTCTATGAGCACAGGACAAACATCCGTGAACACAGGACGGATGTCTGTGAGCTTCGTCCGCAAGTTGTTGAAATTACGAGTTTTAAGGCAAAAAAATTTGTCATTTAGAGTTTTAATTTTTTTGGACTTTCTTATTTCAAATTCTAGGATTTTCTTAGCCGATATAAAGGCGTGTAAAGACCTTATTTGAGTTAGTTTTTTAGGAATGAAAAATTAAGTTGCTTTTGTTCATCTTGTGAAAGAGTTAATCTTTCGTAGAAAACTTGCGAAGGGTTTTCGGCTTTGAGGAGTCATTCTTCAAATCAATCGTTGGTGCGAAGCCGACAAGCCTCTTTGGAGCAAACCGAAGATCTTTTATCATATTTTTTCTATTTTAATTGAAGATTGAGAACCCTAACCTCTATCGTGCGGGATTTATGCTATTTTAGGGTTAGTGTGTGATTTTCCTGCATCACATAGTCCTTCCAATTTTGAGAACTAAATTCTTCAATTATACTACTCTAGTTCATAGAATCTGAAACTATTTGTTTTTATTAGATTTTTTAACTAAGGACTGTCTACTTCTTAACTCTTTACTTAAACATAGAAATGTACACATATAATTCTTCTAAACATAGACACATATGAATAGATAGGAGAAGCACTGTAGCATACATGCATAAAAGAAAACTCTACTAGACCAAGCCACATAGGTCCACTTGACATAAGTCTCGTCAATCCAGACAGCCCAAATGAGGGTAACTTTAGAAGTTGTTTATACAGACAGGAAAAACATGTGCCATCCAAATTTTGTCCTACCGAAACATGTTTGAGTATATTTTAGATCTCATCATAAATGATCCTCGGAATTTTTATTTTTATTTTTTTTTAGAAGTCGGGAAGGTCTACTTTCTTCTTATTTTCAAATCTCGGATAGAATGAATTAATGGAATGGATTAAGAGAGGAAGCTCTATTTATAGGTTTCCTATTTAAGACCTACTCTAACTAGGACTTAAAGTCCAAACTAAGTCAAAGAGTGTGACCCACGCATGGACCTTCTTATGTGAGCCCTCTTCCCACTCTCTATCTCACACATTTTTCTCTCTTTCTCTCTCATTTAATGGCTCACGCAGGCCACTGCTCTCTAGTTTTCATTTTAATGGCCCATGCAGGACCCACCTGCGTAGGCCAAGGCCAATCCCTCTTCCTTCTTTTTCTCTCTATCTTCTTTCTCTCACTGTTCTCTTCTCTTATGGCCCATGCAAGACCCCTACGTGGCCCATCCCTCTCCATCTCCTTTCTCTCTCTTTGTCTTAACACTGCCCACGCAGGACCCACCTGCGTGGGCCATTCCATTTTCTTCTCCTATTTTTTCTCTCTGTCTCAACACTACCAACGCAGAACCCACCGCGCGGGCCATTCAATTTTCTTCTCTCTTCTCCTACTTCTCTCTATCATCTCTCTCTTTAATAGCCCACGCAAATCACCTATGTGGGCCATCTCACTCTTTTCTTCTCTTTTTTTCTCTCTTCATTTCTCTCTCAATGTCTTATTACCTTTCAAAATGACCTACTTGTGTTGGTTATCTTCGAACATGGGTCCCGAAATTAGAGTTTCCCTTGCGATTCAGGTCATCACTCCCTCAAATGTAAGGTTTGGATCTCAACCTCGAGATCAAAAATTCTTTTATGATGTTGACACAATTCAATTTCTTGATATACAAATAATTGGGTCGTCCCCGCTTAAGCTGCTCTGCGTGAGCCATCCTTGTGTGGACAGTCCCTGCTTAGGTCGTCCATGCGTCTCTGCTTAGGTAGTCCCTGCGTGGGTCGTCCCCGCTTTAGCCATCCAAGCGAGGGTCGTCCCTGCTTATGAATTTGGTCAAATCCAATGGTGGACTCATTGTCTTTTGATCAAACAATCATAATACGAAATCATAACGAGATCCTACGGTGGATTTATTACATGTTGACCAAATCTTGTAATTTTGGTCAAATCCAACAGTGAATTCGTTGACTTTTGGTCAAACAATTATAAAATGAAATCGTAACAAGATCCAACGATGGATTTACATGTTGACCAAATCTTATGATTTTGATCAAATCTAATGGTGGAGTCGTTGACTTTTTGTCAAATAGTCAAAATACGAGACCGCAATAAGATCCAACGGTGGATTTATCATGCATTGATCAAATCTCATGATTTTGGTCAAATCCAATGGTGGATTCATTAACTTTACGTTAAATGATCGTATCATAAGATCATTACAAGATCTAATAGTGAAATCATCACAAAATAACCTATGATGATCAAATCCTAAGGAATTTGATGATATCTGACCCGTGATTAGATATTCCAGAACCAAAAATGATAATTCTTTGGATGACCAGACATCATAAAGTGGACCCGATGTTGGAATTCCTCTTCCAGACAAGTGAGCGAGAATTCATTATGAGACTCATCCACAAACTTCTCATGCCCATATGTGGCCATGCCTATCAATCAAATGGGTCTAATTTCTGGAAAAGGAGCTCTCTCATCCAACGTCCTATATTTCACATCGCCCTAGTCTCTGACGAAGAGAGCATACTACGCGTTCAACTCATACCGTGAAGACGAAGATGTTAATGATGACTTACACTTCGAATTTATTTTTTTTATTTCAGAGATGTAATTTACTTTACGTTTTTTTAGTAGCTTTTTAATTAGAGGTATTCAATTTTTATGTAATTAACGGGGAATCGATTGCGATACTCAAATGTGTAAAATTCGTCATTTTCAATAAAACCCTCTCCTAGCGATAAGAAATTTGTTATGATTGATTTGTAATAGATTTATATTTTACGCAAATTTGTTGTTTACAATCCCAAACTCATTTCGATGCTAGAATCAAAGAAAAACACCTGTTTACCTTGTATTTTGGAAAGGCGTCCATGCTCGCCCAATCCCCAGTTAGTTTACTAACAGGAGAAAATATATTTTTTCCCAGTCTGAAAAGGCAGCCACCTAAACAGACCATTAGATGTCATGTTACCACAATTTTTTATGTTTTCACTTTCTTTTCTTTTCTTTCGTCATTTTACATTTTCGAAAAAAACTGTTAATCACTGATTTATGCCACTTTCTACCTCCTAACCTAGCCTTTGATAGACCTTTGAGTTGTGTAATACTTGCTTAAAGTGTGTTTTTGTAGCTAGCAATAAACTGCAGCTTAGTGCAGCAATCCAAGTAATGAGAGTCAAAAAGAAAGAATTTAGAGGCAAGCTGTGGAGCTGATGGAATTATAGAGAGTGCACCATGGTGGTCCCCACCATGTGGGCCATAAGCATGCCCTGGACCCCTAGAAGTCCAGCAGTGAGAAGGGAAGTGGACCCAAACACAATGGAGTGCTGCAGCAGATTATATAAAACAGCTGAGTAAGCAACCAGCTTGAGCACTCCAACAACTCAAGCAGCTCTGCACCTTCAGCACAGCAAGTTCGAGCAGTTTTGTGTTTTCAAGAGCAACTTATCGAGCAGCTCAAACAAACCACCAGCTACAGCACTTTATAGCAGCTGCAATGAGCTTGTCGAACAGCTGAAAACAGCAACAGCACTGCATCCTGTCATAGTCCCTTCAAGCATCAACTCGAGTACATCACTATTGCAGCAAGTCCACACTCGAGCACATCATGTGTGCAGCAAACAAGCACTTGAGCAGCTGCTGTATATACTAGAGCAGTTCCATCAATCCTATCGAGCTGCAAGTGCTGAAGTACCAAGCTGCCGAGTGGTTCATGGCTGAAGTACCAAGCTGTCGAGCAGTTGGCTGAGGCACCAACCATCCACTCGAGCAGTTGCTGAAGATACTCGAGCAGCTCACACCAATTACAGCAAGCACTCGAGCACTTTATTGCTGAAGAAACCAGCCACTCGAGCTGCAGCCTGAAGACAAGCATCCACTCGAGTTGCATTGCTGAGGGAATCCATCCTGTGCTGGCTGAAGCATTACATGTTGTCGAGCAGCTGAACTGAACCACTGCAGTGTTGTATTGCTGAAATAATCAGCCTATCGAGCTGCATTGCTGAGGAATGCAGCCGCTCGAGCAATTCTGTGCTGAAATCTTCATCCTGTTGAGTTGCAACAGCTGATGCCTGAACCTCACGAGCTGAATGCCTGAAACCCATATCCACTCGAGAACCTCTCGAGATTCAATACTTGAAGCTCTATCCACTCGGCAGCCACTCGAGATTCACATGCCTGAAGCCCCAGCCACTCGAGAACCACTCGAGTTTTATATTCTGAAGCTCCATCCACTCAAGGCACTGTATAACACAGTAAATTTTCAAACTCTAATACACATACTATAGATGTATATGCTTGATAAGGCATATAACATAGACTGTTAATTTTCGAAATAGTTTTCAACTTAAAAATACACACCTTGGTCTAAGAAGGACTCATATATATAATTATGTAAATAAATACACAAGCTCCGTGAGAATACTAGCGGTAAGAAACTTAAATTCTAAGAAAGGGGTCTAGGGATCATCAAAAAGCTCTATTTTATACTTTAAACCAAAAGCTCATACACTTATGCTCATACACCGAATACTAGCCAAAGAGTTGGAAAAAGGCAACTCACATACACATTCTAAATTTGAGAGTTCTCGGAAGGCTATTTCCTAAACCCTCTAAAACTCTAAATAGAATGAATCGTAAGAAAAAACCTAGTTTTCTCTTTAATAGAACCTAGCCTCTTCTCTTTTTCATAATTCCATAATTCTCTTAAGGAAAAAAAAATTCTTAGCTTCTTCTTCTTCTTCTTCTTCAACCTCTCTAAAGTCATTAAAACACCTTGATTTGCGA
Source organism: Chloranthus sessilifolius (assembly GCA_021018995.1). NCBI lineage: Eukaryota > Viridiplantae > Streptophyta > Magnoliopsida > Chloranthales > Chloranthaceae > Chloranthus > Chloranthus sessilifolius. The sequence goes on along the minus strand of CM037589.1, from coordinate 42,363,077 downwards.
TCAAGAGAAAGAAGAGAACTCAAGCGAACGCGTGGAAAGTCGATAGATCATCATCGATTCGTAGTTCACGCTTCAAAGGTAATATACCCATAACTTTTGATAGAAAAGTCTGATTTATCATTATAATATATCGTTTTGGGGTAGCTCGAGACGATACATCTAACGGGCTTGAAAGCAGTCACAGCGCGCTGTCATAAAGACCACAGCTCGCTATCACTGGAAGAAAATCAGTATCGTTGTCTTCCGATGGCCATAACTTTTGATAGAAAACTCCGATTGACCATTATAATAAATCGTTTTGGGATAGCTCGAGACAATGCATCCAATGGGCATGAAAGTATCCACAGCTCGCTATGATATATATGACAGCTTGTAGTGAATACCGAAACAGTGTATATTTTTGTGTTTGCAACCACAACTCGCTGTGAGCATTGAAAATCAGGAATATTTTTATACAGTTAAGTCATCCGATTCTTAACTTTTAGTGATTTATTCCTTTATGTAAATTATACATGGACCATAGAAAGGAGAATCGGACCTATTGCAAGGAGAATATCTCGTTTCGAACCGAACAATCTTCGAAATCGAGGTAGGGAAAATTCACTGCATAATTACGTTTTGATTTTGATCCATGGCTTTAGTGATATTCTCGAAATAAATCTCTGAAAATTAGCATTGAACTCATTGAAATTATTGCATCGAAACTGAACTCATTGAAATTATTGCATCGAAACTGATAATTATTTTGAATATTACACATTAGAATTTACTTTAAATCATGAAATTTTTGCATCTGAATAATTGAACATTTAATATTTATTTCTACATTAGATTTCGTATATTGAATTAAATCTGAATATTGAAACCTTTGAATCATGTTTTGAACTTTGGAACCCTTTGGCCTCCTTGGACTTTGAATTTTGAACCATAAACATTGAATTATGTGATAGAAATTTACATGTGATTTATAGAGATTCATGTGGAACGAATCATGTGTTTCGACACCTTTGGACCGCACAAGTATCCCTCACAAAGCAGGGGCTTGGGCACTTTTGGAAATTTGTTCTTAGAATGACGATGGTTAAGATTCTCATCGGTTTTGACTTCGACTCTAGCGCTATATACGCAATCTAGAGATTATTTAAGTTATGGATTTAAGATCTACATTGAATAAGAAACTGCATGTGAATCCTAAGGATTAGTCTCATTAAATCTTGCATGAAAAATCATTATGAAAATGTGTTTTGCTCTTTGCACCTCAGAAATTATGTTTTATCATTTAAGCAAATACTTCAAATCTATCATTGGAACTATGTTTTGATCATATGAAATATAATTGTGCATTGCACTACCTTACTGAGCTTAGACTGTTAGCTCACCCCGACACTATGTGTCGCAAGTACTGAAGTAGTTCCGAACCCTGAGTTAGAAAAAGATATGAACTTCGTACCAGTGGACGAGGCAAATCTTCCTCCTGAGCAATTTTATCCATAAATTTCTTTGGACACTTAGCTTTGGTATAGTTAAATGAACTTTTGAACCTATTAATATTATTTTGGATGTTAAGCACCATTGTTTGTTTGATGAACGGCCAGGTGGTTTTACTTTTCGTTTAAGCTTTCATTATGGACATATATGCAATAATTTTTATCTAATGACTTGTTTTCTATTGATACTAAAGAATCTCTGTAATTAGATTATGATCTATGATCTAGCGATCCGGGAATTTCCATGTGTTTCGGGTTGAAAATTTCGGGGTCGTTATCATGTATATTTAAACTTCAGGGATATTTTTAGGATTCCACATCACCTAGGGCACACATCTGAGTTGTTCCCCACATCCCGAGGCAACACTAGGCTTAGAATGAGGCAACACTAGGCTTAGAATGAGCCACCAAAGTTCTGATTGGCCAAAGCATTTCATTGCTTTATGGATTGTATATATATATACACACGTGTGTTGTTTTATAGCCAGGCAGCCAGGAATATTCTTAGTTTGTGCTCATTTTAGGATTAGGGTTAGGGTTTAATTTCCTACCTTTTTCATCTTCTTTTTCTTCTCTTAGCTCAGCATTTGCTGGCTAAATCTTTGTAGCCAAAAGGGTCTATTTTGAGCTGTAATGAGTATTGTAATGGCATTGTGAGCAGTTTTGGAGTTCTACAGAGACTGCTGCCTTGAGGGCAAATCATTGTAAGTTCTTTTCATGCATTGCAAAGTCATTTTTAATATTTCTTTCAATCTATATTCATCTTATGTTTTTCATTTAGATTTTTATGGGTTGCTTGCACCTATGGATGCATGAGCTTATAGCCTTGCAAACATGGTGGCTACAGTGATATTCATGTTCTATCTCTAACTTCTGTATCTGGGTTAGTCCCTGGGATACCTTATGACCATTTAAATGGGCTGGGTATAGCCTTAAGATTGGTCTAGATCACAAGGTTGAGTTGGATTCTTTTTCCCTCCACTTGTGCTTGTAGCCAAGTGAGGGACTGCTGCAAATCCAACTTCTCCTCTGTTTTATAACACAATTTTCAGTAAATAGATCTAGGGTCTTGCAGAGATTACAGACTTGAGAGCTGGGTAATTGCAAGCCTCTTTGTAGCAATGACCAGCTGATTTTAAAGCCCCATTCAATCTGTGATTTCTTGTAGTCTTCACTAGATATTCATGGAATGTTTGCTCCTATGGATGCATGAGCTTGTAGCCTTGCAAACATAGTGTCGACAATGATTTTCTTATTTCAACTTTAACCCCTTGATTGGATGAAGTCCCTGAGATATTATGTGACCATTTAAGTGGAAAGAATATAGCCCTAAGATAAGTTCATATCTCTGGGTGGTTAGGCTGGATTCTTCTACGTTGCACTTGTACTTGTAGTCAAGTAAAGTACAGCTGAAGATTCAGCTTTTGATCTGTTTTGCAGTGAAGATTATCCCATAGCTGCCTACTTCTCCATAGTTTTTATTTACTTTCCCAAACCACCTTCATTCTTCTTTACTCCCTTTCTTTAGGTCTAGTTTTTATTCATGTTTTTAGTTTAGTTTGTGACACCCAAAAACACCCTCTCTTTACCTTGCTTTCTAGTTTAGGCTTAGAGCTGCCAGATCTGTAGCAGATCTGGAGGCTGGAGGTTTACTATTCCACCATTGTCTTTAGATCATCACTCCCTGTGGAACAAACTCTTACTTATCAAAACTTGCTACAACAGCCCTGGATCTTGCAGGACTATGTGTTTGTTTTGGCTTTTGTGTTCTAATCTCTTTATTCTCTTCCCCTTTGATTTGTTCTTCTTTTTACCATTCTTTATTTCCATCATTTTATAATAAAAAGAACACAACCAATCTAAAACCAACAAGAACAAATCCAACATATTTTTTAGTGGATAACAAATCTTGAATTAAGGTCTTAAATCCTGATTCAAGAACTATTGTTAGATGTCAACTTTGGAAATAAAAATCTTAATTAATTTCCAATTAATCATTTAATCAATTATTTTAAAAAGTTAACAAAAAACCACCCCAACATATCACATAGATGATTAAATTGTTAGATATATCAAAATAAATTGTTTATATCTGAGATGCAACGAGGAAACTGGAAAGGTCATCTAATATGAGAAATGAAATCAATAGTAATAATAATATAATAATAATTTTCTCACCTAAAATCATTTTTTTAAGAAAAAAAATCTATTTGTTCCAAATCCAACAATAATCCTGTAACAATCCAGTATGGAAAGCTGACCTGGCAACTTGTAAAAGTTTATGTGTAAGATCTAGTGACAACCCCAAAGAAGAAGACTTTAACCAATTTTTTGCATTTGTTTCTGCTTTTTCTTCTTTTTTCAGGGTCTTAATAGGTAGCTTTAATATCACATGTCTGAGCTGCATGTGGGATTTGAACAATAGATACTATATATTGCCCAAGTCAATCTGAGTCATGATATATTTGTTCCAGTCAAAATGAATATCTCATGATTCTATGAGAGTCGGCTCGCTCAGTTGCGGATCACAAAACATTACATTTTGGATGGAATTTTGATCCATGCAATTGCTCTCTAATTAGGGTAGTCTTTGTCATTAAATTCAATAAATGTTTCTAAGCTGCACGTAACATTACATTTTGGATGGAATTTTGATCCATGCAATTGCTCTCTAATTAGGGTAGTCTTTGTCATTAAATTCAATAAATGTTTCTAAGCTGCACGTAACCTTAAGTATTCCTTTTAAAACTTTTTCTCACAACTTTACAACGTATCGAAGGGGAAGAATCTCATATCATAAATTTTTTGGGGAAAAATTTATTTTCATGAACATAGTAATTATTACATAAATAAATGATTTTATTCTCATGATATAATTTGGAAAGAAATTGAAGTTTAGTGCTATCACATAAAACAAATGGAAAAATAGATACAATCATCCCAACAATATATGTTTCCTTTATTTTATTATCTTAGACATCAGCTTTACATCATAGACCAAAAAAATAAAAGTAACTACATTTTTCAACGGACAGAATTAAAACCAAATGCAGAGCTAGTTATTTCATATGATTTCCTCCCATTAAAGTATACTTTCATGTTATGCAATGAAATACCTCCAATTGCCGTAATGTCTCAACCAGGTTGAAGCGTTCTTCAAAAAGAACTTTCAACTGTCCTTGAAACTCAGAAAATTCTGACTGCATGATCTGCTCACAGTCCTTGATAAGTGCCTCGCCAAGTCCCTCAGCAAGCAAGCGATTTCTAAGCTTTTCTGTTGAAAGGGATATATCATTTTGGATGAGGGTAATTTTGTCATTCAATGGTATCAAAGAAAATAGGCTTCTCGCAGAGAACAAAGCCTCCACCCAAGCCACACGATCCTCCCTTGAGTCAGTTCTCAGATGAAGTGTCTTCGTAGCAGTGAATATATAAAACCGCCTGTCGTCGGACTTACTCTCACGAAATGATGAGATCTAAAATTAAACAAAAAAAGGTTATTCAGCTTCAAAAAATCATATATAAGGTATAATACAAATCAACCACTCAAAATTATCACTTTAGAAAAAAAAAAAAAAAAGACATCACATGATACAACCACCATACTCAATGATAAAATTAAAATATTTGCAGGTTCATTATACCTGCCTATGAGGTGTGGTCCTTTATAACTCAGAAAATGCAGTCCTCAGGTTAAGATTATTACTTACACTTAGAAATTTTGCACAGAGTTGAACTAAAACACCACCCACATAAACTGTTCACTTATATCCACTTGCTTTCAAGATTTAATTAGCACACACAATAGGAAAAGGTGGCATCGTTGGTTACATAAATATATTGAACTAATATATAATAAAACCATAAAAAGTTGATCTATCGGCACAGCAAGAATCAGAACTTGAGATTTTCATAAACGGAAAGAAACTAACAGAATGCACTACTTCCAAATGAGAAAAACCGAATTCCTAGGAAGTGCAATTTGGTCAATAGAAACTAACCAACTCAATCTAGAAATGATTTTACTGTGTAAACAACTGCAACAAGTACAGTAAGTAAAGAATTTCATCATTGACTATTTTTCATGCATAGCTTCTCGGGACATTATCAAGAAGTTATATTAGCGCATCCAAGCATAGGTGCATAAATATATCTGGGAATCATATGTTATAACTACTCTAGACTACAGAAATTCATAAATTAAATTTCCACCAAATAAAGATCATAGATGGAATTACAAAACTACTGGAATAATGAACTACTATAGGGCTCCATTAATGGTGGAAGTAAGGCTTGTTCAAACCTACAAGAGATGAGGAGGGTAAAACAATCGTGGGTGCTCTTGCAAAATAATGGGGTATGTTTTTTTTTGGCACCCCAGTTAAAAAGGGCTCTTTTTTGGTCCGAAAATGGGAGAGTAGGTGCTTTTAGAGATTCAGTTGGTGCAAATAGAGCAACCTTTTTTTTGCATCACACACATTGCACACAATTTGTTCATGCATACTGCCTCAAGCAAGCGTGTGCTACACATGTTTGATTGCACAAAAGGTATTGGGTGTTGCCCTTGTTGTGTTAGCTCTTCCAATAATGTGTGTTGGACCCATACTCATGCATAAAGCATATAAACTTTCATGCATTGTGTCAGAATGCACACTGAGTTCTTTGCATTTCACACTTTAGAAAATATATAATAGCTCTGTATGTGTACTACATTACAGTGATTAAGTATCCAACTCACAAAACTTGCAATGGGTAATCATCACCTTGTGATAAAAACAACAAACAATTTTCTGCAATTAATAATGCATTTGAGGTTGTTGGGAATCACACAAATGGCAAGAAGCCTCAAAAAATACAAAAGGAGTAATAAAAAAGATAAACCAAATAATTCAATACAAAATACTTTGTATACTGAAATTTTGTTAGCATAAAATCATCCTAATCCCCTTTTTCACATCAATTAGATTTGCACCACTGCTATCATGGACAACATAATATTTCAATTATATGATCTAAGGTGACGGTAGATCATGTAATTAAAAATTCCTATACTCGAGAACAAAGAAGTTATGTAGCCAACAAAAAATAAATTTATCCTACTGGATTCTTTCCATCTGTCTTCAGGTGAAGAGCAAACACGTCAGAGACAGATGTGGGCATCAACTTTATTCAAACTATGGCTAAGGTTATTGAAACCTCATATCCTGCCAAAGTGATTCACACCACAGACCAATGGAAAACACACCAGAGATGGGAATAATAGTACTATTTTCTCTTGACCATGTGTAAAGGAATAGAAAGAGCACAAGCATGGACCCTATACCAAGGTTTAAAATCTCGGCCAGTACCGGTATATACCAATTGAGACCAGTACAGTAAATTTGTGAATGGACATCTCAACAATGTACCGGACGAGATGTTCATCACACTGTTTATATTCGCCAGTTTAAAGGGTATATATCAGTTTATATCAGAATATTCCAATATATTCTCAAAAATCTCATTTGCATGATCATTTTATTTTTTTAATCATATTAAAATATCAATGTAAAGGCATATGCCAGCCCGAGAACAAATGGTATATACCGAGCCTGGTATAAATGGTATGCACCTGTACAGCCTGTGGCCAGCAGATACACTAAGAACAAGATCTAATCCTTGCCCTACACTCAATATTCACACTAATCATAACGAATTCATGGCTTTGTAAGGAAAATGAAAAATAAAAATCAATCCACTGAGTTAAATCAACTAAAAATAATAATCACAATAACTGTAATATGTAAGAGGCTATTACCCAGTGTCCCGTTATTACGGGGTGCTGGAAGGGTGGACGGGATACAGACCTAAACTTAGCCTCTTAGGAACAAAGTGGCTGCTCTCCTTAAGCGAGCCTGCGTTTTCAGCCTTGAGAGCCCAAGCCGTTTACCATGGCACCAAGCAATGGCCCCACAAATTAATGACAACCAAAAAAGTGACCAATTACTTGTAATAAAAGATGACTCTTTACACAAATATATATATATATATATGAAAAGGCCTCCGTCCTCCATGGGAGGAGGAGGACGGTCACGGTCCTCCAAGCTTCCATGTGGAGCACCACATGGCACCTAAAACATTTTTTGAGTGCCACGTGGACTTTGGGTGCATTGCTTAGATCAAAAAAAAAAAAAAATTAAAACTCATCTCCAACGTGTATATTTTGAACCGTGAAATGTGGACCAATGAAAACCGTCAAACTTTGACTTGTGGGTTTAAAATTTTTTTTTTTTAATATTGATCTAAACTGTCCATTTGTGCTCCGCGTGGCACCCAAAAAGTGTTTTGAGTGCCACTAGGATCTTGGAGGACGGTCACCGTCCTCCATTGGAGGACCTAACCGGCTCCCATATATATATATAAACAAAAATAAATTACAAAATACATAAATAAATATACAAAAAATCAACGCCCTTGAATCAAATGGGCCTTGGCTTCTCTTTACCACCACAAACTCCCACAAAAACTTCAATGGGCCAAACCCTAATGAGATACATCCTATTCCTATGTTTTCTTCTCAGATATGCCGACCCAAAACCCCCACCAAATCGAGGGGTTGAAATAACCCCTAAATCTATGACCCAAAGTCCGAAACACCCAAGGGAAAAGGAGCGAAACAAAAGCTATAGACACAAGCATTTACACAACAACGGTGTCGAAATCAGACGAAACAAAACAAGATTGCGGATCAAAGAGATAAGATCTGCTTCTCACCTACAAAGCCTTGTCTGGTTCCTCGTTAATATCCGAAGGTTGAAGAGAACAACGGAGAAAGCAATGAAGGCCACACGAAAAGTGAGAGGAACCGTATATGCGTTGCTGTGTCCGGTTCGGACCGGGATACATTTCAACCGTGCGATGGGACCGACTACTTAAAATATGTATTTTTCGTAGGCACTATAGGGGACCTGGTGATGTGACCCACTCAGACTAACAACGACTGTAAAACTGTAAAAAATCTTAGAAGTTAGAACTTAAAATAAAAGTAAATAAATAATTCGGTAACTCGAGATCCATTCGATCGTCGAGGAGACTAAGGAAGAATCATAGAAAAAGAAAACCATAACAAATGAGAAAAATAAAATAAAAATAAATAAATTACAAATACAAAGCGAACGTCTTTTTTCGTACACGAAAAATACACAGCTTTTTTCGTTTGCAGACTACCTAGTGGATACGAGGAGCGACGAGAAACGAAAAAAAAAATACCTACGGTTCTTAAAGTTTCTGCTGGATTTTGTTAATTAATATAGAAAACCTTCTCGAGAAGCTCAAACGGAGAACAGCAGAGACTGGGAGAGATCACGTATAAGTAGTCTTTTTTTTCTGTTCGTAGTTCGTACCTTGAGATGAACGACGCCGGCGGCTTTCGGTCGCTTTCCCCGGCCGCCGCAGTTAAAAGATGAAGTTTTTCCGATGATCCGAGCTTCATCGGACCTTAAAAGATTCTCCGATTGGTAAGGGATCTTGGAGTAAGAGAGGACGCTGTTTCTGAGATGAAACCACCGGGACCTCCAACCCTTGCCGTAATTAGTCCATTTGTATAGAACGCCGGCGACGTTTACGTCGGATCCCATTTCCTTGCCGGTATTGCAGACTGGTTTTCTTTCGGAGCTGCTTCCTCCAAGCGTCGTCAAATCTGCTGATGAACTAGTCTTCGTAGTTGGATCGGGCGAGAATCTGTCACCGATTCCGGGGCTCTCAAGCGAGACACAGCACAAAGGATGCATCTCCCTCACTCGCATTCCAATCTAACTATTCGTATTAATGAATAATGATACGAAACTACGAGAGCGAGAGATTTTAGGGTTTTTTTCGTGGGGGTTTGAGATTTCTAAATTAGAGAAAGCTAGGGTTCTCTGAAACTGGAGCTTTGACAGCCCCGCTTTCAGATGAGTCTCTGAGTTAAGAGAGAGAGAGAGAGATTTAACAGGCACTTTAATTATTTATACGGCGGTCGCTGGAGAAGGAGCAGGTGATGAACTAGTTTGCAGGGATGCAATTTAATTAAGCGTAAAGGGAAAGCCTCCGATCTTTCCTTTTTTTAAATTAACTTATTTTGTGCGACTGATATGATTAAAAGCTGTTTAATAAACTGCGCAGCTCTTCCGCCGATTATATTCGAGCATACGAAGTGATGACGATCGCCGACACCATCGCATGACAATATCAACTTGGCGTTTTTTTAGTTTTTTGTTTTTCTAAAAGACTTGGGATTCTTTAGACGTGTCTCAGCGTCCAACACAATTTCAAGGCCATGATGTGAAAAATTAGCGATATTTAAGTCAACAAGAGTCCTCCATAAACTAATTAGTGATGAGGGCTCTCCAGAAAATATTAGCGATGAAGAGATCTCTTCTAAACTCACCTAAACTCACCAAAATGCCAAAAACACTCTTAAAGACATATCAGACGGCTGTCCAATTTGGGATTTTTTCTCTTAAGTGTATCACGGCCGTCCAATTTATTAGACGCTCCTCCAGTATTTAACTTCCACACAATATATCAGACAGCTATATAATATGCGTTCCCCTATGTAATTTGGTCTTTTCAAAATACCCCTATAAGACATCAAGTTTCTACACATTCTAAGTAGTAAGACTGCAACTTCGGCACAAAAAGATTTATAAGAGCGCTCTTTCTTCAGGCGATTTAGAGAGTCCATGTGGAGAAAAGATGTTTTATGGGAGGGAGTAGGAAGGGGAGATTTAATCCTTTTCTATTTACTTTTCTTTATGTTTTTAATAAATCGATCTTTTAGGGGTCATCTTTTGTTTAAAGGCTTCAATTCTCTATTATTCTCTCCTTATTTTTTCTTATTTTAGAGTTTAAATATGAAAGTTTTATCGGTAAGAATATTCTTTTCAAAGGAGATCGCCTTTATGAAAGTTTTTTTATAAAAAAACTTGTTTCTGAAACGGCTTTGGTCACGGGTTTCACCGACGAATTGGTGGTTTCATTGTTGCGCGAATACATGCACTATATTTACGCCATTAGACATTGTTTAAAAGTTTCGGTTGAAGTGATGTGTAAAGTTTTTGGTCGGTTGTTGCCCCTATTTCCAATGTGATGAGAGTTTTTGTGGATCGTGAGTTTGCGGATAGTGGTAGCGTCTCTTTGGGTGGATCTTCGGTGTCGGTTACCGGCGGATGTTTAGGATGATGGTGAATTCTCGAATTTTTACCTTACTCTGAAGGTCCTTGAATTATGTATCGTTGTTAAATGGATCTTAGATGTTTCTCAATGTATTTTAATCTTAGTTATTGTAACTACCACTCTTTTGATTGTGACCCTCTACTCTGTAATCGTCCATTTTGGATTACTTATTTTCCATTTTTTAACCATTCTCCATTTCTAATTAAAAGGATTAAAGTTTCATTAAAAAAAAATTCTCCATCACCAATTATTTTCAGAAGAGCCCTCCATCACTAATTACTTTGATGGAGGACTCCTACTCACTAAAAAAATCTAAAAAATAGGGGACTCTTTTAACCGTCATTTAGGCTGCGTTTGGGTTAGCTCTTATAAGAGCAAAAGCAGCTCTTTGCCCGCTCTTTGACATAGCAAATAAATTTGGTCCGTATAGAGTAGTTTTGTCACTTAAAACTGCTCCCCGTCTGAGCAAATGAGGCGAGGAGCTATTTTACCAAATGTGAAAGTAATTCTCTGCCAGAGCCTAAAAGTGAAAGGACTGCTCTTTGCCCCAAAAGAGCTAACCTAAATGCAGCCTTAAGCACCAAAATAGTGTTTAAAGGTTCTCACACTATTAATTGTTGAGGATGTGAGTAATCCACAGCGTCAAAGTGATAGGCCATACATCAAAGGGCAATGCCCCTCAAAATCAAGTATTTTTAGTGATTCCAATCATCTGATTTGTTATAATACCAACCATTATTTAGTAGCTTGAATGGATGATATCATAGTTCATCAATCGGATGGTTCATTTCGACTTATCGACATTGTTTTTTGGGCTAAGATATGCTACAATGGATTGCTACTTAGGGAAATTTAGATTGGTCAAGATGTGCACCATATGACATAATGATAAATCACACTTCAAGGGTGTCATATAAAAGTTACAAATTTAATGGTGCTAGATCAGACTGATCAGTTAAGCACGACTCTGGTGTTTAAATGTCGGTTAGGAGCCATTATCCCAAAAAAAATTGGTGCCAACACTATTTATTTATGGATCTAATCCAACATAGTCAACTGTTGAATGAGATGGTGTGCTTTGATTGTGTGTGTTTCTTGGCAATCTGTTCGCTCCTACAGGATTACCGAGGGCGCCTGCGTGGGAAACCCAATGAAACCCTTGACTACTTGGAATCAGGTGATATTTCCACTCCAATCTTCTACCCAACGGATTTTGAGACCATGAGCATACCACCAGACGGTGAATTTTTCATTCCATGGGACACAGATCCCCAAAAAGTGGTCCTAAAATCACATGATACACATCATGGTCAAACATGATTCACGTGATTTTAGGACATTCTTTTAGAATCTATGCCATATGGAATAAAAAAATTGACCGTTTGATGGTATGCTACTGGTGTAAAGATCCATCGTATGTAAGATTGCCTGAAAGACAATCTCTATCACGTAGTCAATGAGTTTTAGTGGGTTTCAAGACGTGGGCGCTCTCATTAATTTTGCAAGCGCAAACAGAGGTACCCAATCAAGGATTAAAATTTTGAAAAATCGATACGTATCGTCCGAGCCCAAAACCGATACGTACTCCATCATCTGACATCATGCAATCAACAAGTTAAAAGACGTTTGGGATGTTGGTGCTTTCAGCAAACGTGTTGGTGCATTTAGAGAAAGCAAACGCCTGTTTTTTTGCATGATGTGACTGACCGCTTGCATTTGCCAATGCTTTAAGCTTAGAAACACAGCTACCTGCTGCTTTTTGTGGGATGAGTCATGTGATAGACTGCTTTAGGCTTAAAATAAAAAAATAGCTTGCTTTTTGTGGGATGTGAGTCACAAAATAAAAAATTTATCATCTGATAAGTGCGCCATAATGTCAAGATCTATTGTGTGAAAGATCGGGGTGAAACCATTATCTCCACTATCTAATCTTAAGCAATTAACGATTTTTAAGGGATATGGGACGTGAGCATAATCTTTTTTTATAACCTGGGTATCCGGGCCTCTTAGAGCACCCGCCTAATCCCAGGGGCACATGCGCACCCCAACTTCAGCATATGCCGGGTCAGCACAGGATATAAATCCCTAGGGTGGTCTCAGGGGGGAGGGGATTCGAACTCAGGTCTCCTGCTTTTGGAAATAGGTACTTGGCCAGCTCTCCTAACCCCTTGAGGTTGGATGTGAGCGTGATCAGAGCTAACTACCCTAACTTTTCAAAAGGACTGGTAAAAGGGCACGTGCACATGCACGCTGACATTAGGACCTTTAAATGATGATCTTGATTTTTAGATATATATTAGGTGATTTAAACAGAAAAAATATATAGTATTTAAAGTGTTCGTTACTATATTTTATGATTTATTTTTTTTAAAAAAATCACTTATTACTATGTTTCAATTTCAATAATTTGGAAGGGGATCTTACATAAAGTCCTTAGAATTAGGTAAGCAATAAGTATAAGGCGATCCGGTACTCGAGCACTTTTGGGGATGTGTTATATATATATAACTTGTATTGTCAATATAGAACATGAAGAAAAAAAATAAAAACTAACAAATAAGTATAATATATAACTTGTATTGTCAATATAGAACATGAAGAAAAAAAAAAAAAACTAACAAATAAGTATAATCTGGAAAATTCAATTAAATTGAAAATGGGTATTTATTCCTTCTCGACTTTAACTATCTTGAGGATTTTATTGTCTTCATCATATGTAGTCTCGTATTTAATGCTCTGACATATATACGACCTTGTAAGACGATTTTGGTAAACTATATCTTGCACTTTGACTTGAAAGAAATACTCATTTTCGAGATATTTGTTCATATGAATTTGAAATTGTTTATCTCAATTTTAAAAGCATAAGATCTTTCGGAGAAAAACCAATAAGAATCTTTGCTTTATTTTGAAATAATGTAAGCTATATTTCTCCACTCTCATCACCAATTTGTATGCGAAGTGCATAACTATAATGTATATATATTGATAATTAGTTCTGAACTTAAATTACAAACTTAAATAGAATTGATAAGTCTATTTATATTAAAGTTATTACCGTAATGCGTATTCTACATTCTGATTTTTACGCTTTTTATATTCAGCTTATTTTTCTTTTAAAATAACTCTTATTTTGCATGTATTACATGCGAGGTACCAAGGATCCTTATCTTGATGCATGCTTCTAATTGAAGCTTTGCAATAACAGTATAAAATCTAAATAAAATAAAATAAAATGAGCATTTTAAAGAAAAAATTTATAATTTTCAGTTAAGATTATACCTCAGATGGTGAAGAGAGTTAGCAGTTGACTATTTCATTAAGTGAAACATGCTCCACATTCACGAAAGTATTATTTGAATTTAATTCAAATGAACTTTTTCTTTTAAGATTGAGACTTGTATTGTGCTTATTTTATTTGTAATATAAGAATTATTAAGACTTAAAAAAAAAAATTAAGGAAAAAATATTATAACATTATATTACCATTTATTTATATCTTCAACTGCTGGTATGATTGGATTGATTTAAATTACGATTGTTGGTGTTGTAGTAAGTGAAATAACTCCTGAAGAATAAAAGATAAATGAATATAGATAAATAATAATTTCATATAAATTAATAGATGAATTGTTAATGTGTACCTTGAAATTCATTGGTAGTCAATGAAGTAGCTACAATAATTGACATCTGATTGATCATTTGATTGAGCATTTCACCTTTATTTTTTGCCAACTCTTCCCATATTAAAGTTATTACCATAACGTGTATTCTACATTCTAATTTTTTCACTTTTTGCATTCAACTTATTTTTCTTTTAAAATAACTCTTGTTTTGCATATATTACATGTGGGATACCAAGGATCCTTATCTTGATGCATGCTTTTAATTGAAGCTTTGCAATAATAGTATAAAATCTAAATATAAAAAAATAAATATTATTTAAAAATAAAATAAGCATTCTAAAGAAAAATTTTCTAATTTCTAATTAAGATTAATACCTCAGATAGTGAAGAGAGTTTGCAGTTGACTATTTCATTAAGTGAAACTTGCTCCATATTCACGAAAGTATTATTTGAATTTAATTCAAATAAACTTTTTCTTTTAAGATTGAGACCTATATTGTGCCTATTTTATTGTAATATAAGAATTATTAAGATTTTTTAAAAAAATTAAGGAAAAAATATTATAACATTATATTACCATTTATTTATATCTTCAACTTCTGGTATGCTTGAATTGATTTGGATTACGATTTTTGGTGTTGTAGTAAGTGAAATAACTTCTGATTAATAAAAGATAAATAAATATAGATAAATAATAATTTCATATAAATTGATAGATGAATTGTTAATGTGTACCTCAAAATTCATTGGTAGTCAATGAAGTAATGCGTACCTCGAAATTTATTGGTAGTCAATGAAGTAGCTACAATAATTGGCATCTGATTGACCATTTGATTGAACATTTCACCTTCATTTTTTGCCAACTATTCTCATAATGTAAGTTTAATTTGAATGAAACTATTAAGACACAAAAAAATCACATAAAACATATAATAAATAAACATAAAATAGAAAAAATAATATCTATAGTAGAAATTTACCATTCAGCAATAATGATAACTTCACGTTTTAATAAATCTCGATTGGTTTTTGTCCTTGTAACAATTGCAGAGTCATTCACTTCAACAACTATTCCTACAATCTCTATATATATTATAAATAAAGTTATTAAGTTAATTGATCAAAGTAGATAGTAATGTAAAAAATGAATCTATTTAACAAAGAGAGATAAAGCATACCGAATATTATTTTTTTGCCAGAATATGAATTTACTTCATGTAAATGAATGAAGTTATATTTAACTCTTTGAAGAATAATAGTGCCAATAATAAAATGTAATTCAAAACTTTTATGAACGTCTCTATAATTTGGGATTATACTTTTCACTATTCTATTGGATATAAAGTAACATTTTTCATTCTTAAGTGTGCTTTCAAACTCTATAACTGCTTCATTAAATATTATTACTTCCATTTGTGTATACTGCAAAGAAAAGAATTATTAGATATAACATAGAGTATGACACAATGATTAGTTATTATTTTACCTCGTCATCTATCAAATTGATTTTCAATTGTTTTCCAGGTCCCTTTGAATTTGTATAAGTATATATATTTGGTCGTTCGATTACTCTTGCTCTAATAGTCCATATTCGTTGATTTAATTAGAGCGAGTTAATTGGTATGTGAACTAGAGGAATTAATTCTTCATTCAACATGCTACCTATATTTAAACATTGAAAGTTATCGATGTAATTATTTGAAGTAATAAGAAAATATTAATCTATTAAAACGTATATATGCGAAAAAATAACATAGAATATATCACATACCTGTTTGGTAAAAAGAACTTCTCTATATACTATATTTTTTGTAAAAAAAATTTTCTGGTAGTTGATTGCATCAAGTTTGATTAGTTCTTTTGTAGTTGCCATTGATGTCCCTCTTGATAAGAGACATATAATTGTCCATGTGAGAAAACATATTGGGAGAGATATATTCCAACATTTGGAATAATTTGACCTTGTGCTTTATTTATTGTCATAGCCAAACTGAGGCAAATCGAAAATTATTTATGCTTAAATTTAAATGGGTACCCTTCATTTTCCGTTGGACAAAGAGGTATTATGGGAGGTAGAACTTATTTTTCAGCATATTGGCCAACGGTAATTTCTACTAGAATGATATTTTTCTTCAAATTTCGACAAACCATTCTAGTGTTATTACATTATCCCTTTAAAGGATCCAAATTTCGCAGTAGCATGATCGGACAATTTACTTTGAGATCTAACTTATGCGGTGGAAGATCATTCGTAATTAGCGAATTTAAAAATTCTTCTTGATAATAATTGTTGGTATCATCAACAGCAGAATCAAAGCTATGATAAGTTATAATTTTTCCTGGAAAGCGTGTAATCAATTTCTCATTTAGACCATCGAAGAGCTTATTTTTAGTAGCTAAAATTACTCGACAAGTGATAGATTTCGTAAAATGAGCATGTTGCTATAGTGAAGGAAATACACTATCAATCAATAGATTCTCAGATATTTCATCATCTTCATATTTAATTACCATTTCGTCTGGAATACGAATCAAATTTTCTGAAATTATTGGTTCCTCACCATTGCCAACACGAAGGAGAAAGTCACTGTAATAAGAATCTGATCTTGTTCTCATATTCTGTTCCAATCATAATTTTTTCATTTTTAGCCAAAGATATAACATAACGAAGCTTACATCTACTATTTCGATTCTTGTCTCACATGGGACGACAGGAAGCACTTGACGAAAATCTCCTCCAAAGATCAAAATTTTTCCAGCAAACAGTGAACCATCATTCAGTATGTCTTTTAAAGTTCTGTCTAATGCTTCAATTGCATGTCTTTTTGCCATTGGTGCCCATCCCATATTATAAGTTTTGGTATACATAGTAAGTTTGCAATTGTGCTTTGTTTGGGTATGTTATAGATACTCGATTCATTTATATTAATTGGAATTTTAAATCTTGAATGTGTAATCCGCCCACCTAGCATTATTGCAGCTACTACACTTGATGTTGCAGTCGCAAGAGCAATCATATTTTTTGACCTTATTGTAGCAAGAAGTGCACGATATAAATACTCTTTGCATGTACCCCCTGGCCAATCGACAAAGAAAATGCCATTTTCGTTAGAATTTAATCGACTCATTATAGTTTCATAAGCCAATTTTTATTTTGAATTCAAGCTTAAAAAAGTACAATAATCTTCATGAGGGATTAGAATATTCATCTCATCAATAATTTCTCTGATATATGTATCATTATTATTGACTATTTCCATCTCAGGCAAATCAAAATCTTAAATCTTCTTTCCAATACTTTATAAGAAATAATTTATACTTAATAAAGTGTTTGAAATTTGTAACTCATACGATTGATTTGCATTTGCAAAGTCTTGTAACATAGCTTCAAAATGCTCATTCCATAATTTTCTAACATCATTGGGTTCACAATAGACTAATATAGTTGAACGAAGTTCTAATGACATTTGAAAGTTGGTAGTATCATTTAAACACTCTGAAATGTTGTCATCACTTTCAAGTAAACCACGTTTTTGAGCAGATTCTTTAAATGTTGAATATTGAACTCCATCTACAAGTAAGAGGTCTTGAAATGACTTTGGACCTCGTACATGATTCAATAACAATCTTAAATAATATATTTCTCCTTCTTAAGGATTGGCTGCATTGATTCGGCTAATTGCAATCATTTTCTTTCTAGGACTCCAACACTTATTTTATTTATTCCAAACATAATGCTCTGAGGATTCTCTATATAGATATCTTTTTGCTTCTTCATCGACGACATTCATTCGAAAAAACTCGGTTAATGACGTTTTGGAGATATTCTCTGTTTACATCAATTGTTCTAAATTTTGATTTTCCCAATAACATATTGATTACATAATTGGAAGATACAACTGTAGGTTAATGACAGAGGGATAGATTTTGTTTAAATTAAACTTGAAAATTCTCCACATAGCCTCTTGTGCTGACACCCATCTTCCTTCATGAAATAGTTAAATCTCATTTATAACATTATCTCCATCTTCAATTACAACCGTTACAGTTATACGATCATGACCCTTATAAATGTACGTGTATAGGTACTTGACTACTTTCAAATCGGAGCATATCTCTACATTGATATGACAATTATATCTTGTTAGAAGATATGGATTATAAGGAACAATCCATCGATTATCTAACATTGCATTGCAAACTAAAACCTGGTGTCCATCATCTCTCCTTCTATAAATTTGGTATGAATTTTTACCTTGTATTGTTTTTGAAGAAAACTGTTGAGGATAATGACTTTTGCACGATCCCTTCTGCAT
This sequence comes from Chloranthus sessilifolius, assembly GCA_021018995.1. Classification (NCBI taxonomy): domain Eukaryota; kingdom Viridiplantae; phylum Streptophyta; class Magnoliopsida; order Chloranthales; family Chloranthaceae; genus Chloranthus; species Chloranthus sessilifolius. The sequence goes on along the minus strand of CM037589.1, from coordinate 42,344,453 downwards.
ATAAGAGTTTTTCTTGTTGAGTTCTCCACAAGGTCCATACATCATATGTTTTATAATATTTTCATATAAACTTCGATATTTTTCAAGATCTGCAATCTCTACACAAACAAATTTATCAAAAAAATCTGGATTTGTAATTTTAAAATCGGATTGTATTATAACTAAAATATGAGCATATAGGAGTCCTCTCTTTTGAAATTCAATTACATGAACATGTGCTGCAACTCGTCCAAAAATCGATTTCTTAAATATTTGTTCTTTTAGGTCATGTAACTTTGCTCAAAAAATTCTTGCTACCAAATCGGGCCTATCTTGAGCGAGTTATCCGGGTTTTAATACCTCTTGTATTTCTTTCCATTCAGGATTGCATGTCATTATAATGAAAAGATCAGGTTTTTTGAATCGTTGAATTAAAATCATTGAATCAAGATATCTACGACTCATATCTCTAGGGCCTCTAATAAAAGATGTTGTAAGCACAATTCTTGTTCCCACATTAGCCCCTCTTTCGTTCTCCAATCAAAATACTATCAACAATTCTTTGATATAATTCTGCTCGAATAGCAGATTGTCCTTGTCTAAAGAAGTCCAATCGAGTTATTTCTAACTTTATATATATATTGACAACGTGGTGTTGTAGCAATCGTGTGACACATAAAATGATAGAATTTTCAAAATCTCAAATTTGAAGTTTATAAGAGTAGTACTGTCGACATGATGTCATTCCTTGATTTTGTCATTTTATACCTATAAATTATAAGTAGATAAAAATTAATAAAATAAATCATTAAGAACATAGAATAAATATAGTGTAATATATAAAGGTAAATACCTTCCCCTTGATGAAATATATCTTCTACAGACATGAATTCAACACAATTTAAATTTTCATTGAATTGTGTCGCACTTCCATTTCGACTATCACGCTTGTATATGTTTTTATGCCATCCAACCTCTCCATACGAGAATAAAAGAGGATACTGCAATGGATCATAACAGTCAAAATAGTGTTTAACTCTATGAGACTTTCCTGAATGCACGTGGACTATGATATCTCTTTCTTGGACTCCATTGAGATTATTTCCTTCAATCCATATAGTTGCAACTTGTGAAGCTGATGGTGTATTATAAACTTTTTGATCAACTTGGACATCGCTTTTGATTAAGATATTGTAAGTTTCTAATGATAAAATATCTTTCAAGTGTTGTAAAAATTGAGCATAAGGATTTACGCGTAGAATGCTCATCAAATTGAAAATAGTAAACTCTGCCAAGTTTGCCTCTTGTATTATCCCCTTTCTATTTTGAGCTTCATTCTCAGTATCATAAAAGTATAAAGGAAGTAAGGATTATTCTTAATTGGCAAAAGAGACGGTAAATCCTGGTATACTTGCCCTTGCACTCGAAATATATATACACCGCATCTTGAGCTCGCAATATCGTTATCAAAACGTACTCCAAATGATGTAAAAGAAAATATACTATTGTACGCTCTTATATTCCTTCGAAACTCAATAGATTCATTATTTTGAGTTGTAAACAAATTTAATAAACTTTCAGGAATAGTAGTAGGGGTTAGAGTAATTTGTCCATTGTAGCAATAAAATGTTGACGATCATCGATCATCTTAGCTAAACCCTTAGCTAACAACTTTGGTATATCAAGCATCAAAGTACTATAAATGAAATTTCGAAATTTAAATCTATATTAATTTACTTTCCAAAAGACAGTTCTACCCTCATGCCCCTACATGAATGGAGAACCGATCCGAACCATCGATGATAGAAATCATCACGGATGGTTCGTCCCAAAAGAATAATCCAAAACCTTATATACATGGTTTTCACAAAATCAAGGCTTGACATACCAAGCCGTACAAAACTCTGTAAAAATCCCTCAAAGTGGCACAGTGAGTCCTCTAGAAGAAGTCCTCGAGGTGGCTCCAACTCTTCGCCGCAAGGTCCGACTCACGGATCGCCTCTCAAGCCTCTACCGCTAGTAATGGACCTGCGACGTATAGTCTATAGGGTGAGCTACATCCTAGCTCAATAGGGAACAAACACAGTTGAACATATAAATTATGACTCACATATATTCCATGATATGCCATGCATGATGTGTCTATGCAATTATTGATAAAACAGTTAAAAAGCATTTCGTTTTACTGTTGATTACTTATATTTTCATTTACTCATGAATGATGCTGAGAAGGCCTAAAGCAAAACTTAAACTTTCAACTTAAGTAATCCCCGAGCAATATAGCATCGAGCCCCGATGAGATACCCTTCATCGTCATCTATATAGACAGTTTTAATGTATTCCCTGGGAATACCATATAGTACCCAAGCCCCTTTCCCCTGGGGATTGGTGGCGGGGTTTCACTTGTCTCAATCAACACCCCTGGGGTGTGCTTACTGTGTACGGATAAGCCTCCGCACTGGCCTACGGTTTCGCCGCCGTATCAGTCACGGATATCCTGCCGTGTCAGTCGTGGATATCCCGCCACGTCGGTGGGGTACCCTATCAAACCTCAAATAACAAAAATATCGGTGCCTTACATATAGTTATTCACCGTGTAAGTGTGCTATCTTATATCAGTTAGGCCCTATCAAACATGATTCAATCCTTGGATACATCCCTGGGATGTATCCATTTACTTGCATCACACCTGATGCTCTTATCTCTTTACTTCTTCATCCCCTGGGGATGGCTCGTTAGTTTACTCTCATGAATATCACACACACACACACTTTTCACAATTCTTTAAGCAGTAAAATATTTGAATGGAAAACTATATCACTACATACATGCTCTTGTAAAATAAAGTACATGTTCAAGGTGTTCCTACCTCAAGTCTTCATTTGATCATTGCATCAAGGTCCCACGTGGCTCCTTGTGCACTAGTCCACACGCATCACCTATGGTACCACATAATGTGAAACACATCACAAAGGATGCAATAAAGAAGGTATAAGATCCCCAAGAATCTTAAAGTCAAACCTAAAAGTCAACATAGTTTATCTCAATGATTAATCGAATTCAAAATCGATTAATCGAATGATTCGATTAATCGATTTCAAAATCGATTAATCGAAGGTCAATATCGATTAATCAAGCAATTTCGATTAATCAAATTCTCCTTTCGCAAAGTCCATTCTCGTCGAATAATGAGTTTTTATTCGATTAATCGAATCCAATTTCGATTAATCGAAATTCTTCTTTTCGCAAAGCAAATTCACTGTTCGAACAGTCGAGGTTTCATTCGATTAATCGAATCCAATTTCGATTAATCGAAATCCTTCTTTTCGCAAAGTAGACCCTCAATTCAACAATGAGTTTGAAGTTGATTAATCGATTCCAAATCGACATCGAAACTAAAATCGATTAATCGAAATCCCATTTCGATTAGTCGATTTTTCCTCAAGTCATTTCCTTCAACCCCTGGGGTCCACTGGAGGTTCTCAGTCGATTAATCGATCTCCAAATCGATTAATCGAAATCCAAAGTCGATTAATCGAAATCGGGGTCCTCTGACCTTTCAACTTCTTGGCCAATTTCGATTAATCGAAACCCAATTTCGATTAATCGAAATTGTCAGATTCAGCCCCTTTCGAGCTGTTCTTCCCAATCTTTTTTCATACTTTTTCTTCTATTTTTCTAAGCCATTATCCTAAGATTTAACCCACATTTAACTGCAACTTAACCCCTATAATCTATGCATCTTATTTACAAAAAATCTTACCTTGAATAGATCTCAAGTTGATTTCAAATCTAGGGTTGGAAGGCTAGGGTTTCCAGCTTTGTTCTAACGGATCCCTTGCGCTGAATCAGCCTCTTTAATACTTGAATCCCTCTTCCAATCACCCACAATAACTCCTTGCTTAATCACCCTTTTTACTCCTCTCTCTCTCTTCTTTACTTCTCTCTCTCTCTTCTTTACTTCTCTCTCAACTACCAAACATCTATTTTAGGGTTATTAAACCCTTTTATCCCTCTCCTAGTTTGTGTGTTGGGCACATGCACCTCAATAGGTGTATGCGACTTCATATTTACAACACACACCACGCAATAATTCAAACTATCACATCTCGTCCGTTCATTTCATCCTATACCAACTCTTGATCTCCTAATTGGTCAAACTTGTGACCAATCGGGCACGGATCCCGAGGTCGTAGTTTTGCGTGATTTTTCGGGTTATTACATTCATACTAAAACTTTTTTGTACCACAATAAATACAACTATCAATATGTTATAGCTGATGCAATTCAGAACATATTGGCTCATATGTTGGTTCATTGAAATCACCATGAACTATTGCAATAAACGTAACAGGATGTCAAACCTCTATGTGAATTCGTAAATGGTTAAGCTAAAGGATTATAACATAAAAGAATAGTACAAACCTTGTTATCGAGTCAAAGGTCTTAATTGGGGTTTGAGTAAAAATCGTGTAGCTTATTTTCTCTATAATGAAATGGGTTCTTCTATTAGATCAATAGAATTTGCATCCTCTTTTTGCTTTAACGCTGCTTCCATGACGTTTTGAATTCGAGCTTCCTTCTGCTTCTTTGTGAAGTCATTGTACCGTTGTCGATTATATTTACGTTTTCGTTTAAATATTAGTTCTGAAGTATAAAAGTAGAAATATATATGAGTAAATATATATTTATAATAATAATAATATTTTAATACATAAGTAAAATTAACGGTTACTAAACCTTTTCGACAATCGATAGTATAACCAATTGGCGATTGCCCAACTATATCACCTATAGAGTTATCTGTTGAAGATGTTAGAATATTTTGGGAACCATCATTTTCTCTTGATACTCTTTTATGTCTTGCATCCTTGACACTTTGAATATATTGTGTTTTATTCTCACTTAATAGGTTAGCGTATCTCCACCTATCATATTCACGTTGATGTTGATGTTGATGTTTATCTTCACCTAATCATGTTGAGTACATAATATGTTATTCTAAAAAAAATGGAGCCATATGATTTTTATAATTATATATAAATTAATCACATAGATAGAGTGGTCTTCAACCTTTAGTTGGTGTTATTATAGTAATACTGTAAAATATTGAAAAGATGTCAAGCTACAATTACTAGAATGAACAAAATTATTAGTTATTAAGAACGACTTTGATTAAGTAAAAAATAATAAATTTGAAATCATATACCTTGAAAATGAAATTGTTATCCATACTAATAATATTGTTAAACAAAAGTCATTTTAGATGTCCAAAATATATAATACATGACCAATTAAGATAACTCTTTATTCATAAAATAATATGTACATTTTATAAATGAAAGATATATTAGTGAGAGAACGATCAAATATATTTTTTAAGATGTTTGTGGAAGGACCACAAGTAAACTGCACAAATGAAAGTAACATCATAAGTGACTTTTTGATGAAAATGACAATTCAATAAAAATATGGTATATATCAAATGAGTGCGTATAGAATTAGTCTAATAACTAAAATAAACTAAAATTATTTCATTTCTAAAATAAATTAAAATTATTTTGTCTAATAACTAAATAGAACTTTTTGCAAACGGTAAAACATATCAATATAATATTTCATATTAACTAATCAAAAAATTATTAAAAAATTATATTTTTTGTACGAAAACATTTACAACAAATGAAATTACACACAGAAATCCACAGACGTTAAACCCAGAGAGAATAATGAAATTAGTGCATAAAAGTCATACAACCATTTTCTTCCCTTGCCATGGACGGGCCATGCACCATATACAAACTCATTTGTGAATTTACCTCAATTCTTCTATGAAACAATTCTTGTACAGATTGAATAATATTAAAAATTAATAATTATTTTCTCTTATTTTTTAATGATTAATATTAAAGATGCTTGATCGGTATACAATTGGTTAATAGGTGTGATTCAATCATGACCAGCCACTTGGACGATATACATCTTATTTTTTACTGAGATGTGTTCCGATCATGAACAATCACTTGGATTGTTTAGATTGATCCCAAATATTTGTAACATGACATAATAGTGAGATATTCTTTGATGGTGTAAGATCGACCTGACCCAATCCAACTCAAATGCCGGGTTGGATGCTTCATGCCCAACCTGACCCGAGGTGTGGGTCAGGTGTTGACGGCCCTAGAAAGTATGTTGAAGGTTGGGACTTGTCGAAAGCAGGAGTACCTCTATCCGCGCCTACCCTATTACTGAGGCTCTGACATTATAAACCCATTGATTGGGCTGAATCAGACAATGGAGATCGATTTTCATCCCAATCTTCCACACGGTTGATCTTGACACCATACAGTCACTTTTGTACTCTACATGCATGTTGACGTTTCCAGAAAACACATTGGACAGTGACAGATGCATCTATAACCGTTCAGTCCATGAAATGAACGGCTAAATACGTTAGAAGACCCATTTGTATATTCTTGAAAACACTTTACCTTACTTTCTCAAAACCTTACCTTACTTTCTCAATACCATAACCCTATACGACCCAGCTGAAACCCCTTCTCAAAACTCCCTCAAAACCTAATCTCTCTCTCTCTCTCCCCCCTTTGAAAACCCTTCTCTCTCACTCTCTCTCCCCCCTTTGAAAACCCTTCTCTCTCTCTCTCTCTTATTTTGATACCACATCAGTGACAGATGCATCTAGCCTTGGAGATCACCACCACATCTTGTCTCAAAACCATAACCCTATACGACCTAGTTGAAAACCCTTCTCAAAACCCTAATCTCCCTCTCTCTCCTCTCTCTCTCCACCCCTTTGAAAACCCTTCTTTGTCTCTCATTATTTTGAAGATGGGCATATGAGGAGATATTTTTATGGGTAATTTGCGTCTGAGTTATGTGCTAATGCTAGCCTTGGAGATCTGATGCCCTTTTTATTTTTATTTGATTTGATAAATACTCATTTTATTTTTTTGTTATTTTATTATTTATATAAAAGATTTTTATTTTTTTTAATTTCTGTGAATATTCCTTCAAAAAATGACTCAATTAGAGATATAATTCCAAAATTTTGACACCGAAAGAACAAATTTTTGGCTCATAGTTTTTAATAAGGTATAAAAGATTATGCGCTGATGCTAGCCTTGGAGATCTGATACCCTTTTTATTTTTATTTGATTTGATAAATACCTTTTTTATTTTTTTGTTATTTTTTATTTATATAAAAGAATTTTTTTTTCTAATTTCTTTGAATATTCCTTCAAAAAATGACTTAATTAGAAATATAATCCCAAATTTTTGACACTGAAATAACAAATTTTTGGGTCATATTGTTTAATAAGGTATAAAAGATTATGCGCTGATGCTAGCCTTGGAGATATGATGCCCTTTTTATTTTTATTTGATTTGATAAATACCATTTTTATTTTTTCGTTATTTTGTTATTTATATAAAAGAATTTTATTTTATTTTAATTTCTGTGAATATTCCTTAAAAAAATGACTCAAGAAGAAATATAATTCCAAATTTTTGACACCGAAATAACAAATTTTTGGCTCATAGTTTTTAATAAGGTATAAAAGATTATGCGCTGATGCTAGATTTGGAGATATGATACTCTTTTTATTTTTATTTGATTTGATAAATACCCTTTTTATTTTTTCGTTATTATGTTATTTATATAAAAGATTTTTTTTTTCTAATTTCTGTGAATATTCCTTCAAAAAATGACTCAATTAGAAATATAATCCCAAAATTTTGACACCGAAATAACAAATTTTTGGCTCATATTTTTTAATAAGGTATAAAAGATTATGCGTTGATGCTAGCCTTGGAGATTTGATACCCTTTTTATTTTTATTTGATTTGATAAATACCCTTTTTATTTTTTTGCTATTTTGTTATTTATATAAAAGATTTTTTTTTTCTAATTTTTGTGATTTTTTTTTCTTTTTTCTAATTTATGTGAATATTCCTTCAAAAAATGACTCAATTAGAAATATAATCCCAACTTTTTGACACCGAAATATAAAAGATTTTTTTTTTTTTTTTTCTAATTTCTGTGAATTTATTTATTTTTTCTAATTTCTATGAATATTCTTTCAAGAACTAACTCAATTCCCAAATTTTTACACCGAAATAACAAATTTTTGCTCATATTTTTTAATAAGGTATAAAAGATTTAAAATATAAAATAAAAATCCAAACCATTATTGGGCTAATTTTTAATAGGATTCGGTGATGTAAAATACAATCTCTGTCTTTCTCTTTTATAAAATTTAGAAATTATTATTAGTATTTACATACCTGGTTGCAGTATCTTGCTATCTCTTTCTCTCTCGATATGCTTTTTGTCGTTTTTCTTCCTCTCTTTTGTCTATATTTGAGATCAATATAACCCGAGATCGATAGAAGTCCCGACTTCGAATTTATTTAATTAGCTAGAAGAGTCCAGTTTAATTAGAAGTCCCCATTTTGTATTTATTTTCTCAGTTGGTATAATTTGATTAGAAGTTATTTTAGAAAAGCCTAATCTAATTAGAAGTAGTTCCAAAAACCTTGTTAGAAGTTGCAAGTCGCGTTAGATTTTATTTAATTAGCTGGAAGAGTCTAGTTTAATTAGAATTCTAATTATATAAAAATAAAAAATTAGAAAATACAGGGATAAATAAGGAAGCACATGAGGGTAGATAGAGGTGCTCAGGGGTATCATTCGTGCTTTTATATAGTGGTTAATTAGAAGTCCCCATTTCGTATTTATTTTCTCAGTTGGTGTAATATGATTAGAAGTTCTTTTAGAAAAGCCTAATCTAATTAGAAGTAGTTCCAAAAACCCTGTTAGAAGTCGCAAGTTGCGTTAGACTTCATTTAATTAGCTGGAAGAGTCTAGTTTAATTAGAAGTCTAATTATATAAAAATAAAAAATTAGAAAATATAGAGATAGATAAGGAAGCACATGAGGGTAGATAGAGATGCTTAGAGGTATCATTCGTGCTTTTATATAGTAGTTAATTAGATGTTCCCATTTCGTATTTATTTTCTCAGTTGATGTAATATGATTAGAAGTTCTTTTAGAAAAGTCTAATCTAATTAGAAGTAGTTCCAAAAACCCTATTAGAAGTTGCAAGTCGCATTAGATTTTATTTAATTAGCTAGAAGAGTTTAGTTTAATTAGAAGTCTAATTATATAAAAATAAAAAATAAAAAAATACAGGGATAGATAAGGAAGCACATAAGGGTAGATAGAGATGCTGAGGGGTATTTTGTTTATAGGGGTATTTTATTCCTAAAAATATGAAAACACCAAAATTAACAAAAATAGGAAGTATTATTCGTGCTTTTATAGTAAAAATAAAAAATAAAAAAATACAGGGATAGATAAGGAAGCACATAAGGGTAGATAGAGATGCTGAGGGTATTTTGTTTATAGGGGTATTTTATTCCAAAAAATAGGAAAACACCAAAATTAACAGAAATAGGAAGTATTATTCGTGCTTTTATATAGTAACTAGTAAAAGTGCACGTGCATTGCACATGTTAATATAAATGTGAAGACACCATCGAATTCCTCTGATTTAAATGTCATATGACTTAACACAATAAATGGTCATCATCTCATCCATATTTGACTGCTTTGAATTATATAATAGAGATTTTATTTTATAGGGTCAAGGGTATATGCCCAACCCGACCTGACACCTATCCCGACCTTAACCTGAAGAGTCGAGTGTATATGCCCAACCTGACCTGACACCTGATTTGACCTGATTGAAAACACTCTATTTTATTATTATTATTATTACTACTACTATTAACTGAAAAATGTATCAGTACATGGTGTCAAAATGGTGTCCCATATATAAAATCTCTAACCTTAATTTTATATGCATGCCATCATTTTAAAGCCATATGATTCACATGACTATCATATAAATCATATTTATGTTAAAATAACATTAAAAAATAAAAATAAACATATAATTTAGAACTTAAAAGTGGGGTTGCCAATGGGTCGTGTTAAAAGTTTGACTGTCCAATTGGTAAATGGCATATGCTGACCTGACCTGGCCTGATGGTGCACCCTGATTCGACCTAATACTCGAAGGGTCAAGGGTATATGTCCAACCCGACCTTAACCTGAAGAGTCGAGTGTATATGCCCAACCCGACCTGACACCTGATTTGACCTAATTGAAAATACTCTATTTTATTATTATTATTATTATTATTATTATTATTATTATTATTATTATTACTACTACTACTACTACTACTACTACTACTACTACTACTACTACTACTACTACTACTATTAATTATTATATAAAATCTTGCAACTCGAGCTTAGTCGATCAAACCCGACCTGACAGCTATCCCGACCTTAACCTGAAGGGTCGAGTGTATATGCCCAACTCGGCCTAACACCTGACTTAACCTAGTTGAAAACACTCTATTTTATTATTATTATTATTATTATTGTTATTATTGTTATTATTATTAATTATTATATAAAATCTTGTAACTCGAGCTTAGTCGACCAAATTTTTCCTTAACCCTATCCAACCATACCTATAGATTGTGTCTGACACTTCATGCCTGACTTAGTCAAATAACCCAAGTTTAGTACCTAACTCAATAAAAAAGTCGATCTGTTGAGAGCCCTACGTAGAAGTATCATATGTTTGTCTAAGTCATATAAAGTTAAGTACTCCCCTAAGTCTTACGACCAACATACATATGAGTGCAAGTTTTGGGCCAAAATTCGAATCCGATTAGGTAAGATGACAAGATTTGATCAGGGGTATATTAATCGTGGCTCAGAGGGTTTCAATTTTCCAGTAAATTATTATTTTGGTAGCTTTATTAACACTAGTGGAATCTTAGAGGGCACCTATGCCAAAAATCATTGACTCTTTTTATTAGTTGATGGAGATCATTTTTCGGCCCAATCTTTCACATAAGGGATCTTGATATTATTGGCTTATCATTAGACGATCATTTTTTTATTTCAAAAGGTCCAGATCCCAAAATATGGCCCTAAATTTACATGACATACATCATGCTCAAATTTAATTTTTGGGCTATTTTTATATTATTTATGCCACATAATTCAAAGCAAGTCAAATATTTTATGGTAAAATTGTTAATTCTCTTAACTTTGTGGATTTATTTGAAGGTGCTAAAAATAAGGAAAAAAAGATAACATTTATAGCAAAATTGTTAATTCTCTTAACTTTATGGTGCTAAAAATAAGGAAAGAAAGGAAACTTATTTGGATTCCATTATTTACGTATTCCCATTGGAAAAGATATTCTATTTTGATATCATTATTTGCAATCCTTAAAATTGTGACCTCGTCAATATCCTCTAGTAGGTATGAAATGACCGCTTTTAATTAGAAGATGGAGATCATTTTTTATCTCTATCTTCTACCTAAATGATCTTGGTATCATGAGAGTATTATTAGACATCGATTTTTTTTTTAAATGATATTAAAATCATGTTTGAAAGTGATGCATGGCATTTGATTTTAAAGTCACTTTTTTGGTTGTGTTTCAATTGAAATAAAAATTTTATCACCTGATGATACAAACATGATGTCAAGATCAACTATATAGAAGATTGAGACAAAAAATAATTTCCATCGTATGATTCAAAGCGATCAATATATTTAGAGTGAAAGAGGTGAGATGAATAATGATACCCATTTTAATTTTATTGTCACGGCTTAGAAGTGTATATAGAGGCAAGTGTGGAAACAAAGATTGAGAGAAACTATTTTAGCTTTCATATAGTAGTAAGAAACTAATTTCTAAGTCTCCTTGTTAGTTGTTACAATTAACTTAGAGCGCGCGAGAATAATATATTAATAAATGAATAATGGCACATAATTGCTGTGACCGACCTCTTATTAAGTCAAGTGGGATATGTGTTTTGAAGGATCCAATTTATAAAGATCATACTTCAAGTATTGAATGCTCAAATAGGAAGATCATAACCATTCCATCTATGTATTCTAAAATAAATGATTGGTCATATAACTTTTTAATATCAAATTTAAGGTGCACCAATGAAATGGTTAGAATATTCTAATTAATATAATTTTTTAATTGAGATTGTTGAATAACTCGAGTCATAAAACAAAAGTATATTATGACTCGAGCTCCTATTGATTGCATATCATATTAAATTATTTAAAAGTTAACTTGATCTGATTGATTGCTCGAGCCATGAATTAAGTCTATAACTCGAGTGAGGTGATCATTATCCTTAATAAAATTTCTGGCATAAAAAAACTTTCAACCCTACCAACCATGTCAAAAGTTGAAATTGTAAACATTTTTAAGTGCCCTTGAAATACATGAAAATTCTCATTTGATATTATTTAGTGGTGAAAAGCTGATCATAAGCTAATAATCCTTTGATGATAGTGAGTAGGGTCAATCTCATTCCGTGTATATTTTATATGAGATTGACCCCCATTGACAACAATAGATATATGCAGGAGTCAGCTTTTGGCAATTAATAACCTCTTGAAATCTACTACGTTTTAAGCATTGTTTATCATTACTCGTAGGGGACTGCTTCCAACTTCCGAAGGTTAAAAGAAGCTACCGTCGGATTATTTCGTTAATACAGCTTCCGCAAAAGTTGGAAGCAACTTTCTTTCTTTTGCACAAATATATGTTAAGCGGAAGCGTGAAGTTGGAGCCACACCAAAAGGGCCTTAATAAGGTGTCTTGAGACGTTGGGAAAATTTATAAGATATATATTATTTACTTTTTCTTTTCTGCATGCACGATTGATTTGACGCCCATGCGGTTGCCCGGTCAATCGAGCGGGTGGTCAATCGAACTCGTTTTTAATTATTTAGATGTGCGGAGACTAATATTCTCATTGTTTGCCCGCTCGGTTGCTTATTCGATTATTGCAGGTATAGAGCTATAGGTCTCAAAATTAGGTACTCTTTTGGAAATTGGAGAGTCATGCTAAAGGTAAATGAAAGAGAGAGAGAAGGTTCATTCGTGTGAGACAGATGAGGTGGAGGTACAATTTTTAGGATATGTTTTTTTGTAACTTATAATTTGGTTTCCACAAATTATGGTTCTATCATTCAAATCGTTGACTTCTTTGACTTAAACGTTGGATATCGTATTTCGTCCCAACGTTCGCATCATAGATTCTAAGATCATGAAGCACTTATCAAACAGTCAAATGCTGATTCCACACGAAAATATCCCCCAAGTGACCCGAAAACCCTTCTCATGGAATGTCATGATCATATTTACTTCAATGGATGTCTCCCACGTTGAATAAATATTTGATGGTCCTGACCGAAATTTAAACACTAAAAAGTGGTGTTTACATGATCTTATATCATTAAATTTATAACTTTTTATCTCACACTACTGAAATGTGATTTAAAATTATTTCATGTGAGTCACTTCTGTGACCCATCTAAATTGTCCAAGTTGTCCCGACCTGCATTGCTTGGACCCCACTGCACTTGCAGCCAACTACACAGTGCCATGTCAGCGGCTTGCACTTTTCTTGTACAAAACCTACCTACCATATAACATTGTCCTCGAACATATCTCAGCCCAAAGAAATATGCCTATAAGTGGTTGTGAGCCATACGATTAATAAACTTTAATCAATCATTAAAACTAAAACAACATTTGGAATTATAGTCAACAAACTGTATGGTTTAAACCACGTAAAAACACTATTCTTGGACCTTTTGCATTTTAATCTATGATCCATCACTATGATGATACAGTTTAACCGCATCTTAAATCATTAATGTTCTAAGACATTTTTAGGAGTTGAAAGAATTTTTTATTTCATTTCTTCTCGATACATTTCATGTTCATACTTAGGCCCCCTCCTATAAAAGTTTCTGGTACTGTCCCTGGCTAATCGAGCAACTATTATTAGGCACCCAATCGATTGATTGATTGGTCGGCCTATTGGTCACCTGCTCGATCAAACCGGAAAAGAAGGGCATCTGATAGTTTCAACGAGAAATATGACTTACATTATTAGACGAAAAGGAGGGACATTTTTATATTTTGTGATGGAATTATAGTTATTAATAGTTTATATGATTAGAACAAAGATCTTATTAATACCAATTGTTGAACTTGGATCTTACCCAGTTTAATAGTTTGAAAAGGGTTCTAGCAAAATAACCCTTTTATTGCTTCAAGCACATAGGTAGCACCAGTTTAGAGCAGGTTAAGTAGGCACAAGCAAGGGTCAAAATTTCGGGTATCCGATACGTATAGAAACAGTAACTTATCGGATGATACGTTCAATATATCATCCGGACATCTGTATGTAAAATGGACGATACGACATTTGAATGTACCATATCATCCTGGTCCAATACCGATACATATCGGTATCGGACAAAATTTTGACCCATAGGCACAAGAACATATGCTATAGGGTATTAGTATATTACTTACGGCAGTCAGCCTCGAGAAGCGAGGAGCATATGCGGAGCAGCATGGTGGGAAACAACATCAAAAAATGAGTATCGAACTCACGACCTATTCTCTCAAGTGTACTAATTGGACTAATGCATCTTTCCGTAAGTATTATGCGTTGAACGTAAGTATTATGCATTGAACGTGAGAAGGTTGTGGATGCGGGCATTTGTGTTTACCTTCAATTCATTTTATCTCAAGTATTATGTGTTGAGCATCGTTTATCGCCATTCAATCTCTATTGTCTCCATCCACCCATCACCTTTACACCTCACGATTCCAAAAATTGGTCCACCATGTGTCGGTCAATCTCTCTCCCTCTTTGCCCAAAATAGTCAAAGCTCAGTTGTTTCACATACACTTATTAGCACAAAATTGTGAAATTATGCTTTGGCATTTCACAGTGTTGTCTAATACATTTATGATGGTATATATATATATATTAGAAAAGAGGTAGCGTATTTTGCACCCAAAGATTTTTAAGGTGCCACATATGGCTCCAGTGTTGCACATAGTTGATTTCCTTCTATCAGATGATAGATGTAGATCTTTATCCAAATCTTTCGCACACTAGATTTTTCTTTTTTTGAAAACTTTCATACATTAGATTTTGAAATTATGACACACACATCAAACAGTCAAAAGTCAATTAAACGTCCCATACATCTCCAAAGTGAATGTCATCACAGCGTAACATGGTGCACTGTGGTAACGGGCACCAACAATTTTTGATTGCAAAATCTTTTACCACTAAGAAATTAATGAGTTTGATTGAATTTCTATGGAGGTATTGAAGAGTCATGAATACGAGGGTTTTACCGATCGTTTCTCATTTAAGCCCAACGTAGATTTGTGACTGGTTGTACATAAATAATTCAAAAAAAGCCTGGGGATTGACTGGAACTTGTTGGAGAGAAAGTAGTAAAAGGAATAGTTAACAGAGAGAAAGAAATAATATACCCGTACATAAGTGCACGTGTTTTTGAATCCTACACCGGGTAAGAGCGTGACTGGTCAAAAGCAGCCTTCGTTTGACGAAGGGTTTTGTCAGTGTCAGATTCACAAACACCGTACGCATTGAGTGAGTGGACAACGTTTATCCATTGGGCATGAGGGTAAAAGAAAAGGTTGAGCACTTACTACTTATGTACTGGCAATCAATTTAGCTACCCGCCTGCCTATCGGCGCGAAAAAACAAAACCCAATGCGCACGGGTCCTTGCGCACCGTGCGCACCGTAGAATTTCATAGCTCGAGATCACGGAGGGGAGCATCAATTTCGTTTCTTTTTCTTTGGATGAAACAGGAGTACCGATGGAAAAAGTACCGATGGAAAAAGTGGCATGTGTTGTGGACATCTGACACGTGTCGAAGACAACCATCAGAATATTGGCGGGGAGCACATGTGACGCAGTAATCGACTGCCCACGCTTCCAAAGATCCTTTTCGCCCCTTTTCTTTTTGTGAAATCTGGCTCTTATGTAGCTCGATCGTCGAGTCTCCACACATGGCGAGTTATTTTTCTGTTGGTGATTACAAAAATTCCTTGGGAAACTTAAAATAGATTGTTTTTTTTTTTTTTTTTTGTTTTAATAATGTCATATGTAAGATAAATTATTTAGATTATGGCCGTTAATAAGTCACTACAAAAAGCAAACGTAGAGTATAGAACTGTCACCCCAATATAATTGTTACTGGAGTAATAAACTAAATAAATCAAATATCCCTTTTATCTTCTTGCATGACATGCAATGGATTACTTATGATAGGAATATAACTTTTTTATATAGCCTCTCTAATTATGACGTGCCAGAATTTACTGTGATAATAGTATAGGCTGCCAACCGGCTGTCTCTTAAACTCACTTGGACTTTAACTTAAGTAGGCTTTGGTACGTCCAATGCTAGTCCTAGCTTATGCGGGGCCGGCATGATGCCGGGCGGCCATGATTGGGCTTCACGCTTGGTAATTATTTGTTAAAAATTTCTTATAAAAAAGAATTTGTTGAACATAGAAACAGATTTCATAAGAGGAGAAAAGAAAGCCTTAATACTTCACTTTATAAATGTTAAATTACTAAAATGTCCTTATAACTATTGATGAATATTCTACCAATAATTAATTATATTGAAAGTTCTTTTAATAATTTGAGTATAAAATATAGAAGTAAAATTCATGATACATGTGAGTAAGAGAAAAGGGAATGGTAACCTTGGGAGGGAGGAGAAATTTTGGAGACTTCAAAGGGATTTTACGGGACTTATAGTTAATCCTTTCATCTCACCCAACGAAACTATATATATATATATAAAAGATTTCAGTGAACATATGAGACCCATATCCATAATTGCATGAGACTGAGTTCTTTTGAAATGTCTGACTTTGACAAATAGAAATTCAGTGCTCCACACTGAAAACTTCTAGAGATTTTAGGGAGTAGAATCTTCCCATGCACACTATCGACATGTTTGATAGCACTTAATGTGCTCATCTTATATACCTTTAGAGGCCGGGGATGTTATTGACCTTGAATGTAAGTTCGATGGCTTTTTAAAGAAACAAGTTTAGTCACTTCTTGCATTATATATTTACACGAAATGGAGTACGAGCTCATGGCCTCACTGGTCCTCAGCGAAAAATGAAATCAATTGCACATATAACACATTATGAGACTTAAACGAGTCGATGTATTACCAACATTCAAACGTGCCTTATATATAGGGCCATGGTTTCAAACAACAGTTGATATCAAAATGGGTGCATTTCTTACGTGGACCTAAACGGTACACTTTAAAGGTAAATATGGCTCGTAATTAGCCTTTTAGGGATTGGTATCATTTGTACCATCCAATACAAACGGTGTTGGTACTTGGTACCATAGTTATCACGGAAAAATGTCAATTTTGAAAATTTTCTTATTTTTTTATATATAAAAAATACATTTTAAATCCTTTTTGTTCCGCTTAAAACCTGTATTTTGGTTATAACATATATTTTTTATTTTTCTTATAATTACTAATATAGTTTAATTTAAATTTTTTTCCCATTTTTTCGAAATTATCAAAATTTTTCATTTTTTTTTTTTTTGTACATTTTCAGAGCCATTTCATTCCCATACTTAAACTTGGTCACTATCGGAAATTACCAAAATTTACCATTTTTTCTGTATATATCGACAGCCATTTTATTCTCGTACCTAGACTTGGTCACTATGCTTGGTACCAACATTGAAAAACTTTAAGGGAGCAGGAGCGCGGTGTTATTATATCAGTTTTATTAGCTATGTATATCATTTAATTTAAATTTGCTTTTTGTTAAATTATATTATTAATGAAGCGCGCTGCCTGGAGTTGCTATGGTCGACTGTTCGAGCAACGGTGGAACTTTTTACATAATGCACATTTTATCCGAAAAATTGTTGGGCTAGATTTTTTTTGGGAAATTTACCTAACCGACCTTGTCAGATGTACCTTTTACTGCAAAGACCCTATAGTTTCACCTTTACCCAAATCGACTAGTTGGAAGTCTAGCCGACCCTAAGGATAGCAAAAAGTCCAAATTAGCCCCTTTCTTTAACGCACAAAAATATCATCTTCTTCCTTATGTTAATCTGCTTTAGTTTTAAAAATCAGAGGTGATGAAGGTGACGACGTTTTCTCTTCAATCCAATCTATTCCGATCTGCTATTTTGATCGACCCAGATACACCTTTGTAAGGCGATATCGCCTCTTAAAAAAAAAAAAAAAAAAAAAAATTTTAAATAGTCGATGCCGACTCTTAAAATAGTCGATAGCGACTCTTAACACAGTCGGTGCCGACTGTTTTAACAGTCGACATTGAATGCTTACACAATCGATGGCGCCATCGGCTGTATAAACAGTCGATGTCAACTAAAAAAAAATAAAAAAAATTATATAGTCGATGGCGACTGTATACACAGTCACCATCAATTGTGTATACAGTCGATGCCGACTGTAAAAATAAATAAATAAAAAAAATAAAAAAAATTATACAGTCGAAAGTGACTGTATACACAGTCGCCATTGATTGTGTAAACAGTTGATGCCGACTATAAAATATATATATATATATTTTTTTATACAGTCGATGGCAACTGTATAGACAGTCGTCATCGATTGTGTAAACAGTCGATGCCGACTCTAAATTTTATTTATTATTATTTTTTTTTAACAGTCGATGCCGACTGTAAAAAGAAATTTTTTTTTTTTTTTTTTTAATACAGTTGATGGCGACTGTATACACAGTCGTCATCGATTGTGTAAACAGTCGATGCCGACTGTAAAAAAAAAAAAACAAATATCTTTTTTTATATAGTCGATGGCGACTCTGTATAGAGTCGTCATCGACTGTGTAAACAGTCGATGTCGATTGCTTTCACAGTTGATGTCGATTGTGATTTTAGCATCGAAAAAAAAAATTTCAAAATAAATACCTTAGAAAGAAGAAAAAAAAATACAAATATCAGATGACATAGATCTAGGTATATCCTTTTTTTTTTTTTTTGACGATTTAGATTTAAGTATACCTTAAAAATAGAGCTTCCTGTTGAATCTCTATGCTGAAAAAGATCCTTGGACAGATTACAATGAGAAAGAAGACGATGCTTTTATGCGTTAAAGAAAAGGATAATTTTAACTTTTTACTGTGGCTCGACTTACAGCTGGTCGATTTGGATAAAAGTAAAACTATAGGATCTCTGCAGACTTTATCGAAAAGTGACTCTAATAAATGCCAAAATAACATTATAAAACTGATACGAATCTTACTGTAGTTACATTTTTTAGTGTAGACGGTTGGTTTCGCAACTGACTTTATCAGCCTCTACGCTGCTACATATCATGTATATAACCAACGCTCAATACTATTGTCTATTACATATATAATAGAGGGCCTAAGATGGGAGTCACGGGACACTTTCTTAGCTTATAATGTCAAAAAATAATTTTGTTTTAAAAAGGAACTATTAATGAGAGCTCACCATATATCTTCTTCAAGTGACACCACCATTTCATTTCTAAGCCCACATATCAAATAGAATGCACGTGCCATGTACATGAGCATTTATGTATATGAGGAAGAGGAAAAGGGCACGTGTAAAACAGGCTTTTGAGATTGGGTACCTTTATTTTTATTTTCAACCCTAGATTCAATTTTCTCAAATTGGGTTTGATATAATTAAATTTACTGCTTTAAATGAAACAATAGAGATTGTTTTTCGTCCATATTTAATAGAATAGATCTTTCAGTCATAGTCCTATCATTAGACGGACAGATTTTTATTTCCTATGGTACACATCCCAAAAAGTGATCCAAAAATCAAGTTTGGCGTATTGTCACGGGGTAACTTTTTTCGACGCCCATAAGGCGCCTCGCTGCCTCTACAACGAAGCCAGCCTAACTTAGATACCAGTTTTTCACGAAGCATAACCTAACGTTGGTTATCACGCTCGTGCAACATTTCACTGCCGCGCACAGCGAGACCAACTCATCTAACCATCACTCTGATACCACTCGCCTAGAAGACGAGAACTCCTGCATCGTGGTTACCTTCACCCGAGGTAAACCATCTCAATATATCGTGTCTACTCGCGACACACATGCGAGCACCTCAATGCCACTTGGCCTGCCTAGCTTCACCCTGTGCAGTGCACTAGTCCCTCGCTTCAGACAGTAGCATGCATCTCTTTATGTCATCCAAACTAAGCATCGTGTGTGGCCCACGCGACTAGCACAGGTCTGCATCAGGCTCTCAGCTAGTGTGCACCACTGCGTCCCACTTAGCCCTTGAGTGCCCTCATGAATTCACCGACTCATGTGCACCACGACGCCGGCACGGGGTCATATGGTAAACTCACCCTAGGTTAGGCCCACCCCTAACCTAGAAAGCTCAAGCGCTCGTCCCGCAACGCAGGGCCCCATGTGTGGGAGAATAGCTCCACAGCTCCTTTCCCTCAAGTATGGTCTAAACACCAACTTGAGTTAAACAGCAGAAGAGCCTCAAGCCCCTTGGTTTGACATACCACCATGACCCACGACCTCCTGCCCGTGGCACACACCTGCAAAGGTGGTGTCTTGCAATTAATCATGGCACACGAACCTCTGTCCGTGACACCCAGTGCCATCCTCCAAGCCCACACGTTTGTGTCGCGTCCACATCGCGTCCGCTCGCGTCTGTATCGCGACCACGTTGCGAGGCCCTCATGACCTCATGCCCACATAGCGCTGTGTCGTGATCATGTCGCGTCCGTGTCGCAAGGCCCTCATAGCCTCATGTCGCATGCCCTCATGACACCACATAGCGTACCCTCATGACACCGCATCACGTCTAAGTCGTGACTGTGTCTCATGCCCACTCGGTACTAAGTCGGGTCCATCATTGCACCCAGATGCCGCGTGCTCTCTTGGCACCGCATTGCATGCCTTCTTGGCACCACATCGCTTGCCGTACAAGCTAGATGTCGCGTGCCCTCTGACGCGATTTTTAATTGTAATATTTTACTCGCAAGCGCACGAATCAGATTATATATAGTGGGTGTAGAGTACGAGATCGTTCCCACGAGGACTATTTTGAAAGATATAAAAAGACGAGACAGTAACTCCAAAAATCTACTAAAATTCAACAGTACCCTACCAATATTATTATTTAAGCGGTTTTATGAGATGGTAATTACTGACTATAAACGAAAATTTAATTGATAATTCAAAAATAAAGATAAAGATGAAGATACTAAATCTTCCCATCTTTGGTTTGTTCTTCCCGTAATACAAATCTAAGGATTAAACTATGAGATATACCATTGAAGAAAAATATCTTTTATGGAAGATAAATGGTCAAAAGCCGGATAGGTTCCACGTTGTATCCCTGCAATCAGGACTTAATTTCATAGATGATTTCCATATATAGATCTGGGATCGAGGGCATGGCTCGACACACTTGATCTCAAATTTTAAATAAAAATCATCCCCAAAGTAGGTAAAAGTTTCAATAAGAATACCACCATAAATCTGAGAGCAAGGGCATGACTCGACACACTTGATTTCAGATTAGGGAGTAATTAAGATAAAATTACCATTACAGATCCAAGATCCAGGGCATTGCTCGGCACACTCGATCCCGGATCATAATCGTAAGTAGATCCACACGATGAAAGCAAAAAGACCATATAACAATGATTGGGGTAAAATTACCGTCACAGATCTGAGATCCAGGACATGGCTCGACACACTCGATCCCAGCTAGTGGCGAGAATTTCATCCGTTTGTAATAGCATAATAACCATAAAATAAAATCTCATATTTTAATCCTAGATTTATATTATTAGAAGTATATCCCTCGGATGGGAATCATTAGATCCTCATCCCTAAGAAATTAGCCACACATGCTGTAATTAAATGACATAGACAAATAAGGAAGGAAAAATAACATCAATTCAAATTAATTAAAAATACTTCAAACTTTAATAGAAATTTTTTGATCCACAAGTATGATGATCTTAAGAAACGAAATTAACAATGCTCTTTATTAATCTTTAAATTTAAAGTAGGAATCAACTGAACAAAAATACTAAATTGAAGAAAGGAATACTGAAAAGATTAAAGGAACAAAGCTCTAAAAAAGAATAATAAAATTTCTCTATCTCTACTTCTCTCTCTAAAAACCTCTTCTAATAAGAATAAAAAAATCTCCCTTCAAAACCCGTAGCTTCCTTTTTATATGGTCGAACAAACCCTAACCCTAATAACCTCAATCGATTGAGAATTAAAACTCAATCGATTGACTTTTAAGTAGGGACAAAGTTGTCTTCTCCTGTCAATCGATTGACACTTAGTCCTCAATCGATTGACATCTAAAAGCAATTTCCGTGAACTCTTGCCCAACTTTGTATTAGACACTGCCTCGGTAGTTTGGTCATAACTTTCTATCTCAAACTCGGATTGAGGCAATTCTTGCGAAGTTGGAAAGAAGACGACGAGCTCTACAATTTTTGTGTTTTAGCAATGTCATGAATCAGACGTCTTGAAGGTCCAAATTGAACTGTAAGTCACACTAAGTTCTCGATGATCCAAAATTGCAGTGTTTTGACATTATTTTCGAAATTCTTGGGCTGTTTTATGTACTTGGATTATATTTACCTGAAACACTTAAAATCTAGTAATTCTCATCAGATAGCCTTCATCGGATAGCTAAATGTAGGTATTTAGGGGTAAAATATCATCATATTTCACTACTCATCACCCTCTTAGCACTATATCGCGTGCCGTCATAGCACCTCCTCACGTGCCTTGTAGCACCCGGATGTCGCGTGCCCTCTTGGCACTACGTCGCGTGCCTCTATGCGGAGTACCGCATTACGTGTTTTATGGCACCAGGACGTCGCGTACCCCTACGCGGAGCATCGCATCCCAAGCCCCTCACGCGTCTAGTCACCATACTAGATCACAACTTAGTTCGGGTCACCATCGCATCATGCATAAGGGACACATGCACGTGTCGCAGAGCCGCGTGCCTCTGCGCACACACGATACACAACTAGCTACTAGGTCCGCCCACCTACTTGCTACCCATACGCCTAGTTCAGAGGCGATCATGCCATCTTACTGGCACTAAGACTTGTATCAGTTCCTCGACTTCCGTCTTCACTCCATACAAGGTCCATACAAGTACCTAGCCCCGAGGTTTAATACCTTATTGCTAGCTCATCTTGGTTTCATCTGTGCCTATAGATAAGGACCCCTCTAGTCCTTCGTGTGGCTTCGCACTAACGCAATCTATCATTATGCCGCTTCACGTGACTACACACCCACGCAGTCTATCACTATGCATACACTACGCATTAGTGATCGTAGCTCGCTCTAGTACCTCAACACTGTATATCTTTACCCAAGAGTTTACTTAACATGCTTTGCTTACGGCTCAGTCTAGCTATAAGACCCTATCACATTGCCTGCTAGTGGATCGATGTGCATCGTTATGCACCAGGGTCGTGATCACATCACAGTACGCCACGACCATATTCATTTTTTGCGATATGTGCTACTTGGAATGAAATCTGACGATTCAATGGTATATCCATGATCTCAAGATTGGAAAATTATAATGGTATATCCATGACTGAGAAATTTAAAAAAATTAAGATTAAAAATATAAAAATATGTTAAAAGTCATGATTTATTGGAACACTTAGGAAGCAATCATGATTTAATCGTGAAATTGGTGATTCATTTGCTGCGTGAATAAGCATTGTTTTATTCTCGAGTTTATGAAAAAGATAAAATTTGGACTAAGATTAAAAGAACAAAAAGGAAAAATATAGATTAATGAAGTTGTGGGGGCATTTTTGTAAACTCTCTTGGGGCAAGTAGACTCTCTCATTACTGTCCCAAATTTAACATCAAAGATATTATCTTTGGCAAATCAATACAAATAAAATGCACTAAGAAAGGTAATGGTGTCTCACCTTTGTGAGACAAATCCTATCTTGCTTCTTACCAAACCATGTGTCCCTATTATGGGCTAAGTACGTGTTATTATCTATTTTTATTGGCCCCAAACTAGCTAACATAGTTCCAATCACATCACTTCCCCTCTAAATGCACTTTTCAAGCACAAAATACGATTCACTTTTATTCTTTTCTTAAACCTTTCTATTTATATATTGCTCTTCTCCTCCTCTATTATTTTCTACCCAACTTGCTCTTCTTAGATGGGTGTGATACTTTCAATATTGGAACTTGTTGGTTTAAGTGATTTGATAGATTTGGTAGTGGAGGTGGTGGTGGGGATCATGCCCATGTGTTTAAAAGGAGAATGGATGACTTAGAGAGACAACAAATGATGTCATAGACCTCTATTGGTCTATTTCTTTACCTACCAGTTGGTAATTAATTTTAATTTTCTTCACCAATTCAAATAAATAATTGCTTGGTTGTTGATATCAAGGATCAAAATTTCAGATTTCGTTTCGGTGGGGACCGAAACAGAAATTTTGGATCGAAATTTCTGATTTCGGACAAATCTTCATACAGTGTGAAAATGAGCGAAAACTTCAGTTATTGTTTTAGTGAGGACCGAAACCGAAATTTTGGTCATTTCGGCCTAAATTTTGATCCTTGATTGGTATTCACGTCAGCTTTAAAAAAGAAAAGTACACCAGACTAGTACCAGATTATATTTTAGGGTAAGCAGTATTTACAGCCGGAGATTCTACATTGAGAATTTGGGGTTTTCATCGTTAAAATTGTTGATTGCCTTGAGTCAGACGGTGGAGATCATTTTTGTCCCAATCTTTCAGATAAGAGATCTTGAGATCATGAAACTATCTTTAAGACAGTCAGATGTTGATTCCATATGGATCACATCACCCAAAGTGACTTGAGAACCCTTCTCATGGTACACGATGATCATGGTCACTTTTGGGGATGTGCTCAACATGGAATCAACACCTGACCGTCGATAGGTGAGCAATGATCTCAAGATATATTGTTTGGAAGATTAGGACAAAAAACGCTCTCCATCGTTTGATTCTTGGTAGTCCATAGTTTTGATGGTAAAAAATGCAGGCTGCAAAGACCAAATCTTTGGCTGTAAATACCAGTACCCTATTCTTTATACATTATCTATGCTACCTGTACCGCACCACAATGCGATGGTGGTGGTTAGGTACTGCCCTCAACAGGTTGGGTCAGCACATTATCTGACCCGCTCGATCCAATTTTTTAACTGCGTTGCACACTAAACTTGACCCGGAGGGTCAGGTCGGGTTGGACATGAAGCATCCTTTAGTCGCGTCTCGTGTCGATTCAAAGGTCAATTCACGGGGTCGGCACCTAACCCGACGTGATTTTTCAGGTCACTCAGAATGTACCCTTTGCCTCCCATGCATAAACCAAATTTTTATCATGAATAGCCACAATTGGATCAATCACCATCGGTTAGCTGTTGCACCTTCATCCAGTGGATGTGTTATATATACATTTGAGAGCACCTTAGTGGTGCACCTAGTTATCGCTCCTTACTTTGATCAGTTGATGTGTGTATCGTTATATGCTACATGGTTTCGCTTTGCTTGATTGTAGCATTGAGTCTAGGGATGCATCATTCCCAAAGTTTATGGCATGGAATTCATATATGTATATATAATATTTATATAGTTTGAAATTAAATTATGCAATTATATTATGTGTGGACACGTGGGTTGCACCCCAAAAATGCCAAGTGGTTGCATTCCCCGTCCTATGCAACTGTTATTATATATTCAGAAATTCCTCATCCTTTCAATTATAACAAAATAGTGGCTCTCATGAACTATGTAACCGCTAAAATGGTATTTAAATAATCTTACATCAATGTGGGTATAGAAATTTAAATGAGCTTATATCGATGTGGGTATAGAGAATACTGTCAAAGTGATAAATCATATAGAGAATGACAATGGACTCAAAAGTCATACTTTTTGTGAGATTTGAGTCAACTGATTTATATACTCTAAAACTAATTGGTATTTCTTTTTTATGATGTTATACGACATAAATAACTTGGATGTGCCTTATATATTGTAGAGAATATGACCGTACATGAGCAACACTTGAGAAATAAATCTCACGCAACAAAATACTCACAATGAGTAATACATAGGGAATAAATCTCACCCAACAACCCTTACCTTATTAATATAAGAGAGGAAGCAAACGTGGAGTGTAGAACCCACGATCTCAAGGATCACAAAGGAGGGAGGATACTAACAGAGCTCCCACTCAATTGATCTATGCACTCTAATGCCAACTGTTGTTCTTAAGTTTTAACGATTGACATTAAAGTTCATCAATGATTCAATTTAGATTGATCATAGATGTACACTACCAAAGGCTTGTTGCAATGATTGACGACTTAGGTATGCTCCCCATGGTCACGAGTTTGAGTAGCAACTCCTCATCTGCAATAACTAGATGCCTCATAAGAAGTGTAATTAGTGAATTGCTCATGGCACGGCGAGGGAGAGGGCATTCCTTATGGATTGCTCCAAGAGTAAGCTTGGGATACCATTAGTTACAAAAAAAAAAAAAAAGGGAGAGAGAGAGAGAAAAAAATAAATCACACTTTAATGGTGTAAGATTTGTCAAACATTATTTTTGTGATTTAAATGTCCATTAGAAGTCATTATTCTTTCAATAATGCCCTCAAGCCCCAGCAGTGATGCCCTCAAGCCTTTAGCCTTGGGTCAAAGGTTCAAATCTCATGCTTACTTATGAAGTACACTTTAGTGATGTACTAAAGTTACATCACTAAAGTGTAACCTTTGATCTAAGGCTAACCGCTTGAAGGCATCACCACAAAGGTCCAACCCATTTTATATAAAAAAAAATGTTAGAGCAACTGTCAGTAAGTAGAGTGCACGAATTGGGAAAAAAAAAAGAGAAAAGAGTAAGAACAAATGTTAGTAATTAGAGTCGGATGCCAAAAAGTGTAATTTTGGGGCTCATTGCCCTCCATTATAAGATGTATAACTTTGATGGTTTGATTTTTAATGGTATAAGATCATTTAAACACATCTTAGTGTTTAAATGAAGGTCGTGAGAGTCAGTCTATCATAAATGGTGCTCTGCACCTTGCTCTGGTGGAAAGGGCCCACCCATCCACAAATGAATTTTTGCACTGGTCGGGTGGTGGGCCAACGCACAGCAAACGAAGGGCATTGAGCACCATAACTGTGCTTCGCACTATATTGTACACTAACACAGCTTGGATTTCTGAGCATTTAAAAATGAGTAAAGACTAGTTGTTATTTTCTAATACAATAAGACAGTCTTAGCGTCCTTAATACCACAAAAAAAAAAACTTGACAGCTATAAATTTATATCAAAACACATGAAAAGTTTGATCGGGTTAGATGGTTTTACAAAATTACTTTTTGAGAGTGACTATTCTGATTTCTGACAACTACATATATCCATTACCAACCATATTTATTTCTCGTTGTTTTTATATTTAATCAATCCAACTGGCTCAACTGCTAACCTGTGAAACTTGTCTCAGCCAAAGATCACGTCTATGAGATGATCAAAACCATCTAATTAGTAAACTCTAATTCCGACCATTAAAAACATATGCACAACTGTCCACAATAGAGACATGAATCGGATGGTCTAAATCGCCCAATGACTGATTTTTTAGGCCATTCCAGTTTAATGACTTGGATTGTTATCATGTGCCCTAAGAATAGGGATTCATAGATCTCTCTATAATGGAGTGGTGTGGTCACCCGCGATTAATCCTCTGTCTTAGAGTTAAGGGCACAAAGACCATGTTTGCCTGTTAGTGAAAAATACCAAATATTTCCCTGTAAAGGCTGCATTTTTTAATGTGCGTGTGAGAAAAAAGCCCATAACCAGTTTTATAATTGATGAAATTCTCTCTCAAAATGAGTGTATTTACAGGAGAGCATGTTCATATATTGAAATCAATTTAATTGGAATATCGAGGACAAGTGGACCCACAAATGGTCCTAGGAAATGAGGGCAGGAGGTCCCTACATAGGCTCCCTATGCATGAGAGAGGAACATTTAGTCCTACTGATGCAATCATGCACCCTCTACCTTCTTGTGGCTAGAACTTTTAGGAGAGCTATGTAGTTTTCCTTCTAGAAATTTTTTATAAAGGAAATATCTAGAATTAATAAGCCTCTTTGTTCATATATTTGGTATAGAAACAAACTTCCAGATTCAATTAGTGTTATCAAGTTGAAGATGAAGGTTAACTCGACCACCGAGTCACTGGATTTGCCGATATTTTGAATCGATTTGCTAAATTTTGTTAGGATAATGCAGCCACGATTCCTAAGCTACCCCATTATATAAAATAATTCAACGGGATAACGTTTTAAACACCTGTCATATGTAACTCTTTTTCTCTTCATTTAGAAAGGAAAAAGAAAGAAGATGAGAAGAAAAATCAAAGATTTTATTATTATTATTATTATAACTATTAGTATATATATTTTAAATGTACGTGAATTGCAGTGATTATTATCCATATTTTTCTTTTTATATATACCTACTACATTTTCTTGAAAAGTCTTAAGGTACGTTTGATTCATTGTAAAGGGGGGATATTACATGGAAAGCTTGTAATATCACCCCAACGGCTCTATTTTTTATACTAAAAGTTCGTTTCATCGTAATTTCTCGTAGATTGTGTCACAAAAATTACTTGTAATTTTTTTGACTTACGAGGGGTATGACTCGTAATGTTGAAATATTGCTTGCAAAAAGTATAACGGCTCTAATTTTTACAAAAAGTGAATTTTATGAGTTTATTTTACGGTGAAACGAACATATTTTTTACATAAAAAAAAAGAAATTTAGATGTAATCCAATCAACTATATTTTATAGGGAAAGTGATTTTTACGGAAAACCTATTACAATGAATTGAACGTACCTTTAAGGTACGTTTGTTTCAATGTAAAGGGGGAATATTACATGGAAAGCTTGTAATATCACCCCAACAGCTCTATTTTTTACATTAAAACTCGTTTGTTTCACCGTAATTTCTCGTGGATTGTGTCACAAAAATCACTTGTAATTTTTTTGACTTACGAGGGGTATGGCTCGTAATATTAAAATATTGCTTGCAAAAAGTAAAAAAGCAAACCTCAACAGCTCTATTTTTTACAAAAAGTGAACTTTACACCAAAATTTTACGGTGAAACAAACATGTATTTTACATGAGAAATAGTAAAATCTATATGTAATCCAGTCAATATCATTTTACAGGTAAAGTGATTTTTACAGGGAACCAATTACAATGAACTGAACATACTCTTAGTATATTACTTTTACTCTCAAACGGTAGAGGATAAAAATTTACTCTTCAAAAGGTTGAGGATTAAAGTTTTAGAATCCCTGTACTTTTATTTATAGCTAAATGCACATGCTCATTTAAATATTTTGTCTTTTTATTTATTTATGAATATTGAAATATTTTGTCTTGCACCCTCTTCCCCAAAATAAAACTAAGTGATTATTTGCTTGTGGCCCAAAATGAAGTAAACTAATTTTCTACTTCTTCAACATCTTAAACATTTATTTTTTTTAAAGAATTTCAAAGGATAAAAAATTACTTTGAAACCTTATAAAGAGGACCAAAAAGAGATAATTACACATACAGGATTGGGAAGAAAAAGTTTCTCAGTAATGCACCCTATTTTAATGTCCTTGAAATCCGTGAATACTAGTTTGTACATTTGAGTGAATTGACCGTTATACTCCGCTTTATAAATCTTTCATTACAGCCTTTTTCCTTCTACGTGCTCCCACCCGCGACCCAAACACGAGAGCACCTTCTCTGGTGGGTGCTCCGGCAAAGTTCGGGAGGGTTTAAGGTTTAGGGTGCTCCGACGAAGTTCAGGAGGGATCTTTTTGCTCCGGCGAAGTTCGGGAGGGATCTTAGTGCTAGCTTCTGGCTTGTAGGCGAGCTTCAATAGAAACACTAGTGTAATGACTGAGGCAAGCTCAACGACTGTTGCAGAGGCCGTAATCAATAGCCATTTACGAGATGAAACGGTCTTCTTTGGTACACTCAATTGCCCTAGTGGATATTGGTTCAATTCCGGTAGGCAAATTGGGTTGATTTTGTGAGATAATAAAGATGGGTTTTCCATGAAAACGCTTGAAACGGCCATGAAGATGCAGCAGGAAGAAGAAGATAGAGAGAGAGTGAGAAGAAGAGATACGAAATGAGAATAGGGGATGGGCAGGGGGATTTGTTTATATAGGGAGAGAGATCTGCTGACTTTAGTCTTTTAGTTTCTGTGCTCCCGGCGAAGTTCGGGAGGGATCTTTTTGCTCCGAAGTTCAGCACTCACCGGAACATCCACTGGAGAAGTCGATGGAACACCCTTCGGAAAAGTCGATGCTCCTCTTTGGCTCTCTGTCACATGTTAAAAAGCAAGGGAAAATGGTTTAAAACAAGGTTTATAAAGCAGGGTATTAATGACATTTCACTAAGTTGTATAAATCAAAATCACGGATTTCAAGGACCCTAATATCCGGTGCATCCTGATTATGAGAAACTTTAGGTTCGAGTATAATACTGAGAAACTTTAGCAACCTCTTTTTGAGAAGTGTCAAAGAGAAAACTTTATCCTCATTAAAAAGAGAAAACTCTCCAGCATTTTTGAACGAGATGTGGTATGATTATCGTCTCACTTATCCCGACTCGTGAAATATATCATTTCATTTCGGACAAGATTTAAAACCATGCTTGTCGCCTTAAGGTGGCTTCATCATGTACCTTCCATTTGAGCTACAAGCTAGAGGCTGAACCTCTCCCAGAACCATCTTGTTAGTCGTCTATCGACCGGGTGCCGATGGCTGACTCTGAACGAGTACATATCACCAAATGGTTAGCTATCTGATCTTGATTGGATGGTTGTATCATAACACAAGGGATCGTAATTTTCAAATTTTCACAAAGTGGGTGAAATTACATGAAATATGGGCTGCATCTCCTTAGAAGCCTTCTAAGATGG
This sequence comes from Chloranthus sessilifolius, assembly GCA_021018995.1. Lineage (NCBI taxonomy): Eukaryota > Viridiplantae > Streptophyta > Magnoliopsida > Chloranthales > Chloranthaceae > Chloranthus > Chloranthus sessilifolius. Next base: position 42,313,439 of record CM037589.1, on the reverse strand, counting down.
ACCTCTTCACAGACCACTATTAATTCATGTGGAGACACTTGGCAAACTCTTAAATCAATCAAGTATTCCATGTTGATGGGCATCTTCTGTATTATGTTTAATCTAAAAATTACCTGCTCAATTTAAAAATTATCTCAATCAAAGTATTATTTATCACAGATTCATAGCACTTTAATAAAGACCTTTAGAAGATATAAACAAATGTTCATCCATCGGAAAATTCAAAAGCTTCAATGAGTGGCTTTTGGGGACAACTGCCACTTTGATAACTATGGATTGTTCAAACATGCATGAATCTCACATGGCTTAGTAGGAGGCATATTTCTAAGGAGGTTCATCTCTGAAGGCTTCTAAGGACCCATTACCGACATAAAGAGAAATAGGGTGGGGCGTTTCTATCTCTCAACGTCCGTAGGCTCACATGATCCGTTTTAGAAAGGCCAAAATCTACATGCCTTTTGTTACAAATTACATCTATTTTTTACTTTATTTATTTAAAAATTTGTATATAAATTGAAAAACTGCACTTTATAAGTCCATTGCACTGATCAGGTGAGGCTTACTTACTAAAACTGACCTGTGCATGGCACGCGCATGGACACGCTATGGACCTTGAGAGGCATGTGCAGTGGTGAGTGGGTTGAGCTAAAGTATAAGATAGATCTGAACCGTCCAATTTACGTATGCTAAAATAAATGGTAGTTCATATGTTTTCAACAACTAAAATTAAAGTGCATCAAACGAATAATTCAAATCTACTAATTGTAATTTTTTGGCTGAGACATGCATCACCGCTATGCTGCCAATTTCACCATATTTGATTGATCAAACATGAGTGTCACTTGGCTAAGACGTTGACGGTCAAAGGAATTGTCCTCAGTTTGAAGTGTTGAGGGGGCTCATGCCCCTCCAAGTCCCTACATGGCTTTGCCTCGGATCCAGGCTTCTTCCTGAGGTCACTTAGACCATCGTCCATACACATTAAGCATCCACTTGCAAGCATTTGGGGGCTCGACTGGACCGGAGAGAAGATGCAACCATGGTTCAAAATATTGGACGATACTAATATGTAGTCAAATATGTATTGGTATCAAAACCCATCAATCTATAATATATATATATATATATATAGAATATATCCATTGTATATGTTAGATATTTATTATCAATACATATGTATATATTTATTGTATCACCGCATTGAATGTATATGTGATGCAATAGGAATGATACATACCCAGTAAACCAAGATTTTAAACCGTGGATGCAGCTGTGTGATTTTTTTGGCTGAATTCTATGGGCCACATATGCCTCTGCCCCTTAGACACCTCCAATTGATGAAGAGTGTCTCGTGTAACTTATTGATGACCAATACGCCACCGACAGCTTAGGAGCTTGTCCACCAAATACTACCGTTTGCATAAATATGTTGAAATATGTGGTTCTCAACGTCTTTACCCATTACAATGAGAGAACTCAAACTATCATCGGGTATTATTACTATATTTGCATAATGAAAAAATTATTTATTTTATTCTTAATATAATATAAAATTTAAAATAATAATAAAGGCATCAAAGCCTTTAATTGATTCTTTAAAAAAAATAGAAAAAAAGAGAGATATCCTTAACATACGTCTTGCCTAGGGAGACAGGGGTATGTACTCGAAAAACCAGCTTCGCTCGCACCCCCTCCTCTCCTAAACTCTTTATAATACATTGAGTCAGGTCGGGCATATTTTGCCTGACAACCTTCGAATCAACTCACTTTGAAGGTTCAGTCATATTGTAATGCATTTATTATTGCCACTTCATAAAAACAGCCTTCATCAAAGTGTTACTTGCTGATCACACAACACATCTCTTACCTGCCTCCCTTTTGCCATTTCCATTTACCCTCTTTAAGATGCCCTCCTCAAAGTCTCAAACACACTACATCCCTCCATAGTAGTTTATATATAAAAATCGATTGCACTAAATGATTTTCTTTTAGAATATTGACATGACCGTACGTTTACTTATTGGGCTATATGACAGGTGGTTTTGAGCAATCCAAGTAAAATCAAGATGATAGTTGGGGTCAAAATCATACTAATTGAAGGATTTGAACCGTCAGATCTATGTACACAAACCCAAACCGCATGGAAACCTCCTTTTTGTTTTCCTCTTTTCCAAGCACTAATTTGGGCAAAATCAAAGCATTCATCCTTTTCAAAAATTCTTACTAACCAAAAACCATCTCTTTCATCCTAAAAATCTTCTCATGTTTTTTTTTTTTTGGTCCTTCTGATTTGTCCATTTCTAATTACAAGCAAATCTTTGCTTACCATCCATTAATGTGCATTCACCATGAGCATCACCAATTCGACATTTGGAATGCATGGCAGAGTAATTCTAAATTTCCTTCTTCTATCGAAGAAAATTTTAAATTTCCTTCCGGTCAACCAGGATTCAGATTAACCCTATTCTTTTCAATCGGTTCAATGCCACAGTTTCACGAATAAAATGAAATGAATCAAATGAAAGAAACAAAAGCCAAAAAGAAAAACAAACAACAAAATTACAAATATGGGACCTGAATTGTAGACCCCAAAACAGCAGGCGAATCTATGGCAGTCTCAACTGAGAAATTAATCCCTAATTCAAGAGAGAGAGAGAGAGAAATTTTGCGATGGAGATGATTTGATGCCCCAAAACAGGGTACCAAATTCACTAGGTTACCCTACAAACCTCGAACCTCGAACCGGTTTGGGGTTCAGCTGGGTTTGGTTCACTGCACGTGGATTCTTATAAGTTTATTTTTTTTGGTACTTTTCAAAATTGATTAAAAAAAAACAGATAGCTAAGAGGTCTCAAACGCTTGGTGAATGCACAAGATGCCACTTACCTAACCTATCAGTTACAACTAGCGAGCGGGGAACCACAAATCTAAGTGAATCGAGTAACATTGCCCCAAACCTTTATAGCCTGCCAAAGGCAGAAGCCCCACTCACCGAATTATGAGCATCTCTGTCCTGGCTGAGAAACTCCATGGATCCATCCATCCCTATGCCACCTCAAGTTAAATTCTCTTGAATGCCATAAAGCAAATATGGGATCATAGGGCAACTAATAGAATAAGAACCATGATGCTTCAAACAATTGGCCAAAGGAACACCTTTGCATGTCGAGTAAAGGAACTTGTCTATTACTGTAAACTCAGTCCATTTGAGAACAAGGAGTTGTCATTCTATTGTAAGAAGCCAACACGAGTTTCTTTTAAATCTCGTAGGGTAGGGACCTGTTAATGGTTCATATCCTTGTGAACAAGAATCCATCCATCAAATTAGATTGGAGGGGCAGAATATTAATCCATCGTACAGTTGCCCAATAAAGGCACACATTTTATCTTTTCTTCTTACTCCACATATATATGCATCATGATCACATGACAAGATAGAATTCATATAGGTAAAATGCGTATATTGTGTAAAATAATAAGGATAAAATTAGAACTAGTATATAAGAGAAAAATTTGAGCATGGCATCTACAAAGGAAAAAATTACGAAATGTCATTTATAGTGATTTGGACATGTTTATCGGAGGCACGAAACATACCATATATAAAGGGTTAAGAAGCTACAAGTACAAGAAAATAGGAGGAGATGAAGACCAGTTACAACCTAGAGGAAAGTTTTAAGAAAGGACATGAAGTATTACAAAGTAATAAAAAAAAAGGTGGAGATATAAGATCTCAAATAGATGGGATAAGGCGATAATGACGATGAGGAGAGGATGCAGTTACCCAATTTAACTCTTTTCATATTCCAAGTAACATATTTCTCTTCCCATGTTTTTCAACTGTAAAAGTTCTCCATTTGAACGGCCAAGTGGCAAGGCCTCTGACGCAGCTGAGATGACAGAGAGGCGAGAGAGGGCCATCTGACACCAGAGAATTCATTGGGGGTATTCATCCTTCGTCCCTGTACATCTTATAATTCCCATTTGTTGATACAGTTGATGCCATTGACGTGCATCGCAAAAACATGGAACCCATTTCGAGGGAGTTATAACCTACACTGCGATTTAAATCCACATTCTCGCCGGTGCTATTAGGCGCATGTCAATACCATGGTTTTAAAAATCGGAAAACCGACCTGTCTCGGTTGTGATACACAAAATTATCTCACATCATTTAAATTAGGGTTTGGAACTTACACCATTAAAGTATGGTTTATTATTAGGCCAACATGGAACAATTTTGTGATCAATCTAAATTGTCCAAGTAAGAATTAGATCAGGTTTGCCATATAAAAGATCAGGTTGAGTCAGACCCAACCCGGCAAATATCCAACCCACAAGAAATCCCATTAAAAATTAAGAACAACAGTTGGTAGTAGAGCGCACAAATCAAATCATTCAAATCTCCCATACACCTATATTTTTGGGCCCATTATTATATCACTTCCACGGTGTGATCTATCACTTTTAGGCAAATATCTAATTTTGGGCACAGAAAAAGCTCCCAATAAGTGATTTGGATGATATATTTTTGGGCACAAATTGGTGGTTTAAATCTCCCAAAAAGTGATATGTATGATCTATCACTTACAGTATGGATTACCCACATCTTAAACTATTAATGGTGTATGAGTAGCAATGTCAACGGGTTGGTTCGGGTCAAAAATTTGGCTCACCAATAAGAAAATCACAAGTGCTCGACCCAACCCGATGGTGCATATCAAGCCAACCAGATCTGACCTGAAAACTCGACCAGATCTTTGCCATATAAAAGATCAGCTTGAGTCGGACCCAACCCAGCAAATATCCGACCCAAAGATCAGGTCGAATGTCTCGAGCAGGACCCAACCCGACGGTAAAGTTTTTTTTTTCGTTAAATATGTAATTTTCAGGTCAGATCTGGTTGGCTCAAATGCACCATTGGGTTGGGTCAGGCACTTGTGATTTTCTTCTTGGTGAGCCAAAATTTTGACCCGAACCAACCCGTTGACATTGCTACTCATACACCATTAATGTTTTAAGACGTGGGTAATCAATACTATAAGTGATAGATCATACATATCATTTTTTGGGAGATTTGAACCACCAATTTGTGCCCAAAAATATATCATTCAGATCACTTATTGGGAGATTTTTCTGTGCCCAAAATTAGATATTTGCCTAAAAGTGATAGATCATACCATGGAAGTGATATATTAATAGGCCCAAAAATATAGTTGTATGAGAGATTTGAATCATTTGATTTGTGTGCTCTACTACCAACTGTTGTTCTAAAATATGTCATCCAGATCACTTATTGGGAGATTTTTCTGTGCCCAAAATTAGATATTTGCCTAAAAGTGATAGATCATACCATGGAAGTGATATAATAATGGCCCCAAAAATATAATTGTATGAGAGATTTGAATCATTTGATTTGTGCGCTCTACTACCAACTGTTATTCTAAAATTTTCAGCTGCATTGATTTATGGGGTTTCTTGTAGGGCATCATTTGGTGAGAGGTGATATTTTAGGCTCCCTTTTGATTGCCTCTCTCTTGTGTGGATGATTATGGAGGCCTTTTATCCCGCTTTGTAGAGGGGTCATTCAAACAAAAAAAAAAATTACATAGAAGATTGAACCAAGCAAGGAGCTTGACGAACACAAAAAAAAGAAAAAAAAGACAGCAAAAAACACCCAAAAGAAGCCACTGAATAGACCCGACCACAAAGCCGAACAAAAGGGCCCCATAATCATTCACATGAGAGAGAGGCAATCAAAAGGGAGCCTAAAATATCACCTCTCACCAATTGATGCCCCACAAGAAATCCCATAAATCAATACACCATTAAAGTATGGTTTACTATTAGGCCAACATGGAACAATTTGTGTTCAATCTAAATTGTCCAAGTGAGAATTATCATTAGACCATGCCTCAGCCAACGAATCATGCTTATAAGTAGATGTGAAACCATCCGATTGTGGAACTTAAATATCAGCCATTAAAAATTAAGAACAACAGTTAGTAGTAGAGTGCACAAATCAAATGATTCAAATCTCCCATACGACTATATTTTTGGGCCCATTATTATATAACTTTCACGGTATGATCTATCACTTTTAGGCAAATATCTAATTTTGGGCACAGAAAAATCTCCCAATAAGTGATCTGGATGATATCTTTTAGGCACAAATTGGTGGTTCAAACCTCCAATTAGATATTTGCCTAATCGTGTATGAGGAGCAATGTCAACGGGTTGGTTGGGGTCAAAATTTTGGCTCACCAATAAGAAAATCACAAGCGCCCAACCCAACCCGATGATGCATTTGAGCCAACCAGATCTGACCTGAAAACTTAACCACATCTTTGCCATATAAAAGATCAGGTTGAGTCGGACCCAACCTGGCAAATATCCGACCCAAAGGTCGGGTCGGATGTCTCGGGCAGGACCCAACCTGACGGTAAATTTTTTTTTTATCGTTAAATATGTAATTTCATTCAAACAAAAAAAAAACTACATAGAAGATCGAACCAAGCAAGGAGCTTGACGAACACAAAAGGAAAAAAAGACAACAAAAAACACCCAAAAGAAACCCCCATAATCATCCACACAAGAGAGAGGCAATCAAAAGGGAGCCTAAAATATCACCTCTCACCAATTGATGCCCCACAAGAAACCCCATAAATCAATGCAGCTGAGAATCTCCTCCAAGATAACAGATGACCTCCTGAATTTACCTTTGAAATTCGAAGGTTTCTTTCTTTCCAAATAGCTCCAAAGACAGCAATCAGAATCACGAAAGTGACTCAGTGCTTCTGCTGCATTCATGACACCATTCCACAATCAACTCCCTGCACGTACTCGGCAAGCATCTCATCAAATTCCAGCAAGAACGAATCACATTCCAGATGAATGAAGCAAACACACAGTACAAAAGAAAATGGTTGGCAGATTCCGACATAGTACAACACATGATGCATCGATTGGGAATCTGAATTCCGCACCTGATCAACGAATCCACGGGCGGATGATGAGGGGTCTCCGCCATAAAACATTATAAGCGGAGCTAACAGAGAAAGAGCCGTTGGCTCTACTGCACCAGACCCGAGTATCTTCCCCCAGAGAAAACCCTTTAAAACCTTCCAAATCAGTCGTCATATCAGCGAGCTCCCTAGCTTCTGCCTCCCTTAGGTCTCGTCTAAAATCCAAATTCCAAGCAGTGCCATTATCTGTAACCAATGTGCAATCAGCCACAGTTGCCAATTTTCTCCTACTTACGACATAGATAGTCGGGTAAACATTTTTGAGATGTACACCACATATCCTCCCAAAATGTAACTTTGCAACCATTATTGACCACACTTGATACCTCAATTGAAATCATGCTCCATAGCCACCACCCTACTCCACTATCCAGATGACCTCCGAGAACTCTTGATAGAAATGTCCCACCCATCTCTAGCACACTTGTATTTGGCCGAAATAGCCTCGGCCCAAAAAGAGCCCATGCCATCCCCAAGAGCTTCCATAACCACTTGCACAAGAGAGCCCCGTTCATCGCATCAATACCACGGATCCTCAACCCACAGTCGACTTTTGCGAAACAAATAGTTTCCCAATTGATGAGATGCATTCTCTAACGGTCCCCCCCCCCCCCCACCCCACCCCACCCCCCGCTACAAAGGAACTTGCACATAATATACTCCATTCTTTTCACCAGGCTAGTCGGGCACCTGAACATCGATAGTTGTAAATCGGCATGTTACTTAACGCGCTCGTATTCTTTCGCATCTTTCGATCACCGGATCCCAAGCACTCTTCGCCGGTTTGACTAAACAAAATGGAAACCCCAAATAAACAGTTGGGAAGAACCCAACCTCGCAGCCAAAGTAGGAAGCAAGATCGATCAGATGGGATGGTTGACATGAAACCCAAAAATCTTTGTTTTGCTGAGATTCACTCTTTGACCCGTACACCCCTCATAAGCCCTTAGAGTTCATCTCAAGTGCAAAAGATTTTCTCGGCTAGCATCAAAACAATTGACTGTATCATCCCCGAATTGCATGTGCGTTATTGGCCTGAGATTACTAGCCAAAGTAACCGGTGTTACCTAGGTACACGGCACGGGTGCCAAGTGCCAAGGTGTCCTTAAAGTGTTGGCACGACAACTTCTAAAAATTCCAATACGGTGGCATGACCGTACAAAAAATATTAAAAATATGAAAAATTGCAATATCTGATGGTCAATATTTGATCTCATATGACATAGATCCCAAATAACAACCCTAGTAAAATCACGTTTGAGCATGTGTTCACACGTGATTTAAGTGTCAAACTTTTGGGATTTGTGCCATGTGGACTCACAGACTGATAGTTTGATTGTAAGCCCACGGTCTCGAGATCCATTGTATGGAAGATTGGAACGAAAAGAGATCACCATCGTCTGATTCAATGTAGTCAAATGTTTTCAGCGTGGGTGGCTCACTGGTAATGTGGTTGGGGCAAATAGAGGAACTTTTCATCGCACATTCAAAGTGGTCAGCAGTGTGCAATAAGCCCTTATAAGAGCGAGGGGTTAAAAATCAAAACCCATTAAAGGGTTTTACATTTTAAACCCTCCCTCTTTAAAGAGGGGATAATCCTAAAGAGAGGGTCAGGAAATCAAAAACCTTGTAAAGAGAGGGGCTACAAAATTAATATCCCTCACCTACTTTGGTATTTATTCTCTAAACCCAGCCAAAAAAAAGGAAACATGATACTCTTAGAGAGAGAGAAAGAGAGAAATAGAGAGCTCATCTGATAGATGCGAGGATTGGACGCAAGCTGTTAGAAGCTATCTCGGATGTAAGCTATCGTCTCTCTGATGCAACTTGCAAGCTCTTAGAAGCTCTTGAAGAAGAAGAAGAAGAAGAGAAATACAAAAAACCCTAGAAGCTCTCCAAACTCTCTTCCTTTCTCTATCTCTTAAAGTTCCAAGGTATAGGTTTTTTTTTTTCCTTTTTTTTTTACAAATATATCGAAATAGTAATTACTTTTATTTTATTTTATTTTTATTTTTAATACATATAGAAATAGCCTTTTTGCTTTTTTATTTTTTTTCTACATTAAATTTTTTTTCCTATATTTCCGAAAAGTACATATAGAAATCGTTTTTTTTTTAAATATTCAAGGACACGAGGTAATAACATGTCACGTGCCAACACTTTACAGATGACATCAGCACGACACGACAGTGGTACATGCCAAACTGTGTCGTGTCGTGTCGGGGTGTCAGCATGGCAAAAAAAGGGAAATGTGTCGTGCCAAGGTAACACAGAAAGTAACTCTCAATATCACCAAGTATTGCCCCCTATCAATCAGCTTGTTGAAACACTCGCCAGCAAAATTGAACAAGATTGGTTACAAAGGATAGCCTGGCCGAAGCCCCCTAGAGCCAGGGAAAAAACCAGCGAGCGATCCGTTCACTAAAACATAGAACATGGGTGTGCGGATACAAGCCCATATCCATTTTCTCCAACGGGATCCAAACCTCATTTTAGCAAGCATACGATCCAAAAATGCCCAATGCACGCGGTCGTAAGCCTTTTCCATATCCAACTTGACGATAACCCCCGGTGTCTTATCGGAATGACAAGAATGAAGGCATTCATGCGCAATAATAGCTCCATCCGCGATTTGTCGACCTTTAATCAAAGCCACTTGAGAAGGGCTAATGAGACCATCGATCACCGATCTAAACCGATTAACTAGCACTCTAGCCACCACTTTATAAAGACAACCAACTAAGCTTATGGGACGGAAGTCTCCCAACCTCGCCGTGCTATCACTTTTAGGGAGGAGAAGAATAAAGGCTGCACAGGTCCCCTTGCCCAGATATGAATGTCTGTGAAACTGGGTGAAAACATTGCAAACTCCCTCTTTAATGGTGTCTCAGAAAACCTGCATAAATTTTAATGGAAACCCCATCTGGGCCTGGAGCCCAATCTCCATCGCCCTCGAACACGGTCCTTCGGATCTATTAACAGCAAACAGGGATTCAGGCCTAATTTTTTCCTCTTTAAGAAAATCAGACCAAAAGGGACCCCTTCAGGGAAAAGCCTGACCGCAACCTCCTCAAATTGGGACTTGATTTGCTCCACAATTGCACTTCTCACGTCATCTTTATCGGTTGTCACTCGCCCGTCGACCAAAAGGGACGAGATCATCTTCTTTCTGAACATGCAGTTGGCCATCCCATGATAAAACTTTGAGTTCTGGTCCCCTTCTTTGACCCGCTTTTCCCGAGCTCTTTGGCACCAAAACATCTCTTCCTCAATGATAATCCTATTGAACTTTTCCTTGCATAACATTCTCTCCAATCTGTCAGCCTGAGAACGGCTGCCATTAGACTCTTCTTTAAGATTGAAAGTCAACAAATTGGATAAGAGCTCCTGTTTGGATTTTAACACGTCACCAAACAAGTCTCTATTCCTTGAGAAACTCCTTAAGCATTCGAAGCTTGGAAGAGAAAATGTATTCAGTCGACCCTTCCACAACCATAATTTTTCATTTATGAGTAACCATTTCACGGAAAGAATCCCTCAGAAACCAGGCTAGTTCAAATCGAAAAGGACTCGGGCCCCAATTCATTGCAGGACACGTCAGAGCGACAGGGATGTGATCGGAAATGGAATAAGGGTGTCCCACAGAGAATAATCTTGGGCATAACTCTTCCCATTGCGAAGAGACAAAGAATCTATAGATCCGACTCATGGCTGGCATGTCCTGCCCGTTAGACCACGTAAACAGAGAACCCGACATGGGGATGTCAACCAGCTTCGTTCTAGCCACAAAATCAGAAAACCCCGCATACTTGTAGTAATTCTTTGACGCCCGATTTTTTCATTAGCGAAACGTATAACATTGAATTCTCCACAAACAATCCATGGTCCCAGCTAACACAGATAAAATCTCCTCCCATAACCCATTTCTTAGAGCTGGGTCATTTGGACCGTAGACCGTCGTAAACAGCCACTTTGTGTTACAATGGACAGCCAGAAACTTGACTGAAATGGTCCTACCCACAATGAAACAATCCACCCGGATAAACTCCCTCTTATCCCACGCAAGAAGAAGACTGCCTCTAGTACCCACCGCATCTAGAGCAACCCATTCCTAATAGTTTCCCATCAAAATTTGCCTAATTTTGGAGTGATCACAACCCGACCATTTAGTCTCTTGAAGCGCCACTATAGAAGGATTTAGAGCACCCAGTGTATCACGAACAATGCAACATTTATCGACATCCCCCAACCTCCGCACATTCCATGTGATAAAATAATCTTCATAAATAAAAAACTGACTAACCGAGAAAGGAAAACCTGAGCCCAGACCGAGGGTCAACTACTGCTGGTGCCACCTGCGACCGAAAAACTAGTCTCTCCGGCCATAAAACAGTTCCTACCCAAACCGTCTCTAGAGCCTGCAACATGCCCCTGCACCACCCTAGACCCGGGCACTCCAAGCAGATTACGCAGATCTTCTTGACTTCCTTCGAAAGAAAGGCCGTATTTTCTGGCAAATCGCGATTAAATCAACTTCCAACAATATATTGAGATCCTCATGAGACCCCAACGGAGAGAAAACATGTGCTCCATCATCAGATTCGTCATCAATCCCGCCGTTTGGAATTTGACACTGATCATCAAAGTCGTTGCAGCAGTCAGAATCACGTGAGGAGCCAAAAGAGGAAGAAATCGGGTGAATTCCTTGTGATGCATTAATTTCCGATCGCCAAATATTGTGTAGATCATCCTCAAAATATGTATCCAGACACCTGAATCCCGTGGACGTAGAAGATGCCCCCATGTTCCTAAATGCAATGCTGTAATTTGAAGGCTTGTCATGTGGCATCCCCCCAACCTCCAGCTGTTCCTCGTCTTGAACAAGTATCGTCTGGCAAATAATTAGGACGAAAGAGTTATCACCTAACTCAATGACCTGCTTACCCCTTGCAAAAGGAAACCCCCGTCTTTTGGCAAGCGGCAAAAAGAGCTGTTATCATGTCATTTAGCCCCACGTGTCACGATTTCGGCAAAAAAGTCGGGCGACTTCCCAAAGCCCACTCAAATATAGAGGGATCCCAGTTGTTCGAATTTGAAAAGTCAGAAGTCCTTATCCTTGACGGTTCAGATACACAACGGTGTCCATTTTGGGGGGGAAGAGGAAATTGTTTTCAATTCCCGCCACGTGTTCTCCCACCGTTGGAAGAACGAATCAGGTAATCGTCCCATCTCAGAATTCGCTTCCCTCGACGAGCAACCTTACCGTCATCTTCAACTCCTGAAAGACCCCCTTTTGTTGTCGAGACAACTGGCAAAACCCAACTATCTGTCGCCAACCCCCTTTTCGTACAATCGGCAGATTTAGCTGAACCGCGACTAGCAACCGCTCCCCCCTCACTTGGCTTGGTACTCTTAACCCTGTTGCTTCCCGATGCCATCTCCCCTGAGATGACTGTCTCGGAAAACTCCTCCTGGGCTTCAAGGTCGACCGCGACTAGATAACGAAACTCACCTGAAGATACCCACAAAAGTCTGGGAATTTGCACCCACGAAGAGTAGGCAACCCTAATCCTAGCAAAAGACAGCTCCTCAAAAGAAAGGGTTAGTCGATCAACCACAGCCAAACCATCCCACAAACTTCCTACTTCCATAAAAATCGATTCTAGCCATATAGGCCTCTCGATCGCAACCAAACCTTCCCGTCGAAATTGCATTCATCCACCGCCTCCAGTTCTCTTCCTCAAGAAGCCAAGCTGACAGCAACCCCTGAACAATGCCATATTACCCTAGAAGATTCGAGCACTCCAACTTTCTCGTACATCTTCCCGAACTCAAACAATAACATCCGGCTAGAACACCTTTCACAACAAGACTGGCGACCCCCACTCTAATTCCGCTCTCCATAGAATGTCATTTGTCACTGGAAGGACCCCATTTGTAACGGCGACCACACAAAAGCTGCTCAACCAGGTTGCCCAGCCTTCGACCCTCGATTGGTCGATACCCAACATCCCATCCACTGTTGGAAATCGCTCTGCCACCCTCTCATCCTTACCCAAAGGCCTCTTTGTAGGGTACCCGATCTTCCTAAATCCACATCCCCATATGGACCAACCCTTGAACACATCAGCACTCTGCGTGGGGGTGAGCACCGTTTGCATCATCTTCGAACCCTTCGACCTCCACAAATCGTCGGAGCTTCGGTGTGCTTTGCATGAGTGCCTGAAGCACCATTGGCGATAAGAAAAATTCCAATAACTACAAATCTTGCATCGCCAATCGCCGTCTCTGCGATTCACATTAGAATCCCTACTATTTTTCCAATTACTAACCTCTCTCTCCAACTTATGATATAAAACCCTATCACGCCATCTCCCATTTCTTAGCTCTCTTCATGCTAGCCTTTTGTCGCTCCATCCCCGTTCTTCAGATACCGAAAATCGCCAACTCCCATCGGTGGTAAAGTTTATGTGCCTGGCTGGTAAAATATTGACTAGAGTTGAGCTAGATCGACCCGACCGTTGACAGTCCTATGTATGAGGAGAGACGACTATCACATATCATTACCCACATCTATTACCAACAAAAGTGATAAGGATTACCCCCATCTACTCAGATCACACACATCAAAAGAGATGGGTATCCATCTTAAACCATTAATTGTGATCTGTATGACCTATTAATGGATTACCCAAATCTTAAACCATTAATGAAATGTCGATTTGTGATCCGATGATTCAGATCACAGATTTGTTTCAGCAATTTTTTTTAAAAAAAGTATATTTAAAAAAAATATACATACGTAGAGGTGGTGGTATACGATTTGCCAAAGTGGGCCGCCGGAGATCAGAGGAGGTAGTGAGTAGTTGAGTCTTCAGCAGAGATGAGGAAGGGTAAGATCTCATTCTTTTTTTTTTATCAGTAATTTGAATTGTCTTGATAAGCAGCAAGGCGCTGAAAGACCAATACAAACACGACCAAAAAACATGGAAAAAGAAAACATAGAAAAACTACAAGACCGAAAACAGCTACCGGGCCCTACCTCCTTAGCCCAGGTCCCATGTGTAGGAAACATGTCTAAGCCCATTTCTGCCTCTAGCCACCCAAAACCACACCAGATCTCTGAATGACTTCATGATCATTCCCACTGGTCGGCTTTTATTCTCGAATCTTACAATTTGGGAGTTTGTAAAAGCTTTTGGAAGGCTTAAGATCACATGCGTCTTGCCAAGATTCACGTACATCTCATCCATCTGGGACGGTATTTTCGAGATGGATGAGATAGCCCTTTTATTGACTGACATGAAGCGAGATTTGGTGCGATTCATAGATCTGGACGAAGCACGGTACACTTACAATCTCATCCAGGCCCGAAAAGTCTTAGCTCGGGCAATATTTAAAAACATGGTCGTTACCCTCTCACTCCATCCCATGCAAAAGCTACACCAGTTGAAGCTCGTTACAAAGTCTTGCATCATCATCAATTTGCTCTTTATTCTCATTGAAATCCTAAATAACTTCGGGTGAATCCTTCTTGATCTCCTCCTGAACCCAAGATGCAATAAGTGATTAACTCCGACCAGCCTCCCAAAAGTTCCAAGCATAAAGTCTGATGGCATTAGGTCCCCAAAAGTAAATGGGTAGACTGAAGATTTTAACTCATATCTAATGTCCAAGTTTCAATATCTTTATCTATATTTTCCTCATTTCATCATAGATAAACCAATCTCATCAACCTCTGAAGATGAGAGAATCTTATTTCACTTCAAAATAGTTGGTGGGTAAATTGTAAATGACAATGCACTATTACCAAAAGAGATGATGTGAACTTGTTTTCCAAAATTCATTTTAAACATGTACGCTTTAAAGATTTCTGATCCACAGGTGGAATGCTTCACTTGGTCATGCTGAAGAGCAACCTTTGATGGTCTACATTTAAAAGTTGCCACCGATAACGAGCAAAATAAGTAGTGAGACCATCAATAGTAAGTCCAAGAGTTAATAAATTTGGCAATAAAAGAAGATGAGAGAAGACATCACCGAATGAGAGAGATAATTGACAAAAGAACGACCTACATGCTGCTGATCTCTATCTCAACCTAGCCTTTAACTATGTTTCACTAAATATAGACATTCACAGAGCGGGAAAATTAGCCTCTATGATTACTTTACAAGCTAGTCTCCCGCCAAAAATAAACGTCCCCCTTTGTACCTCCCACATAGCTATGGCTAAAAACAGTTACACTTTGAACACTCTTAACACATGTAGACATGTAACTTTGATCCAATGAGAGTTCAAATCCCCACCCCCCTTGAGGCAACCCTATGGATTTATATCCCGTGCTGACCCGACATGTGCTAACTTGGGGTGTGCATGTGCCCCTAGAATTAGGCGGGTGCTCTAAGAGGCCCGGATACCCGGCTTATTAAAAATAAAAAATAATATTTGATCCAATGGCAAAAATATTACTATTTTCTTTTATCTTATCAAATTGAAATTTCAAAATCTTAGTCAATAGTTAGTCCATCTATTTAAGTATTTATTATACCCAAGGAAATTTCCCTATACATGGGAATGATAATTGTGGAGTTAGCAAGGTCCTGAAAAAAATTAGATCAAATGATACTCTTAGATGAAGTAACACTTACCGCCAAACAGCAACATCAAAACTGCTATTAAAGGGGAAAAAAGTGGGAGCCTCCACCAGGGGAAGCAGATGACATTTATTAGTGGAAAACTCTATCATTTTCCACATATAAAATTGCTATCGTAGTTTTTATTTTTTTGTTTATTCTTTTTTTGACAGGTAAACTTGAATTGAACTTGCGACCTAGAGGTTGCAATAATATGAATGCTTGCTAACGTAGTTTATAAGTATCAAACATACAAATAATTAAAATATTTATTCCAATTTTAAGTACACATTGTGATATGATAAGAACAGCAATGTGACCTCACGGCAGAGTCAACAGATACATATACACCAACAACTCCTTATTTATTATTTTATTTTTTTTCTCAAAAAAAATAAAAAATTCACAGAGAAATCTATCTATTCTAGAAATAACAAATCAACAATGGAAATCAATTTTAATGAAACAACGCCACATAAATTATGACTCAATTTAACAACATGCCATTCCACTTAATTTAAATGTACAGATTTTCAAGACACTTCCAAAAATTCCTGCTAATAAAACTGAATTAAATTACAAAACATCCTCCACAAGATGAAATAACAAATAAAAAATCGCTTACCGACGGTGATTAATTCAACGCATAAATCTTCAAAAAATAAAACACAAATAAAGCTTCGAAGACGCCCAAACAAGCACCAGCGATCACATCGAACACAAAATGCCTACCGAGCAAAACCCTAGACATTGAAGTAGCCGCCGACCACAAAAAAACAAGAACAACAAAAATCTCAACGATTTTAAGCTCAGAATCAATCAATCGAAAAACAAATCTATCGCCAAATCGCGCAAAAGCCTCTTCGAGGGACGCATACGATAGATACAAAAAAGAGGCGATGAAGAAAACCCTAGATGAGTGGCCACTTGGAAAAGACCAGTGATCGACGGAGACCGTCAGATGCATTCCCTTATTGTAGACAGGCCTCGGCCGTCGAATCAGATACTTGAGAAATCCGATGAGAAGGAGATCAAGTAGAGATCCGACGAAGAGACCGAAAAGAACCGACGTAAAATCCAACCGTTTAGAAGCTCGTGGAGAGAAGTATATGGCGACGGGAATCGGAAACCAGAAACGGCCGTCGCCAGAGATTTCTAGGGCTTTTAGGACTGAGCGAGGAAACGGTTGGCAGATCGTGTGGATGTTGAGAGACCACCTCGTGTCTAAGTCGATCAGACGGCGGAGAAAGGAATGCGGTTTTGTTGTACAGGAACTGATGGGTCCTTTAAGGGGTTCTTCCATGCTAGATTTCGGATGGGGTTTTGGAGCTGGTTTTGAATACATGACTATATGTAGTTTATTCACCTAAAAACAACAGTACGGATATGGGGGATTGGTCAGGTCCTACCAGGCAGAAGCCGCCGAACCAGATTTCTCATCCTACTGCTCTTGGAAAATAGGAGAATCTTTGACTTTCGCGGTCTAGATTCTCTTATTTCCATGTCGAGATGGGATACGACGTGGAATCAAGATTCTCCGTAACCTATCGTTTCCACAACAATGTTGGCTCAGACTGCCTTTTGAATCGTTTTTAGTGTCAATCTTTTACCCTACATATTTTGAGATCATGCCCCATCTATCACTAATCTTGATTCCACGTCTCACACATCCTCAAAAGTGATACTTGAGAACTTTTCTCCTGCTACACCTATGTTCACGATTATTTTTGGAGAAGTGTTCCACATAAAATCAAAATGTAGTAGTCTAATATGTGCGTCATGATGTCAAGTTCTATTGTAGGGAGAAATTTGAGATGAAAAATTATCTCCTCTTCTGATTCAAGGGAGCAAACAATTTTTTTTATGATAGAAATGTGTGTATTCTTCTTAGGAAAAGCGACTGCAAATAAAGCCATCCAAAGTAAAATCAGTCGAACTTAAATTTTCCATGGACATTGTTATATAGAGGACTGATTTTATGCATACAAAGGCATAAGGTTGATGTCGAGTTTCTCAATTGACTGCAAATGCGGTGGGCTCAATTAATGCAGTTAGTTGCAATTAGTCATGTCATATCACATCAGTTGCTTGCACTTTGTTCGCAACAATTTTGTCCTCCATTTATAATTTTCTATTTTCCCTACTCCTTAAGTAAATTCTAAGGAAATTTACTTACATCCACAAAATCTATTAGGGCACTTATACTTAATCATTGAATACTTTGAATCACATGGTGAAAATCATTTTTCGTCCCAATCTTTTATATAATGAATCTTGAGATCATGGGCATATCATCAAACGGTCAATTTTAAATTTCGGGTGGCACACAATTGCAAAATATGAACACATAATCATGTGGCTTACATAATGCTCAAAGGCGATTTTCAGATCACTTAAAAACTAATTGTAGGATGATATGCTCATAATCTCAATATCTATTGTGTAGAAGATGGGACGAAAACTGATCAACATCGTTTGATTCGAAACAATCAATGGCTTTCCGTGTTGGTGCCTAAAAAGACTCAGCAGGTGCAAATAAAGGCACCCTTAATATTATTAAGGAAATTTTATAAGGCTACTCGTAGTCGTCTCAGATTCTAAAATCACAGTTTCGAATAAATTATATATTCCCAAATCCCAACTTCCCTTGCCTAACAGAAAAACTCGCCATTAATTACCATGTCAAAGTTGAATTTGTCATTTTATACTTAGGGTATGTTTGGCAATTTTCCGAAAAACATAGGAAATTTTTTTATAAATCCAATGGATTCTTGTTCTTTGGGAATTCATAGGAATTCATTATTTTCTGGTGTTTGGATTGTGTAATTGGCACATAGAAAATAGAAAATAACCATTATCGATAATATATCTCACACATCTAATAAATTTAATTTTTTTTTATGAAGAAAATTTCGTGAGAGAGAAATTAGGAAAGAGAAAAAGTGAATTTAAGAGAAAGAAAAATTTGAGGAGAGAAAAAAATTAAGAGAGAAATTATAAGAAGTATGTAAAGAGAGAAAATTTAGGAGAGAGAAACATCTAAAAAGAAGAATGATAATAGAGAGGTAAGAAAGAGAGAGAGAGAGAGAGAGAGAGAGAGAGAGAGAGATTTAATATTTATTTATTTATTATTTATTTTTATTTTTTTTAATTTTAAATTTTTTATATTAAATTTTATTATTATTATTTTTTTACTTTTTTTTAAAATAAATAAATAAAAATTAAATAAAAAGCAAAAAAATAAAAAAATAAAAAATAAAATCACATTCTCTCTCTCTCTCTCTTTCTTTTGATAAAAAAAAATAAAAAAATTATAAAAAAAAAAATAAAAATAAAAATAATTCTTTTATTTTATTATTTAATTTATTATTTTTATTTATATATTATTATTATTTATTTATTTTATTTTATTATTTGACTATTTATATTTTTAAAAAAAATTTATTTTTATTTTTACATATTTATTTATTATTTATTATTTATTAATTATATATATTTATTTTATTTTTAAAATTTTTTTAATTTTTTTAAAATTTTGTATTTTTAATTTTTATTTTAATTTAATTTATTAAAAAAATTATTTTTAATTTTTAATTTATTTTAATTTTTAAAAATTTTAATTTTTAAAAATTTTAATTTTTAATTTATTTTTCATTTTTATATTTTTATTTTATTTTTAAAAATTTTTAAAAATTTTTAAATTTTTTTAAAATTTTGTATTATTTTTATTTTTTAATTTATTTTAATTTTTAAAATTTTTAAAAATTTCTAACGCACATATTGATAATGGGCACAAAGACCAAAATACCCTTCGGGTGCCTAAAGCAAACAAAATAAGATCAAATCGATCTTAAGACACTTAGCCCCACGGGAGCTTTTTAAGACCATTTCGGTGCGCCATGCGGACATCTCACATCTATTCCGTACTGAGTCGACCTCTTGTAGCTTGATCATCCGCCAAGTTTCTCAAAGCCACTTTGGGCATTCTGAAAGCCCGCTGCAGGCTAACATTTGATTTTTAAGAAAAAAAATTAAAAATAAAAAAAATTCCAAGTTTTGAAAGTCCAAGTTGGGGTTTTAAAGTTAAACCGAATCGAGCTTTTGAAGCCAGAGTTGGGCTTTTTATGACTATATCGGACTTTTGAAGACCAAATCAAGCTTTTGACAACCAAATTTAGCTTTTGAAGACCAAATCAAGCTTTTGAAGCCCCATTTTTTTTATTTTAGATACTTTTTAATAAATCAATTAGAAGCTTGATCGGGGCGGGCTTTTGGTTACCGATTGAACAACCAATTAGTCTCTTTGAACCTGATCAGTGAACAATCATTCTTCATCGATTTTTTGAACCTGATCAGTTGATCGATCAATCTAATGGAGAGCCCGATCGATATCATTCAGCTCTTGATTGGTCTCTAAACACATATTCTTTTATATGAACTGTAAAGAGTAATTTAGTCTTTTAAATAAGAGAAATGAGGAAATGCCACCGATTTTAAATAATATATAATTGAGTGGTAAAAAGAAAAGGGGAGTTGAAACAAAAAGCAAGGATATTTTCATTATTTTATATTAAAAGTCGTAGTTAAAATAAGTTTTTATAGTTTGGATGAGGGATCTTGTGAATTTAGAAACTTTAAGGGTATGTTTGGCAATTTTTCGAAAAACATAGGAAATAAATTTGTAGATTCAATGGATTCCAACTCTTTAGGAATTCATAAGAATTCATTGTTTTTCGGTGTTTGGATTGCGTAATTACACCTAAAAAATAGAAAAAGAACACCATCGATAGCGTACATCTCACACACCCAATAAATTCAACTTTCTATTGTGAGGGAGATTTTGTGAGAGAAAAATAAGGAGAAAGAAAAACATGAGAGAGAGAATCTAGGAGAGAGAGAGAGAGAGAGGAGAGGATAGGAGAGAGATAGAGATAGGAGAGAAAGAGACGGTTAGAGAGAGAGAGAAAGAGACGGTTAGAGAGAGAGGTCGGTGAGAGAGAAAGATAGGAGAGAGAGAGAGAGTGTGTGTGTTCCGATGCAATAAAATGAGGGGAGGAGAGGGAGTGGCAAAAGATTTCCTATGAAATCCTCTTATTTTAGAGAGATTTGTCCTTTTCTAATGAAAAAGAAAATTTTTTAATTTTTCTATTATTTCTGGTGACACAACTTTCTTGCCAAGCACAGGAAATTATATGTCTGGGTGATCTCTAAGACCTTCCTTTAGTGGTTCTTGATGCTCCTTGGCCATTCAGTCGTTTCTTCCTCCGTCGGTACACCTTGTACGCCTTAAACCCTAGGTGTCGGCGTCCCTGTCAATTCTCCCCGACTCAAAATGTTTCATCACCGATGAAACTGGCTCCTAGAATCAGTCGGTTAAGTTGACGTCCCCATTAAATTTCTTAACCCCAAAAGGTTTCATCTCTAATAAAACACACATGTAGTACTGGTCAAGTGTATCGAGACTCGAACGATGGAACTCCTTACAACTAACCCAAGTACTAATGGCGCCCGGTGTCATATGAATATCACCTCGGTTGATTGTATCGAGGCGCCCATGGCGAACCTCTTCTCGACAAACTCAATAGCTTGGCTTGCCAACCCACTCTACCAAATATTTTTTAAGCTTCTCCGCAACTCTCCTAGTATCGAAAGACCTCATCACCAAGGAAGTATGATCATGACATATACTGGAAATATAGGAACTCAAGTTGCGAACTCTCTCATGGCTGGCCCATGCACTCTCGAAAATCAACTTACTAACCCTTTTCACAAAATAGCCTTGAAACCCTCTGCCATCAGGGAATGCCACAAGACCATCCAAGATCTTCTCACTTATCTCATTATTCATCTTGCTCAAAGGGGGAAAAGATAGGGGTTGTGGGATCGAGATTGGGGCACCAAGAAAAGACATTTGAAAAATAGTCTTAGGAAGTGGGGTTGAGCCTAGATGACGAACTATGTCTTCCACATTGAGTATTTATCTAATCCCCATACCTTGAGGTAGCTCAAGCGCATATCCCTCAGGTCCATTCCTTGCCACCATTTTAAAAGATCCAACAACGCAGGTTTGAGACTTCTTCACGATCCCCGATGGGAATCGTTCAGGCCTAACCAAAACCATTTCATGATCACTTATTTGAATTTCCTTGAAACTCATAGGAAAATCCACCCATAATTTGGAATCTTCATTGCACCAATTAATTTTAAGCGTAATTTCGGCATACAATGAGGAATGCGACTCAAAACTTGACTCACAACAACACTGTGAATGTGAAGCGGTATGCAACTTGAGACTATGATGTGTATGTACATCCATGGACTCGATACTCTCGTGTGCATGTGATACTAACGACTCACGTGTAGTGGACTCTATTAACACTAGTGACTCATGTATGATTGAATCAAGTGACACTAACGGCTCATGTGGACTCGACTCAACGGACTCCAATGACTCATGAGTAAGTGACTTGACCGGCTCGTGTGAACTTGGTTCGACCAACACCAAAGACATAAGTGCACTCGACTCTACAAACAAGGGCTCATGTACAACTAACTTCATGGACACTAACAAATCATGTGTAAATGACGCGGTCGAATCGTGTGTGGTTGACTTAGTTGGCTCATGTGTGGGTGACTTCACATCACTCCTCACAAGGGAAGTAAAAGTCTCCACAATGCAATCTAGACTTTCTTCGATTTCCTTTATTTCCTCTTCACTCACCACGGTACTAGGGTCATACACATCCTCTCTCACATTCACATTTTTCGGCTCCTTAGAGCGCTCTCTTTTCATCAATAAATTTTGAGCAGGAAATTTTGTGGGGCATTGATATGCAAAGTGTCCAAATCCGTGACACTTGTAACATTTGCTGCGACCACTAGTTTTGGGGGTGTCATCGATCGCTCCTTCCCCGGTATCAATTTGGAGATTTGTAGGAGTACTCGCGGGTTTCAATGATTGAACCCCGGAATTAGAGCTCTCTTTAGTGTAGATGCTCCTAGACTCAAACTTGCAAAAATCACGACACTTATCCATTTTAGCTTCCAAAAATCATAGAAGGTGGCGGTGCGTGAAAGGAACATACTTCTCGATAAGTCGCTCTTTCATGTCCTCCCATCGTGTGATGGGCTTACTTCGAAGTGACTTGCGTCGAAACTCTACATTTGCCCAATCGGTTTTAGCACGGCCCACCAACCTCGTTTTGGCAAACTCGACCTTACACCCGTCCAACACATCATAAGAGTCAACGTACTCTTCTATGCTAGACAACCATTCCACGAAGGATTTAGGGTTTGTCATACCCTTGAAATCCGGGACTTCTACTTGACTAGACCTTAGAGATTTTTTATCAAGATCATGTTCGGGTTCACAATGATAGGAGTGTCCCCTAAGTCTAATCTCATCACGACTTTCGGGACTTCGCCTAGGATTTGGAGTGTAATGGTTTCTTTGTTTGGCTAGTTCCCTTTCATTCATCGTGATCATCGTGGCTTGGATGCTCCTAAGAACATTGGCAATTTCACTCGTACCCATGGTGGCCACGACACACTAAACATGTGTTCTATGATGAATAAACAACTATGACTCACAAGTGAATGAGTAATTTTATTAAACACGAGATGTGCATACAATATGAACACACGAATGTGAACTACACAACGAGTGAATACTTTCAACAAGCACAAGATATGCACACAAATGAACACACACATGTGACTACACAACAAGTGAGTAATTTTAACAAACAAAAGATGTGCATACAAATGAACACACCAATATGACTATACAAACGATATCGAAATGACATGCACATGTGACTGAAAATGAGTACGGACTTTTGTCAAACACTAGACGTGCACACTACGAACACAAATGAAATAAAGTGTAAAATTCAATATGTCATGCAAATATGAACTAACAATGAAAGAGGAGTTTTAACAAATATATGACGTGCACACAAACGGTGACACAAATGGCATAAAATCAAATGACATCGAAATGACATACACATGTGAACCAAAATGAATAAGCACTTTTGTCGAACACAAGGCATGCACACTTGATGAACATAAATGAACTTAAAATTTAATGAAGTTAAAATGACACACTAACATGAAACACAAATGAGTAAGGAATTTTACCAAACACACGGTGTGCGTACAAATGAACACACGAATATGGACACAAACGAGTGGGTGATTTTGTCGAACACGATGGAACACGAATGGAATGAAATTTAAAGAAATTAAAATGATATACAAAAGATGCCCTAAACTAGAACCCAGACTTTGATACCAAAACTGACGCGAGACGATGACCCTAAAATCCGTGAATGCCCATGATATGATGATTTGCATAAATTAAACTAATTAATTGAGCAATTAAATCACATTTTAAAGCGATACCTTAAGGTTTCGTGGGATTCCGCTTGGGTGACCATGCTTTGGTTCACGTAAGTTCCAATTCGACACGTGGGATCCGTTAGGATGGCGAAAGAGGCTATCCGAGAGCTAGAACTCTTGCTTAATCTAGGTTGGGGCGTTAGATCGTAATTCTTCGTGGACTAAGTAGCTCCTCACTAGGGCTTTTGAATCGAATTGGTTAAATGACTCAAATCGAGCAAGCTCGAGTCCAACAACGATTATAGATCGATGGGTTAAGATTGAATTCGATCCATAAGGATGGACGTCAATATTGCTCTAGATTCAGGGTTTGAGATTTGAACAATCAATTAAAAGAGAGATTTGGGATTCAAGAGATTAGCAAGAAAATAGGAAGATAGAAGAAAGAAGATCAAAGTAACATGAGTATCTCACCCTTGGCCTCACACCAAATCCCTCTCGAGGAAGAAGAATCACTCTTCAAAGCTTCTCTCAAGCTCAAGCTGCAATGCATCATTTCATTAATTCATCAAGTGCCTAAAATGACTTATAAATTGGGCTTTATAGTCATTTACAAGAGAATAACCTAAAATAGAAAAGTATTAAGTTACCTTAAGTGATAACTTACAAAAGGACAAAAATCAAGGATAAAAATGACAATTACGTCACTTATGACGCTAATTCGCGAGTTTTTACGTACATCCGACCTGGGGTCCACAGACGACCATCGCCTACTCATGGACGTCCGTGCTGCACTACGGACGTCTATGCTCACTAAAACAGTGAGCACCCAAAAATCCGGACGTTCGTCCTGAACCCACGGACGTCCGTCGCCTGATGATGCCTGAGTGATCTCTAAGGCCTTTAGTGACTCTTGATGTTCCTTGGCCCTTCAGTCGTTTCTTCCTCCGCAGGTACACCTTATACGGCCTAAACCCTAGGTCCTTAGTGTCAGCGTCCGTCCCCGTCATTAGCATATTTCCTTTTATTTTCCATGATTTCTTTTCTTTTCCCCCTATCCAACCAGACCCTAAGAGGGCAATCGTGCTCTTAGAAACGTGGATGAGGGATCTTGCAAAGTGCCCAAAAACAAGAAATATTTTGGAAACGAGCTGCATTTATAGATATTTCTCATCAAAAGCATCCACTTTAGGCCACATGGCATACATTTTCCTGTTTTGTCATTTTAAATGTTTTATGTGGACCACTCTGCCCAAAGAAGATACATATCAGCAAAGAGCACTTTAATATAGACCGCTGTGATTGGATGGCTGCTCCAATGTTCTAATATGCAAATAGTCTATGTTAAATTATTCTCATCGGATGGCTCGAATGCTCTGATATGTAACTTTTTGAGTTTCGCGTTGTACAAGTGATGATCATTGATTTGAAATATTTAAATAATTAAAAATATGTCACTTGCCCTAAAATGGAATGTGTCTAGAAAAGCTAATGTACACACAACTAGGTACAAGTCACCGGTGACATGCTTCCTTTGGGATTTGAATAGGGCAGAATCCCAGAACCCTTTAACCCTTCCCTGGAACTTTCGCATTAGACAAGGCATCAGAGAAAACATCACATAGTGAAGAACCTTTTATCCACCAAATCACAGTAAAGCAGCCTGTAACAGTTTCCAGGGGCTTTGCAATCCCTATACATTAGCTCTTGACAGATTTCCTCCGTCAGAAGTTCTTTCATATCTGATGCCTATGAGAGTTGATCTCTACCTGTGGGATTATTTACTCCCCACAAATTTCCTATCCAACTGGAATATTATTCTAACAAATGGAATCAAAATTAAATTAATTAGAGAAAGCAGAAATATAAACCTAAAAAATGTGAATCTTTACTATATAAGGCAAGAAGGGGAGATTGGACGGGTGGAAGAAATTATTAAATTTACAGAATTTTTGAACTTGGTTGAACACCTTTAAATGTCCTTAACCCAAAACAAATATATTCTCCAACATCTAAGATTTTCTTAAATGACATTAATGCCCTCAGACCACATATTAGCCCCATTGAAAACCATAAAGCATTGCAAATCCTTTGTCCTCTCTCTCTCTCTCTCTCTCTCTCTCTCTCTCTCTCTCTCAATGCATTGAAAATCTCAAAGCCCTATTCGATGACGTGGAGGAATCCTGCAGTAATGTTGTAGAAATGGCAGTTCTATAATGATGGAGACAATGTTTTTCACATACTTCTTTTTCCTTCTTCCACCTTATTTATGCTCAGCACCCTAAAATTTGGTTTGATATGGTTGAATGGGTTGGACAGTGTTGGTTGAAGAATGAGTTGGATGGTTGTATGGGTTGGGTATGTCAATGGGAGGTTGGACGGTTGGAGAGAGAGTATTACATCTACCAAAAAAATTTAATGGTGCAGGTGGGAAATGGTATTAATGCTGAAATTGAGTTAGCATTGCCCAGACAGTTAGAATTGATGAACGCAATCTTTTACACATGACAGCCATTCAAATTTGATCTGGCATACTGTAACTAACCCATTCCTAGTAAAGATTTGGCACAGGTCACTGATCCTAGACATGTGGCACTATTTTTCACCATGTGTGCTGCGATGGAAAAGACCTCAAAGATGGAATCTAAATAACATCTCTATCGGGTGATTCAAGGTAGTCAGATGTTAAAGATCGCCTCGAAATAACATCTCCATCAAGCAATTGTGATGGCCATGAAGATTGGAAACTGATGGTGATTTTAGGATTGGAAGGATTTTAATCCATTTTCCTAACAATGATCACACACGTGCATCGCATGTGCGTTCTACTAGTCTGCATAATTCAAAGAAACTTGCAAATTCAACTCTCATATTAGTAATTCAGAACTGAAATCATAGATTATATCACAAATACTTTTTAATTACAACCAGTTGGATCAGCTACCCATCTTGTAACATGTTGCAGCTAAAACCTTTTATCAGATAATTTTTCCAAATTTCCGTTTTTTCTGCTAATCAGGATTCAAGGAGTCAAAACATTGCATGCATCCAAGGATCAAAATTTCGGGTTTCATTTCTGTTTCGGAGGGGACCGAAACTGAAATTTCGGCTGAAAATTTGAATTTCGGCCGAAAATTTCAACCCCATACAAAAAAATGACCGAAATTTCGGTCCCATATTATCGTTTCGGTGGGGACTGAAACCGATAATTTCGGCCGAAATTTTGATCCATGCATGCATCTCCCCGCAGGAAATTATTACAGCATAGAGCATTTTTTGTACTGAACGGTTAATGCATAGAGTTATTTAAGATGAAAAAAAAATGAGATCTAAGCTTCACTCTGAAAAGAAATGGTTCGAATGTTTTGATTTAGATGGTACCAGTATATTCTCAATAACAAAACAAGCTGCTTGCATAAAACCACAGTTACAAGCTAAATGAAAAGTCATACTCAAAAGAACCAGAATCAACATCAAATGATGATCAAAATTTACTACTCCATGGAGAAACAAGGAAAAGGATTTTCTAGTACTGCTAACTCCAAACAGAACAGCCAACAATACCTCTAATGTACAGGTCGTCTCTCTGTGGGAAACAAATGTCATATATCATGGTTGCTGCTACCATCAGTGGGATTCCACTAGTATATATAGCGGCTTACCATTTAATCTGGCACGACCCTGCACCACAACAAATTCACAATCAAAGCTTATAACCAGAGTAGATATTCATATCATCTTCAGGTCCAAAGCTAGTTCAGTCATACAGAGACCCATGGAAAATTTTATGATATCTAAGATAGAAAAAAAAAATGAAATGAACTAGGTCAGGGATCGCATGGAGATGTTCTATTACCCAATTTACATTAAGAAATATATGATCATGAATTTATTGAACCTGGGCAATATCAGATCTCACTTTCAAGGTAATTCTTTTTACTATTTATACAAATGGAAAAGGAAACCGTTTATAAAACGTCCATTTTTCTTACAAAGAATTGGATTACACAGACTATAGTGACCAACACACATGATGGCGATTTGAATCAATATCCCAACATCAAAGATGTAGTTGAAGAAAGATGAGCTAATTTTATTCCACAACATGGCCAAGGTCATGCTTATAAACCATCCAATTCAATATCTCATTGATAAATATATATAACCGATGAATACAACTAAATTATATTTACTTAAAAAGGGTTATTACCCTATTGAAGGAAGAATTCATCTCTCTTTTTGACTTTCTGGATGGAGCAGGATAAATTATGTATGCAAATCCAAATGTCTATGAAAAAAATTGTCCAATTCTAATAGTAATTTTTATCATGTAAATTTGTTTCATTGGTAAGAGAACATCTATCGCATGCACAGGAAGCAGCATGGCCCTAACAACGATGGAAGGAAAGTATGCAAGATTGTACATAGTCTACTGCCTCATGAGTCGAAATCAATGATGGTGATCAAGTGCCATGAATGATTTCAATAGTAAGAGTACTCGTTCCATTAAACACTACCATATGGTGGGCATTGGTGATGCCAATCACTGCCAAAAGCACGGCGAATAATTTTCCTCAAAATGACTACGGTAGAGAGTCAGTTCATAACTAAAGTGGCAGTCATGAACACCACTACGATTGGGCAGTGATTACCCATGCTCTGATACCACTGCAGGGTTATAGAATCACAGGTTGATCGCTAACCATCACTTGGTCAGGGAATGTGCTTGGATATTCTCTATGAACTTCTACCATTGATCCGTGGTTTTCTACGACTGGATCATCATAAACCATTGTGCCTGTCTATGTCAAATGAGTTCATCAAACCCACTTGATACATGCTCGGATTTGCCCATTAAAGCTCAAGGAGGAACGACCCTCGTTAATCATCTAACATTCGTCAAATAATCTCAATATTTGATCATTAAATTTAACATGTTTAATTTCACATAACTAGGATTTATTCCTCCATTAACATGCCTACTATGAGGCAAATGGCCAAGTGCCAACAATAAATTCCATCATCTAGATGACCAAATTATAACCCGAAAGCTGGAGGCTTGTAACCTTGAATCCAAGATGAGCTTTACGTCACATTCTTAAGATGGACGATGCCTATTCATTTGTGCTCAAAGTAAAAATAAATAAATGTAATAACCTGAAATTTTAAGAGAATTTGCTTAGATAATATATGACTGAATTTTTCGACCAAATGTGCTGAATTGGCATTTCCATATTTTAGAGGAATAAAATAGTAATCTACTATGTAGGGGACTGCTCTGGACCTACCCCTATGCTTGGGAAATTAAATTAAATTCATGTATGATTGGTTGTTTGAGAAAGTTCCGGAAATTAGAAGGGGGTAGAATGGGAATTTTACATTAAAGGGAATTTCGGTAAATAACATAAAAGGGAAAGAATTTTTAACTAGAAAATATAAATTAGGGCTGGATTTGGGCCACACCACTCATGCAATAAGGTGGAGAAATTATTATTTTATTCATAAGGAAAGGGGAGGGGAGAATTATTATC
Organism: Chloranthus sessilifolius; assembly: GCA_021018995.1. Lineage (NCBI taxonomy): Eukaryota > Viridiplantae > Streptophyta > Magnoliopsida > Chloranthales > Chloranthaceae > Chloranthus > Chloranthus sessilifolius. The sequence goes on along the minus strand of CM037589.1, from coordinate 42,283,906 downwards.
TTACTCATGAGGAGGTGGAGAAACTATTATTCATTTTATGAGGTGAAAGCTTACTACAAATAAATGTGTGGTCCATATGGAGCCACGTGTGTGCAAATGATTAAGCAAAGAAGGGGGGTGCTCCTTGGAAAATCTATAAATAAAGGAAGGGAATGAAATGCCATCCCCACTCCCCAATTCGCGAGGAATGAGGAGAGGAAGAACAAGAAAGATGGGGAAGGAAAGGAGAGGAGAAGAAAGAGGGTCCAATCAAGCGCGATTCGGCAGGAGCAGTGCGGTTCAGGTCAGCCAGTCTCCACCAGGCAAGTCTTTCTTCCTTAAGCCCAATTAGTTTAATCAAGATTAGGGGTAGATAATCCTACTTACGAGTATTTAGAGTAGGTAATCCTGATTAGGGCTAATTAACGATTAGTACGATTAATTATGACTAGGACTAATTGATCTCGATTCGCCTAGTTAATCTTGGTTAGAGCTAATTAACCCTGATTAGCCTAGTTAATCTTTGTTCGGGTTAATTAGTCTCGATTAGTCTGATTAATACTGCTTAGGGCTAATTAGCCCCGATTAGCTAAATTAATCCCGCTTAGGGCTAATTAACCTCAATTAAGTCAGTTAATTCTGATTAGAGCTAATTATCCCCACCCAGTTCAGTTAATTTTGATTAATTAATTAATCCTAATTAAGGTTAATTAAGTTGATTAATCTAGGGTTTTTTGCATATACCCCCCTGTGTTATGCTAATATTATAAGAAACCCCCTGAGTTATGGGTATTTATTCTGCAGTCCCTACTTTTGTGTTTCTGTTTCATATAACCCCCTGCCGTTAACTAGCCGTAAGTTTATGGACGGAAAGCTTATTTTGCCCTTAATGAAACCAATATTTTAAAAATACCATCATTCTAAAAGGCCCTTCATTCATCTATATTTACAAGTCATGCCATTAAAGTTTATCACCATTCTAAAAGGCCCTTCATTCACTTTTATTTACAAGTCATGCCATTATAATTGGCCACTATTTTAAAAGGAGTACCTTTAAATCCACCCACAAAATCTTTGAGTTCACCTACACTGAAACACATCGACTGCATTGAATCAAACGATGGAGATTTTTTATCGTCCCAATCTTTCATGAGATCGATCTTTAGATCCTGGGAGTACCATTAGACGGCCAATTTTTTATTTCATGTGGTACACACCCCTAAAAGTGACCTTAATATCAATTTTAAGCATGCACGTGATGTTAAGGACACTTTTCTGAGATGTGTGCCACGTGAAATAAAACACTGACCGTCTGATGGTACGATCATGATCTCAAGATCCATCATGTGAAAGATTGGGAGGATAAATGATCTCTATCGTTCGATTCAATTCAATCAACGTGCTTCAGCGTGGGTGAACTTAAAGATTCAGTGGGTGGATTTAAAGGTACTCTTCTAAAAGGCCCTTCATTCACCCATCAGATTCAAGACTCATCTGATAGGTGATACTCCCATTAAAGCATGCCAACGTTTGGACGAATACTTAACCAATAGAGGATTTGTGGCAAATGATGCAATTATTCTTGAAAAGAAAACCTTCAATCTACATGTTCTACTCAAAATACTCGTCCCTCCAATTTCCTATATGATTCAAGACCCATTTTTAGGAATTGGATTGCCTAACCGCGTCTGCTTCCATCCAGCGAATCTTTGAGTTCACCCACGCTAAAACACATTGATTGCATTGAATAAGACAATGGAGATCGTTTAGGCATACCATTAGACGATTAGTGTTTTATTTCGTGACGCACATCTCAGAAAAGTGACCTTAACATCACGTATACGGTTAAAATTAATTTTAAAGTCATTTTTTTGGGTGTGTACCACATGAAATAAAAAATAACCATCTGATGGTGCCACCATGATCTCAAGATCCATCGTGTGAAAGGTTGGGACGATAAACAATATCCATCGTCCGAATCAATGCAATCAACCGTCTGATGGTGCCACCATGATCTTAAGATCCATCGTGTGAATGGTTGGGGCGATAAACGACCTCCATCGTCTATTTCAATACAGTCAACAGTCTGATGGTGCCACCATGATCTCAAGATACATCGTGTGAAAGGGTGGGACGATAAATGATCTCCATCGTCCGATTCAATGTAGTCAACAGTCTAATGGTGTCACCGTGATCTCAAGATCCATCGTGTGAAAGGTTGGGACGATAAACGATCGCCATCGTCCGATTCAATGCAGTCAATGTTTTTCAGCGTGGGTGAACTCAAATATTTGGTGGGTGGATTTAAAACTAATCTTTTTTGTAAGTGGAGGGGTGGATTTAAAATTACTCTTACCACGTGTAGAGGATGGCAATTTAGTAATTTAATTTTAAAAAGGATAAATATGGTATTTAGGCTATTCTTTAACGGGTGGTTAACCATTTAAAGTAGCATCCGTTAAAGAGGGTGTTTTATGAACACCAAAATGCTAACTTAGGGGGTTTAAAGCAAATAGCTATAACTCAGGGAGGTATTTGCAAAAAACCCATTAATCTAATTAAGCATGACCAAGTCAAGCAAGCCCGATTTTATAAAAGATCACTTGCAAACCAAAATGATCATCAAAAGTAGGTTTTCATGTCTTTAGAACTATTCAGGATTGCATTTTTATAGCATGATTTAGACCTTAAAGTTTAGGATGAATATAAAAGAGCGTAGCATAGTTCAAAACATTGTTCGATACCGATACGTATCGGTTTCAGAGGGACCAGTACAATAAATAGGATTTGTACCGGGACCCCTAAACATCATCCAAATTATCTGACGATACAGGTAATTTGAAATTATCGGACGATAATTTCAAAAAGTTTTAAGTGGGCCTCCCACCCACTTAAACACTTGGGTTTTCCCTTTTTTCCCCACATGTTCCTCTTCTTCTTTCTCTCTTCTCTTCTCTAGCAACATTCTCTTTCATTCTTGGACTTAGGGACCTATTTCATGTACTATGTTCTATGATCCCACGGCCTTAATGTTATTTTCATGCACTATGTTCAATGCCCCCGATAAGGCGATAACACACTGAAAAGTATCACAGATAGCTTAAAAAAAAAATTAATGAATTTAAAAACCCACAAAACATTTATTCAGACTTTCTGGATATTTTTTTGGATTTTTTGAACAAAAAAAGTACCAAACCAATACATTCAATGTATCGGTGATACATTTAGTGTATCGGCTGATACATATCGTCCAGCTCTGGACGATACGTACCAGATTTCAGAAATTTTAATCCATGGAGCTTAGCATGAAAATGAATTGATAGCAAAAGTATGTATATATTTCTTGATATCTGAAAAGCATGAACGACTTTTAAAGGAAAAGTCAGTTTCTGAAATACTTGGGTTAAAACCAGGCATGAACATATGAATTAACATCTGATTTAATACTTGGTTCTAACACCTGATCTTCTATCTTATTTAATACTTGTTTAATTCCTATGTTAGCACCTGAGTTGCCTGAGTAAATACGTTAGTTAATTCCTGATTTAATTCCTGTTTTATAAACTCGATTTTGAATGGTTTCTCGAATTTATGACTGGAATACCTATGATGTTGCAAGTTCACGGTAAGTGGCTGGACGTGAGAAATCCATGGTAAGTCCGAAATTGCTGGGCAGTAAAACAATTATCCTGAAGTATTCGTGAATTAATTCCTGAATTGAACATTTGGTATTTGTGCTTGTAGCTATATGGTAGCTTTAGCTATATGTTGCCCAACCACTACATGTCGGTTTGGTATTTAAATATGTATTTTAAAGCATTGGAATACACGAATGAATATAGATTTCAAGAGTTATCCCTAGCACTTTACTAAAGTTTTTGCATACTAATGAGCATAGTGACAAATTTCATTTTCAGCAATATTTCGGTTAGGGGTTGTGACAGGGACGCTGCCAACAAGGACCTAGGGTTTAGGCTGTACAAGGTGTACCGGCGGAAGAAGAAGCAACGGGAGGGCCAGGGAGCGTCAAGATCCACCGAGGAAAGACACCCTAAAGATCAATCCAAGAGGAAGAGTCTCTGCCCAGATTCGCTAGAGCGAACTTCATTTTTGCTTGAGCGAGGTGCTTCAGGAACTCAACCATAACTTTCGGGTTTTGGTCGCTTGAGTGAAATGCGCATGAAAATCAACGCCAAAACTTTCGGCCTAAAGTCGCTCGAGCGACCCTCAATTGCCACTCGAGCGACCTTTCATAAAGATTCCCGCTCGAGCGACAACCAAATGTCGCTCGAGCGAGTCACGTGACGGGTTATGTCTTTTTTATCCTTTTTTATTTCTTCTTTTCTTATGTCACATGTACTTTAGGGTGACTTAGTACTTTTCTATTTTAGGGTTATTCCCATTTGCAAACACTATAAAGCCTATTTTGTAAGCCAATTTTGGGGGTTGTTGAAAATTAATGAAAGTGCATAGCATTTTGAGCTTGAGATGAGCTTTGAAGAGTAAGTCTTCTTCCCCATGTGGGTTTGGTGTGAGGCCAAGGGTGCGATGCCCATGTTATCTTAGATCTTTTCTTTTCTTCTTGTTCTTGTTTGATCTCTCTATCTTCTCCTTGAATCGTTTGCATCCTCTTTTCACCTATCTTCTCTAGAGTAATCTTGATGTCCATCCTTATGGATCGAATCCAATCCTAGCACGTTGATCCATAACCGCCGTTAGACTCGAACTTGCTCGATTTGCGCCATTTAACCGCTTCAATTCAAAGTCCTAGCAAGGAACTACCGATTCCACCGCGAACCACGATCAAACACCCGACCTAGACGAAGCTAGAGTTCTATCTTTAGGATTGCCTCTTCCACATTTCCAAACGAATCTCGCGCATCGGCTTTAGACCCTACGTGAATCTAACATGGTTACTACAGCGGAGTTCTACGAAACCCTAAGGTATCGCTTTAATTTGTAATTAATTGCTTAATTAATTAGTTTAATTTCTGCAAATTAGCATATCATGAGCATTCACGGATTTTAGGGTCGTTGTCCCGCGTCAGTTTTGGTATCAGAGCTTAGGTTCTAGGTTAGGGCATTTTGTGTGTTCATTTGTGTGCATATCTCGTGTTTGACAAAATTACTCAATCATTTGCGTTTCATAGTTGCCTGCCACTTTAGAACCCGTATAGTGAGTCGTGGTTACCATGGACTCGAATTTGATTGCCAATGCTCTTAAGGGCATCCAGGCCATGATGATCACCATGACTGAAAGGATGAATGCTATGGAGGAAGCTCAAACAACTATGGTTGCGTCTAATGAGATGCTTCTCAACCGCTTGGACCGATTAGAAGGAGATGAGGAGCATCACAACCGACACGATGAGCATAACGGTCCGTGTTTTGAGCACAGCGGTCAACCCGAGGGCCGAAATCGGAATAAAAAGGAATTAGTTCATCGCGGCGATGACTACGAAACGGAAGAGAAACTCCTCAAAAATGTCCAAGTTGAGTTTTCGACCTTCAATAGAAGAATGGACCCTAAAGTCTTCCTCAATTGGGTCTCTGATACGGATCACCACTTTGAGTGGTATGGCATGGACAATGAGCAGTGTTTAGGACTCGCTAAGATGAAGCTCATTGGCCAACCTCGACTCTTTTGAGCATGCGTGCAAATGGGTGTCGTGCTCCCATTACCCGATAGGAGGACATGAAGGAAAGACTTACGGAGAAGTACGTTCCTTTATCACACTACCAATGCCTACTTGATCAATGGCAAAATTTACGCCAAGGTAGTATGCCCGTGGCCGAGTACATTAACAAGTTTGAGGAGTTCATGATGAAAGTCAATGTATCGGAGGATCCTCAAGTCACTCTTTCTAGGTTCCGCATCGGGTTGCAAATGGAGCAACAAAAAGAGTTGATCTCCCACCACGTTGACACTCTTGAGGGGTGTTACGCCGTTGTGCAAGATCTTGAACGGCATTTGAAAATGACGGTGGTGAGACAATTTGAGCCGCATGCCGATGGCTATCGAGCCAGAGAAGGGAGGCCTAGTGCCGGAAACCCACCTGCCAAACCTACACAACCCACCCCTACGACCGTAAGGTTTGACAAAGGGAAAGGTGTGGTGGGTGAGTCATCAAGGGTGACTCTCAAACCAAGTGCTACAAGTTTCATGGGTTTGGCCATTTTGCCTCCCAATGCCCTACGAGAGACCTCCAAAGGAATCTCTTGATTGAAGTCGGGGAGGAAGGTGGTGTGGAAGAGGTGTATGAGTCGGAAGTCGCACCTAGTGATGAGGAGGGTGATGACGGTAATCGTGCACTAGTTTGCATCCAAGATTTCTTGGTTGTGAGGGGTGCCCTTTCACAACCTCAACGAGATGAGAAGGACGATTGGCGTAGAGATAACATTTTCTATACTTACGCCAAGTGTGGTGAGAAGAGTTGTAAGGTCATCGTGGATAGCGAGAGTTGCACGAATGTCGTGTCGACACACCATTACCCGCTTAGGGCTTACACCTGAGCCCCACCCGAGACCATACAAAGTCGCATGGGTCGACTCCTCTTCTATTCCCGTGTCCCAAAGGTGTCGCATACCGATATAGTTAGCCTCGTATTCGCACACCTTGTGGTGCGATGTGGTGCCGATGGATGTGGGCCACATCATCTTGGGGAGGCCTTGGCTCTATGACATGGACGTGACCCTCCTTGGGCGGTCTAATGCGTGCACGTTCATGCATGAGGGCAAGAAGATAAAGTTAAACCCCTTGCCTCCCAAGACACCATCGAACACGAAAGTTGAGAAGAAGGGCAGTCAATCTAAGACCATTAACATCGTGAGCACTTCGGAGTTTGAGAGAACGTCGTTAGATGAGAGCGTGGTGTATGTTGTCATCACTGTTGAGCGTGCTTTCAAGTCAATGGGCGAACACCCTAAGGAGGTTGAGCCAATTTTGAAGGAGTTTGTGGATGTCTTCTCAGAAGACTTGCCCGATGACCTCCCTCCAATGCGTGACATCCAACACGCCATAGACTTAGTTCTCGGATCTACCCTACCGAACCTACCTCATTATCGGTTGAATCTGGTTGAACATGCTGAGTTACCATGGCAAGTCGATGAGCTCCTCTAGAAGGGATTCATCCAGGAGAGCTTGAGCCCTTGTGACGTACCCGCACTACTCACACCCAAGAAGGATGGTACTTGGCGAATGTGCGTGGATAGTCGGGCCATCAACAAGATTACGATCAAGTATCTGTTTCCTATACCGAGGCTCGATGACATGTTGGATATGATGGTTAAATTTGGCCGAAATTTTGAGTCCCATACAAATTTGAACTGAAATTTCGGTCCAAATTATCGATTCGGTGGGGACCAAAACCGATAATTTTGGCTGAAATTTCGGCCGAAATTTTGATCCTTGGGTACCACTATCTTCTCCAAGATAGACCTTAAAAGTGGCTACCATCAAGTCTACATCCGTCCAGGTGATGAATGGAAAATCACCTTCAAGACCAAAGATGGTCTTTATGTGTGGATGGTCATGCCTTTTGGGCTTTCAAATGCCCCGAGCACCTTCATGAGTCTCATGACCCAAGTGTTGCGACCGTTTATCGGGAAATTCCTTGTGTATTTTGATGACGTCTTGATCTATAGTCGTGACAAGGAGCAAAACTTGGCCCACCTTCGGTTAGTTTGTGGGACCTTGAGGGGAGAGAAGTTGTATGCGAACTTCAAGAAGTGCGCGTTCATGCAACGATCCGTTGTCTTCTTAGGGTTCATTGTCTCGGCCAATGGGATGGTCGCAGACCCGAAAAAGGTAAGGCTATTGTAGAATGGTTCGAGCCTAACATACACGATGTTCGTAGCTTCCATGGATTTGCTACATTTTATTGTCGCTTCATCCGAAACTTTAGCACCATTATGGCTCCCACCACTGATTGCATGAAGAAAGGGGAGTTTCAATGGAGCAACGACGCGATGAAGGCCGTTGCCGAGATAAAGGAGAAAATGACTAATGCACCCGTGATGCGCCTACCTGACTTTTCTAAAGTCTTTGAGGTCACATGCGATGCTTAGGGTGTGGGTATAGGAGGAGTGATTAGCCAAGAAGGCTACCCGGTGGCCTACTTTAGCGAGAAACTCAATGAGGCAGAGCATAAATACTCCACCTACGATAAGGAGTTCTATGCGGTCGTCAGATCTCTTTGGTATTGGAAGCATTACCTTAGACTACAAAAATTTCTATTGTTTTCCGACCATGAAGTCTTACGCTTCTTTGCTTCCCAAAAGAAGTTGAACCCAAGTACGCGACATGGGTCGAATACCTTCAAGGGTTCACATTCGTGTTGAAGCACAAGGCTAGTGCTGAAAACAAAGCGGCTGATGCACTTAGTCGTCGGGTAGCAACTTTGCAAACTATGAGCTCCGAGGTCGTGGGATTTGAGCAATTGATCCAAGAGTATCCCGAATGCCTAGATTTTGGGGTAGGATACGTTGTTCTCCGTGACAACCCGCCCAATACTAACTCCTACTATACCTTGCAGGACGAGTATTTGTTCATGGGCAATCACCTATGAATCCCTCGCACTTCACTGCATGACTTCCTCATTTGCCTCGTTTCGAGCATAACAAGGCTGTTGCACTTGTTGAAGATAGATTCTATTGGCTTGACCTCATGCTAGATGTCACCCGAATTGTGCGACAATGTCGTACTTGCCAAGTCTCCAAACAAAGAAGGCAAAACACCGGCATATACACTCCTTTGCCGGTACCACACACGCCTTGGCAAGACGTCTCGATGAACTTCGTGTTGGGTCTTCCCAAGACTCTCCGAAAGCACGACTCCATCTTTGTGGTAGTGGACAAATTCTCCAAGATGGCCCACTTCATACCGTGCAACAAGACCTCCGATGCGACCCATATCGCGAAGTTATTTTTCGGAGAAGTGGTACGCTTCCACGGGTTACCCAAGACCATTGTGTCGGATAGAGATGTCAAGTTCACCAAGTATTTTTGGAAAACTCTATGGCACGTGATGGGTACTATACTCCAATTTTCGTCGGCATGTCACCCTCAAACCGATGGCCAAACGGAAGCTACCAATAGGAGCTTAGGCAATCTCCTTCGTTGTCTTGTCGGCGATCACATTAGGACCTGGGACTTCATTCTACCACTAGCCGAGCTTGCATATAATAATTCCGTTAATAGGTTCACAGGTAAGAGTCCATTTGAGGTGGTGCATGGTCACAAACCAAGAACACCGCTAAACTTGATTCCTATGTCCGCATCACATCGCACATTCGAGTTCGCAGATACATTTGCACAGCATATTCACAATTTGCATGTTGAAATTAGATGTAAAATTAATTCGAGCAATGATAATTACAATTATCGGCGGATTCCCACAAGCGTTTCAAAGAGTTCCAAATTTGTGAGCATGTGATGATTCAGGTTAGGCCTGAACAATTCCCATAAAAAATCGCGAAGAAGCTCCAAGCCCGCGATGCCGGACCTTTCAGGATTGTAGCAAGGAGTGGTCCGAATGCATATGTTATTAAGCTTCCTCAAGATATGGGGGTTAGCTCGACGTTCAACGTGGAAGACCTAGTTCCTTACCTAGGCTCAAATCCACCTCCTTGCAATCCTTTCCAAACATCCTCTGATCACGAACCAACCCAAGCCCCGCAGCCTATACTACCTCCTCCTCCAAGTGAGCCGAAAAGAGATGTAATCGAGAAGATCTTAGATGATGTTGTGGGTGCAGAAGCCATAATCGGAGAATACATGGATCAACGGAGACGATCACCGCTGCCTAGACTCCAACATGCTCAACCGATATCATGACAGCTCTTCATCAGTGATGAAGCATTTTCGATCTGGGGGAATTGACGGAGATGCCACCAACAAGGTCCTAGGGTTCAGGCCATACAAGGTGTATCGGCGGAAGAAGCGACGGGAGGGTCAGGGAGCGTCAAGATCCGTTGAGGAAAGACCATAGAGATCAATTCAAGAGGAAGAGTCTCTGCCCAGACTCGCTCGAGCGAACTTCATTTTCGCTCAAGCGAGGTGCTTCAAGAACTCGACCATAACTTTCAAATTTTGATCGCTCGAGCGAAATGTGCATGAAAATCAAGGCCAAAACTTTCGGCCTAAAGTCGCTTGAGCGACCCCCAGTTGTCGGTCGAGCGACCCTTCATAAAGATTCCTGCTTGAGAGACAACCAAATGTCGCTCGAGCGAGTCACGTGACGGGTTATGTCATTTTTATCCTTTTTTGTTTCTTCTTTTCTTATGCCACATGTAAGTTACCCTTTAGGGTAACATAATACTTTTCTATTTTAGGGTTATTCTCATTGGTAAACACTATAAAGCCTATTTTGTAAGCCTATTTTGGAGATTGTTGAAAATTAATGAAAGTGCATAGCATTTTGAGCTTGAGATGAGTTTTGAAGAGTGAGTCTTCTTCCCCATGTGGGTTTGGTGTGAGGCCAAGGGTGTGATGCCCATGTTATCTTAGATCTTCTCTTTTCTTCTTGTTTTTGTTTGATCTCTCTATCTTCTCCTTGAATATTTTGCATCCTCTTTTTCCCTTTTAATTGATTTTCCCATTTCCCAAACCCTAGATCTAGAGTAATCTTGATGTCCATCCTTATGGATCAAATCCAATCCTAGCCTGTCGATCCATTACTGCTGTTGGACTCGAACTTACTCGATTTGCGCCATTTAACTGCTTCAATTCAAAGCCCTAGCGAGGAACTACCGATTTCATCGCGAACCACGATCGAACGCCCAACCTAGACGAAGCTAGAGTTCTATCTCTAGGATTGCCTCTTTCACAATTCCAAACGGATCTCGCGCGTCGGCTTGGACCCTATGTGAATCTAACATGGTCACTTAAACGGACTTCTACGAAACCCTAAGGTATCACTTTAATTTGTGATTAATTGCTTAATTAATTAGTTTAATTTCGACAAATTAGCATATCATGGGCATTCACAAATTTTAGGGTCATTGTCCCGCGTCAGTTTATTTCGGTTCATTTCAGATAAATTTTGGGGAAAATTCAAAAAAAATTCGGTAAAATTTTGGGGAGTACAAAAATATATATAATGATTCTATTTAGCACTTATAAAAATAAATTTTATTATTTTAAAAATAACTAAACTTAAAAAAAAAATTCCTTAATTTGGCTAAAATTTTGGAAATTTCACCGAATGACCGAAACTTGCGTCCCACCCCTGTTTTGGCAAATTTGGAGAAATTTCGGTGAATTTTGCCGAAAATTATCACTATGCTAATGAGCAGTGCATCAGTAGAGCATCTACTACCTGCTGTTGTATCCGAGACCTGCATGTGACCAGAACATCTAGTACCTGTTTTGAGCATTTCCTACATGTTTGAGCATCTATTTCCTATTTTCTAGCACTTATTACTGGTTTTGAGCATTGACTACCTACACACATTTCAGTGATTATCTCATCATCTGTAATCAGCTGGGTTTTATCATGTTATATATTAGCCAGCATGCTCCTACGTTCACCTTTACTTGGTTGAACCCCTGGATTAAGGTGGTAGGACTTGTTGAGTTATGATGTGTACACGCCTTGTATTTTTCTACACAAAGGAATTGACCAATAAGAAGGGAAAGACAATTGCGAAATAAAGAAAGAAAATTTAAGGATCTACTACTGATAAGGTAAAGTATAGTGAACAAAGGTCCAGTTAGAATAGAAGTCTCCAGTTGTGATTGATTATGTTGTCTTAGTATATGTGTTGTCATCATATATAATTGTAAACTTTTGTTATAAATAAAATGAAAGATATTTCAATAGGTTTATCTATACTTTCCTGTTCTAATCATTTTATTTGCACAACAACTGTTATATTTTGTCCTAGTCCCTTTGTTGTCCGGTCCTTGTGATTTTGAGTATGTGGATTTCGGGGTGTTACAAAAAAGCTTCCCAAACTAAGTCAAATCAATCTAACAATCAGGGGTGGGCTGCCATTATCTGCCTTTGGAAGATTAAATTTTATGTCGCCAACCAAGTAACACTAATGATGATTGTGTGAAAGACAACATATACTGCGAGATGGTCGACCAAACACGTATAACTTTTGAAAGAAATATGTATAGTTAACTCTGTGTCCACTCACAAGAGATGCCTTATTTGTAACTTAATAGAAGAGGGTGAAAACTTCCTTGATTTTCTCTCATTCTCATCTTCTCCTATACCTTAAGTCTCTCTCTTACAGAGAGATGATCACCTATTTTAAGAAGTTATTTACCTGCCTTTACCAGTCAGATGATTTATTCATGCTACCATCACATGCAATTCAGTCAAGGGATTCATATCCCTTCTTTGATGAGCATAATCATGTATCCTTGTTGCCAACTAGGAGGGATATGTTACAAAAAAAATGAATGTTACAGCCTCTCACTTGGCTTTAAAATAATTTCTCGTAATCTTTACCTAAGCCCCATTTTGAAAACATGTTTTTCAAACACTTTATGAATGGTTTGGTTAAGGGGGACTACCAAGCATTTTAGGTGATGGGATCTTGAATACAGTTTTCATTTTTTTCAACCCCCTCCTACATAATGACATTTAGCTTCAGTACGCTTCTATAGCATGAAACCTCAAACCTCTTACAATATCAAAGTTCGCTTGGTTATTAGGAATAATTTCACGAATCCATTGAACTTTACCAACTTCAGTTCATCAATTAAGTGTTCTAGTTTGATGATCTCTGAGCAGCACTACAGACTATATACTATACTTCCATAGTAAATATGGATAGAAAGGTCATTTTGTTGCTCTATGACATAACACCTTGTGCAAGGATCATTACGTAACCAGATGTTGATTTTCTTTTTTGTAGATCATCACATCATTAATGCTTGTGAATCGTTGCAACTCAAAGTCACTGCTTTATAACAAAAAAAATAGATGCTTAGCTCCTTTTATATAATCAGAATCCTCTTTATGACTTGCCAATCAAGCGTTCTAGAGTTATTTTAGATTTTCTTACGAAGCCTACGACCTGACTAAGCCTGATCTTGTACACAGCATCAAATACATGATACTTCCCACAAACTGAACCTAGGGTTTTCCTTGAATAAAATTTTGCTCGTGCGACACATTTCATGGCAGTGTTAAAATTTTCAGCATGTAGAAGTACCAATCACTTTACACATCTCCATACCAAACATTTATAGTGCAATTTCCAAATAAGGCTCTTGCCCTAACATTAGTAAACCGTTAGATATATCTTGGGTGATTTTCTTAGTCCCAAACTTACCCCGTTCATCAATGGGTCGGGCTAGAGGTGTGTCTAATGTAAAATAAGCAAATCCATTTAAGATTTCAAGTTGGATCTGGCTAACGGCAGATCCGGATCTGACCCATATATTAACAGATTGTGTCCAAGTGCGGGTTTGGTTTGGCTATAGAGAATTACCCAAGGTGAAAGCAATATTTTTTTAATGTTTTTGGAGTAAAGGGACTTATGAAGTATAGATGCAACCATGGTTGAATAAAATGGCACCAAGACCATTAAATACGAGAACTAAAAACGTGTTAAACAGGATATTATATAAGGTTAACAAACCATACACTTGCTGTGGTGCACGAATCATCTATTTTGGTACACCTTTGCACTTCTAGTTTGTCACTTAAGATGTCCAAATGGCAGACAAAGCTTTAGATGGGTTTCAAATTCATGCTTGTCAGAGGTTCCTAACCATCGGATCAAAGCATTTTTGAGTCTTAATGACTAATGAGGATCATTTCCCATAAGCTGTTTAAATGTCCATTTGAAGGCTCTCCTGCACTCTTAATCAGATTGGTAAAAATTGTTCAATGTTGCAATCTGTTAGTTGAAGCAAATCTAAACTATTTCCATGTGTACCATTATTACGTAAATGATGAAAATTGTTCCATTCATATAGAATTGTGATCAATGCACCACCGCCCGTGCATATAATACCAACTCTTTAATCACCCCCCGACCTCCGAACAAACTTGGTATATAATATTTAGTTAAGTAATCTTCCTTTTTATGCTTCTATAAACAAAGACAGAAACATGAGAGAGGAAAAAAACTTCAGTTGAAAGTTTACTTTTGAGAGATAACAAAACAGAAGAACCAAGAAAAATTAAAAATTAAATTTTACATTATAAATGGAAGGTTTATATCACCAAAAAAATACCTCCTCCTCACACACACACACACACACACACATCTCATAACTATGAAATCAAGTGTAGCGCAGGATGTTACACGAGAGCCAATTGGGAGCCATGTGGCATCCAACCCAAGATTGGGTTCACATGCCCAAGGTTGATCAATGACCATCCAAAAAAAAAGAGCGTTGATTTTGTGGTCAAAGGTAAAAAACTTGAATAGGGAGAACTTTGGGTGAAAACCCATATCTTTGACCTGTGAAATGAAGGGAAAAAGAGTTCAACTTTTTTCTTTCTAAAACCCTTGGGGATGCGGTGTAACTCGTGATCACATGCCATGTTGCACAAATCTAGCAATTGATTCTAGCATTTTCATGCTACACTCGATAGTATATTCTTCCTCTCCTATACATATTATATATACGGAAAAAAAGGTCAGCTTTTAAACGATGGTCTAGTGGCATTTTGTGGTGCACTTTTTCAATGTCCACTCAAGGGTTCTTATATGTTTCCATGCCCTTTTGAGACCACGTGGTTCTCCCCTACAATTTAGCACTCCTATGGAGTTTTAGAAAAAAACAATTATGGAAGACCTTGATCATATGGTGTAAAAATGATTGGTACGATATGTAATTCACCATTTCATTTTTGAGGTATTGACAGCAGTGTGTAAAATGTTTAATTTTTTTGTACATGGTCCTTAGATTGACATGCACATCATGTGTTTGGGTGAACATGAAGCCCTAATAATGCTGGCCCAAGGTTGAAACCTGGGACAATGGACCAGGGTATATATATATATATATATATATATATATATATATATATATATATATATATATATATATATGGGAGGTTCTGTCCTCCAATGGCGGACGATCACAGTCCTCCAAGGTCCACGGGGCACCCAAAACACTATTTGGGTGCCATGTGGAGCACGGGGAGATGGTTTAGATCAATTTAAAAGTGCAAGTCAAATCTTGACTAGTTTCAATGGTCCAGATTTCATGGCTGTGGTAGTTGGCTGCCGAGCTGGGAGGGGACATGGTCAAATCAAAATTCCATGATCTTTTTAAGTTGGAACGTTAGAGGTTTAGGGCACCCTGATAAAAGGGCGCTGGCGAAATCTTTCATCGTCAATCTGAGACCAAAGGTCATTGGACTTCAGGAAACCAAATGGGGAGATCCGAATGCTTCGCTGGTGTGATCGGTGTTGCCGAGCTCAACTTGGGAATGGTTAGCGCTAGAAGTCGAGGCCAGTAAGGGGGGAATACTGTTAGCTTAGAATGCTGACTGTCACAAAATGGTAGAATCAGAGATAGGTAACTTTACGGTTGCCGCTCATCTTCAAGATCTCATAAATGGCAAGGAATGGGTTGCAATAACGGTTTACTGCCCTAACGACAATAGAAACAGAAAAGAGTTCTTCGAATTAAGCGCGATCTTAGGCAGATGGGAGCTTCCGATTTATATTGGAGGGGATTTCAATGCCCTATTGACGGACAAAGAGAAAAATTGCAGTATGATAGATATTACAGCAAAGGATCTGTTTGCGGAATGTATATCTCAAGGAGCTCTACTCGACCTTGCGGTGTCTGGAGGGAGGTACACTTGGTCAAACGGACAGGATGAACCGACGTTGTGCAGGTTGGGCAGATTCCTTTGTCGGACCGAGTTCTTTGAAGTCGTCCAGGATCCTCGGGTAACAGTGTGGTCTACTTCTATATCGGACTATAGACCTATCGTGCTAGCATCCACCGAGCACAGAAGAGAGGAAACGAGGCAGGGACCCTTCAGATTCAAGAACTATTGGCTACAAAACAAGGAATTCCGGCAATTGATCCAAACATGGTAGACCCAAGACGAATCAACGGGGGCCCCCTCCTATGTTTTTATCTCCAAGTTAAAGAATCTGAAAATCAAAATCAAGGAGTTGAACACAGAAAACAGCGGGAAGTCAAGACTAAACCGCGAAAGGATCATGGCTGAAATAATGGAGATGGATAGAGTAGAAGAGACGATGGCACTATCCCAAAATGAGAAAGATATCCGAACAGCTCTAAAGCTAGAATTTAACCGGATTGTGCTTCAAGAAGAACACGAGTGGCGACAAAAATCTAAAGTGCATTGGTTAAGGGAGGGAGATGGGAATAATAAATTCTTCCACATAATAGCCAATGGAAGGAGGAATTATATCTCTACGATTAATATCAATGAGACAGTGTACTCTGACCCTGCCATTATCCCGGTAAAAATCCCAGAATTTTATGAGCAACTGTTTGATGACGAGGCGATCTTCAGACCTCGCATGGAAGGGGATCTCGTTCCGCTCAATATCCAATTATGAGGCCAGCGATTTGGAAAGAGCATTTGACGAAGAAGAGGTTAAAAGGGGTTTAAAGCATTCGAGCTTTAACAAGTCACTGGGGCCGGACGGATTCACTATGGAATTCTTCAGGAGCTGCTGGCCGACAATACGAGAAGACTTTATGGCTATGATCAACGAGTTCCACGACAAGGGAAGGGTTAACAAAAGCATGAATTCTACCTTCATAACGCTAATCCCAAAGCGGGAAGGGGCTACTGCCATATCAGATTATCGACCTATAAGTTTGATTGGAAGTGTGTATAAGATCATATCCAAGGTACTGGCTGATAGACTCAAGGGTGTGATTGACCAGCTGATATCAAATGTGCAAGGTGCTTTTATCCCAGGAAGACAGCTTATGGATATAGTAGTTGCAGCCTCTGAAACAATGCATTCTGTCACGTTACGCAAGGGCAAAGGATGAGTATTTAAGATTGACATGGAAAAAGCGTACGATAGAGTTCAGTGGGATTTTCTAGAGCACGTTCTTCAGAGGATGGGTTTCGGAGATAGGTGGATGAGGTGGATGAGAGGTTGCTATACCTCGGCTCGTTTCTCAGTCCTCATAAATGGAACGCCTCACGGATATTTTCGAAGTAAGAAGGGGCTTTGGCAAGGAGACCCCATAACACCCCTACTCTTCAACTTTATTGGGGAGGCCTTGCACAACTTATTCAAGAGGGCTGAAGAAGCAAATATGATCAGAGGATTTACCACGGCAGATTTGGGACCCTCGGTTTCCCACCTGCAATACGCGGACGACACGCTAGTTTTTTGTAATGGCAACGACGGTGATAGGGAGATAAAGGCGGCAAAGGATGTGTTAACCATATTCGAAGCAGTTTCGGGGCATCAAATTAATATGCATTAACCCGCTTTGTTAGGGATCAACACACCTACGGACGTCAATCAGCAGGTGGCCAGAAGCATTGGATGCACCTCGGCTAAGCTTTCGATTTCCTACTTAGGGCTTTCGTTGGGTTTTGGAAGGAGGCTTCGGCTATAGGATTCGGTAGTTCAGAGATTCCAAAAAAAAACTGGCAACGTGGAAGGGTATAATGCTTAGCTATGGTGGATGGTTGACGCTCATTAAGTCGACTTTCGCATCTATCCCAATCTTCATGATGTCTTTCTTAGTTGCTCCAACTATGGTCATAAAAAAATTAGAAAGAATTGTCAGGGATTTCCTTTGGGAAGGCGCGAGAGATCGAAAGAAGATGCACCTAGTCAAATGGGATCGTTGTTGCGAGCCTAAAGATCAAGGCAGTCTCGGAATTAGAAGCTTAAGGACAGTCAACAAAGCGCTCCTAGCCACGTGGGTGTGGAGGATGGGAGAAGAAGGGGAGAGAGATAAATTATGGCACCAAATTGTGTCAGCAAAATACGGCGCACCGGAGGACATTTCCAATCCCAATCACAGATCAACGTGGTAGAAGGCGGTTAAAGAATGTTCTATCGATTTTCTAGAAGGCACAAAGTAAAAGTGGGGAGATGGGCGACTCATTAGGATATGGAAAGATGTGTGGGTAGGAGACCAGCCGTTAAATACGAGGTTTCCAACAATCTTTGGGCTGACAATCCACAAGGACGAAGTTGTTAGAAACTGCGTTCATATGGCGGAGAATTCCTTCGAATGGACCATCCCTCTAAGACGCCGGTTGTGGGAATGGGAAAAAGAAGAATACCAGAGTCTCATGTCTGTTTTGGGGAAAGCGAGACCTAATACTAGTATGGAAGATATGAGGGAGTGGAAATACTCGTCTACTGGCCGGTTTACAATCAAGTCATTTTAAAACAGCCAGAAGATGCGTGAAAGACAAAGGATGGAAAACAGCTTGTGGACATGATTTTTGAAAGAAATAACATAATATTTAATCGAAAGGCCAAGCCTTTTTCACTCATCATCAAGGACGCCAGAGACAGTCATTGGCTGGAATGTGTGCAAGCTCAGGGAGTTCGTGACGCGGGACAAACGCTAAAATCCTAATATGCGAATTTGGGATTAACTTTAGAATGAATTGAATAGCGAAAATATTCAAAATCAAGCAACACATAAAATTAATTCAATGAAATTAATAAAACAATTAGATTAATCCATTTTAGCGTCGCATGTGTAAAAATTTTCCAATCTAGAAAAACAGCTCCGATGAGGGAACTCGAGATTCATTCTAGTTTAGGGCATCAATCGACAATCGCAATATCGTCTCTTGACTCCTCAGGGATTTTAAATGAAATAAGGCTTAAAATAATTTAATAGAAGGAGAACAATTTGGGATTTTGATTTTATCAACGAAATTAAAGAAGGATAATACCTGACAATAACTAGAGAAAAGATAAAATAAAAGGATAGATTCCAAGGCTTCACACCACGGCTGTACGTCGACTTCGCACCAAGTCGCATGAGAAACGATTGCTCACTCCTCAAGGTTTGAAGGATTCACTCCCTCGATTGAAAACTATTCACAAGCTCTCTAAGGTTTGCACAAAAGCAACTCTCTTTTCATTCAATAATAAAACTGATTAATAAAGTGTTTACAATGTCATTATATAGGCTAAGAAAACCCTAAACAACATAAAACTCGCAATAAAAGAGTCCTAAAATAATAAAAGACTAAAAAGGTTAAAAAAAAATAAAAATAATTCACATGCAGACTATCACTGCTCACTTACTATCCTGCTCACAAATTTTATTTTTTATTTTTTATTTTTTGGGCATTCCCTGTCAATTCGGCGAGGGGCTTCAACACTTTCTCAGAATATGGGAAGACTGCTGCTTGTAGAGAAGGTTCTGGGGGTAGGCTGGAAGTGGGACTAGGGATTGGATCTCGGACATGGACCTAATCATTATAGCCTGAGGGGTAAGTTTCTGTCTTTTTCAGGGCTGGTTCTCTCTCTGTCTTGCTTAGGGTAGTTCCTTACTACCCTTCAAGGTACGCTTCTTGTAACCTTTTAGATGTTTTTTTTTTCTAATGGAACTTTGTTACCTTCTTCCAAAAAAAAAAAAAACACGATGGAGATGAGTCTTCAAATAAATATATTTTTTTAAGATGATCTAAGCAATGCACCCAAGTTCCACGTGGCATTGAAATAACGTTTTGGGTGCCACATGTAGTTCCACGTGGAACCTTGGAGGACGGTGACCATCCTCCCATGGAGGATAGACACCTTTTCCCACACCCACTCACCCACACAACACACACATGCCACCGACAGACACACACACACACACACACACACACACACACACACACACACATATATATATACACACACGGGAAGAGGAATAACAACCTGTGTCATTGCTCCCACTGAATGTGAGCTTGAGGAAGGAAATAAGCTGCATTTTCGTGAAAGGTCACATTCCGAGAGACATACATGTTTCTTTTCTTCGGATCATAACCAATACCCTTTATGATAGCTTATCTCTGAAGCAATGGGTATATCCTAGGAAAAAAAAAAACTGCCCGTGGGGATAGCTTATCTCTGAAGGGTTATGGAACATGCACAAAGAATTTACAACCAAATACTCCTAGATGAGAGTACTAAGGTTTCTCTCCTGTAAGAACCTCAATCAGGGTATATATATACATACATATATAGGTGAAGTACCAAAAAGGTTTAAAAACTTTTACATTTTACCTACCACGGTCAAACAAATCACTATTTACCTAACATGGTCCAAACCCTCTAACTATTTATTTAAGCCTAAACTGCTATTGAAACTTCAAAGGGCCACAACTATTGATAAAATGTCCATTTTCTTCATATAAAGAATTATGACTTCAAATAGTCATGCATTTTGAAAAATAAACATCTTTACTAATCTAATTGAAGAAAGTTCACCATTTGAATACTTTATGTTATGATATAACAATATTTCACAGAAACACATAAGCGGCGGTGTCTACAGTTGCAAATATAAAATAGAATGATAAAAAATGTATTATTTGAAAGACAAAAGTCAATGAGAATAACAGAAAACAAGTTGCATTCTAGTCAGAAAGGATAGAAAACAAGAGCAGGAATACACAAAGTGTGCACACCTTAAGTTCAGGTAGCTCAATTACACAAGCACATTCAACCACCTCAGCCCCAGCACGCTCTGAAAAAGTACACAATTATCAAAACATACAGCATGATGAACAATAAGAAACAACAAAACTAGCACGTGAACATATACAATCAAATTGTACCATGATGCATCTTCTTTAGTCTCTAACAAAATAAAGATGAGGATACTTGAACAAAGTAACACTTAGTACAGTGACATAGAATTTCTAACAATGCATCCCTTGTTTGTTATGCCAACTAGAGACACACGTACACAATAATAAGCAAGTCAATTGTCAATATTTTCTCCAATGAGTAATGGATAGATATTGAAACACGAACTATCATGAAGTCAACCCCAAATAGAGGGGATAAGGCTATGATGATTATGATGATGATGATGATGATGTAGAAAATAAAATGAGAAGGCATTTTAGCTAAAGGCACAAAAAAATAATATGACGAGAAGTCAGTCCGCGAAAAAAAGCACCATAATGAACTAATAAACCAAAATAAAAAGGGAGTTGGTCTCTACCAAAACCATCCAGGATAATTGTTCAAATATTTTCTTGTGACGTAGCTCAGCCAAATATTTCTGGCTGCTTACAATTACTCAGTCTGAGAGAATTACCCCTTGCAACCCTGCCAAATAATGCCGACCACGTCTTATGCCCTCGATTCACAATAGAGTCTAGAGGATGATACTAGAGTCTATGATGCCTAAAAAGTCAAAGTGAAACTTGACATAGCTTACAATATTTAAGCCACCAAATGGAACTACCCTAGACTTCCATGGCTATCATTGATGATTTTATTTAGCCCAACTTTTAATGCAGTTCAATAATAAAGAATGTTTTAAATTTTTGCTCATCCATTTCCATGATTTATTACACGAAAAAAAAAAAGCCTTTCAAGGCCAATATTAGTAGAATATCAAGATGCATAAAGGGGAATACTCGGTTGGCTTCACTCGGCCAACACTTTTTTGGATTGGGTCATTCAAAAACCTTTTGATCCTAAACTAACCTTCCCAGCACAGGTATAAAATTTGTAAGTCAGATACAATCAACTAAAGAAGAATATTGCATTAAGGAATCTCAGATACACAAACACAACTTTGAAACTGAATTCCTAATTAAGGAACACAAATAATTGTGATGCAACCCAAAGGAATAAATGAAGTCAAATTGCTCCTCGATTCATCCTAAAAGTAATTCTGTACTTAACATTGGTCATTTATTTTTAACCTATTTTTCTAGACACAAAACAATGTAAAAATACAACGAAATTGGTACGTTTAAAAACCAAATCCTCTAGATTACACGAGCAGGATGAGTATTAATATGACTATATGGGGTGATGGAGTTTTAGCCTTTTCTATGTTCACTCATGTAATATACTGTTATGTATTAGATTTGTAGTTTGTGCATTATAAGCGAGTTGAGGCAATATGGGTATATAGTGAGTTTTATTCTTTTCCTATGTTCACTCATGTATTACTGTTCTGTATTAAATTTGTAATTCGTGCATTTACATATTGCTTGGTTGGTGATTGTAAATCATCCATAACTTTCCATACATTTTTTCTATTTATTAATTTCCCTCAATATCATCTTTCATTAATTTTCTCAATTTCTCTTAATACGATACATTTTTGTAATAAAAAATTTAGAAACTTCATGAAGCTTATGCCTCAAGCATGACACTTGCACCTTGCTTTGGAGAGGACCGAATGTTACTCCTTCGCCTCTTAGCCTATTAAACCATGTTAATTTCAAAACCCTTAATTTCCTTCTTATCATTTACCTGGTTCCTTGATTACACTCTCCAAATGTTTCATAAGTTTAATACCTCCATAGTTGCAAAATTTTGGATGTCCCTTTATTCTAAAAATGTATCATTGTACTCTTTCTTGCGTCTTTCGGCATTCTTCTTGTTCTTAATATTTCTTTGAACAATTTGATCAGAAAAAAGAGTCCTCTCTCCCTCATTACAATCTAGACCTCCATTGGTATGTCATCTAAGTCCAACTATTTTGTTTTTCTTCATCTTTGCTAAGGCTAATTTTACTTTTTCGTAAATTTATAAATAATACCTTGATTTACATTGTAAGACTCTTATGGCCATGGGATTGCCTTACGGTCCTTGCATGTTGTACACTCTCCTTATCATAGGACAAAAATATATCTGCATCCTATTGAATCCATTAAGGAGAATTACAAGATATTCGCTCTTCTTAAAAGTATGTGTTTGCTAGTGCAAGATCAAATGCCATCACAAAATCATGAATACTTTATCTATTTTCTTTCTTCAAAAACCATGTTCTTAATTGATCCTCTCATACCAATTTTTTATCTTTCTCACATGTCTATTTAAGTCTCTACTAATGAATCGATTACAATACTGGGTATAACCTATAGTAACGCATTCATCAAGTGACAACATTTTTTTTTCATGCTTTGCTCAACCCTGCTTGTGGCACATAGCTACTTAAAACAATTTTAACTATCACGAATCATAATCCTATCAGTATTTCTCTTGACCTCATTGAACTTCTCCTTCACATATCACCTATTGTAAGAAATTTTGTGAAGTCATATGTTTATGTTGCAAGGCATGTCCAAGAGCAAATCGATTGTCTTGCAGGTGATGAGTTTGCATACAATGTCCATATATTTTTTTTAATCAGTAAAATCATTCTATTAAAACACAGCAAGGCGCTGAGAACCCAATACAATAGGAAGAACTGACAAAAGAGACCCGAAAAGGGTGTCGAAATACATAAGAAAGAGGAAAAGGAAAAACCGCGCTAAACCGCGATAAAACCCCTGACATCTACTCAGCCTGGATCTCACAGGGTAGAGGTTTGCCCACTCCCCCTCGCAGCTTCTCCTCCCCAAAAGCCCACTAGGTCCTTTAATGGATTTGACAATGAGACCCACAGGTCTGCTAGTATTCTCAAAAATTCTGGCGTTGCGCTCCAGCCAAATGCACCAAAAGACCGCGAAGACAGCGCATCTAGTCTGCACCTGTTGTTCCGCATACTCCAATCGCGAGGCCCAGCTAAGGAGGTGCTGATAAGGGGTCTCCGCCATTACCCAGCTCAGGCCCAAGGATCTAAGTATCGCATTCCAAATCGATCGGGCCATACTACAGTGGAGGAAGAGGTGTGTCGTAGTCTCCTCCCCGATACTGCACATGACACAGTTAGTCGCAACATCTTTCCCCCTACGCAACAGTTGGTCCCGCATGAGAATTCTCTCCTTGCAGAGGGTCGGTACGAAAAATCTGATCTTGTAGGGAATAGGAACTTTCCACAGCCATCGCCCCTCGAAAAGCACCAGCGGGCGACGAGTCTCCAAATTGTATAGGCTTTTCACCGTAAAATTACCATCGCGATTCGGAGCCCACACCCTCTGATCCGCCCCCCTTTGGCTCCGCTGGTCAACATGCAGCAGCTGAAGTAGACTGGCGAAGTCCACCATCTCACGCTCATGCAGTGATCTGCATGTGTTGACATTCCAGACCACAGCCCCATTATCAGTCGATACAAATTGATCAATCATCCCCCCCTGGTTGGCTGCTAAAGCATAGATAGCCAGGAAAGTAGATTTTAGAGTGTAGGGTGTCAACCGTACGTCTTCCCAAAACCGAATTCTGGTACCACATCCTCAGTTGAACGTCAGTCCTTTGGCAAAACTGGGCCAGATCCGGCACAGCCCTTTCCACCAAGCCGAAGCGCCGCTGCGTGCAATCGGACAGATGCCCCAGTCACCTGATGCTTGACCATATTTCTCGACCAACATCCTCCTCCAAAGCCCGTCCCTGTCCACATCCCTACCCGCTCTCCAAAACCATTTCCCAAGAAGCGCGGTATTGGTCCGCCTCAGGTTGCGTATACCCAATCCCCCATAGGCAATTGGCAACTGACAAACCTCCCAGCTTACCAGATGAAATTTTCGGCCCAAACCCGACCCCTCCCACAAAAAGGAGCGTTGGATTCGCTCAAGGCAGTGTATTACCTTCGCCGGGCAGTGAAACATTGACATAAAGAAAATGGGCAATGAAGATAATACCACCTTGATCAGAACCAACCTGCCAGCACTGCTCAGAAGTTTACCTCTCCAGGTGGACAGCCGCTGCTCGAAGCGATGAACGACCGGGTGCCAATCACGAGCCGAAAGCTTCCTGATACCCAAAGGAAGACCGAGATAGGTAATAGGCATGTGCTTAATCGGACACCCAACTGAGATAGCAAACTCCTCCAACTCAGCGGGATCGACTCCAATTCCTGTAATGGAGGACTTGAGGAGATTAGTTCGCTGTCCCGAGATAGCCTCATATACTGACAACATATCCCTTAGCACCTGGAGCTCGACCTGGTTCGCTTTCCCAAACAGAATTGTCTCATCCGCATACTGCAAATGCGTAATACACCTGCCCTGCAATCCCACCCGAATACCGGAAATGAGTTGACGCTCCCTAGCCTGATTGAGCAAGCGGGACAGCATCTCACTAACCACATTGAAGAGAAAAGGGGATAGAGGATCTCCCTGGCGTATGCCTCTAGAGCTTTTGAAATACCCAGCCAGAGCACCATTGACCATAACCGAAAACTACGCGGCGGAGTAACAACCACGCATTCATTTCCTCCAAATATCCCCAAACCCCATCCTTCCGAGCATGTAGTCCATGGCCTCCCAACTTACCCAGTCATAAGCTTTTTCCATATCCACCTTCCAAACCGCCGCCGGGCATCGCTGAATGTGTGCGGAGTGGATGGTCTCGTTCGCCACCGCAACAAGATCCACCAACTGTCTTCCCCGCACAAAAGTCCCCTGATTCCCCGAAATAAGGGTGGTCATCAAAGGTTTGAATCTGTTGGCAAGCACTCTAGCCATGATCCTATAAGTGCAGTTTGTCAAACTGATGGGCCGAAAATCTGAGATGTCATCAGAACCCTCACACTTTGGGATAAGGAAATTAAAGGTGGATCCAAGCGCCCTCCCGATGAAACCATCAGCGTGAAAGTCCGTCATAACCTCCATCAGCTCTGCCTTGATGAGCACCCAAAATGTTCGAAAGAATTCCATATTGAACCTGTCCGGACCAGGTGCTTTGTTCCGTCCCCCAGATCTGACCGCATACAACACTTCCTCCTCCGTGAATTCCTGTTCCAGCATCTCCTTTTCCGCCACCAAAATAGTTTGAAAAGGCACCCCCTCCAACTGTGGACGCGAGAAACCATCATCCGTATACAGGGATTTATAGAACTCGACCACTTTCTCCCGAACCTTATCATTCCCCTCAGTCGCAGCCCCGTCCACCACAATCCTCCCCAAGAACTTAGACTGAAACTTCGCATTCGCCACAATATGGAAGTACTTTGTGTTCGCATCCCCCTCCTTTAGCCACTTAACATTGGCTTTTTGCATCCAGCTAACTTGCTCGAACCTGCAAACGCTGTCAAAATCCATCTTCATCCCCAGTCACTCGTCCCTTTCCTCCCCATTTAGATCCCTCTCTTCTTCCAGGTCATCAAAGGCCTTTAACCTACTCAGCAAATTTTCCTTCCCCGCGCACCTCCTAAACACCGCCCTGCTCCATTCTTAATCTTCCCTTCATGATTTAATCTTGAGACAAATCGACGCCGACTAGTTCCCGTGTAGCTCCTCTCCTGCCACCACATTGTTACATTATCTCGAAACGACTCCTCCAACAACCACATGTTTTCAAACCGAAACGGGGCCGGCCCCCTCCCTCTTGAATTACACATGCAAAGCAAAGGACGATGGTCGGAGACCGGCCGACCAAGGGCTTCCACCCTCGCCCCAGGGAACATATCAAGCCATCCCACCGATACGAGAAATCGGTCCAATCTGGATAGCGATGGGTTATCCAGCAGATTTGACCACGTGAATCGAGCCCCCAAGAGCGGGGCATCCATCAGCCCCTAGTCCGAAATGAAGGAATTAAACTCCCGCATCACTCTCGCAATTCGGCGTATGACCCTTCTTCTCAGACTCCCACCTAACCGCATTAAAATCCCCCCCAAGGCAGATAGGATAGTTCCATCGACCCGCCAAAGCTGCCAATTCAAACCAGAAATCGCCACGTTCGTGATCCACCGATGGCCCATAGATGCCTGCAAAAACCCACTGAGACCCCGACTCCTTATTTCGCAACACAACCGAGACCGAGTACAGTCCCACCTCCTCCTCTTCTTTATCAAAAATTCCAGCTTTCCAAGCCACCAAAATGCCCCCAGAGGCACCAACGGAGTCTGCCCCAACCCAGTCCTGCCTAGAATGGAGGTAACCTTCCTTTGATTGCAGCAGCCCCACTTTGTCTCCTGTAGTGTGATCACCGCTGGCTTAGCAGCCGCAATGACCTGTTTAACCCCAACCCGTTTAGACCAGTTACATATCCCTCTGACATTCCATATTAGCATCTTCATTATCAAACTCTGCGTAGCCCACCCATCCGATCCCCACTTACAGACACCCCCACCCTTCTCCCATCTGACATCCCCCATTGCAATCGCGCGAGTTCTTTTGAACCACCCCGCTGCTTCTTTCTGGCTACTTGACGAGTAGAGACAACCGATCCAAAAACCGCCTGTAGCTCCTCGTGCAATCCACCAAACGTCATCCTGAGATTTCGTCCCACGTCAATCAGTCTATCAATCTCCAGGTCATCCCCCATGGGTATATCATCATTGCCCCCAAAGGCCACTTGAGGGGCCAGCAACTGCAATCGCAAGCCCCTGTGGTGCCCACCATCCGTAGATTCAGCAACAAGCCCGTCCCCCTCATGAGCAGACGACTCTATAGACCCGGAGTCATCAGTTAGAGATCCCCTTCGTCGCAAGATTCTCTGGAGGACTCCCTCTCCGTCACAGCTTGATCTTCCCCCGCAAATGTTCCCGCGGGTCGACCCTGCTTCAAATTGTAAAGGGGAAACTGGATCTAGCCCCAGCCGTACCAACCTGAGTTGAAACCCCTTCAAAATTCAAACCCGGGCCCAGACAAATAAAGTAGTCAACGCCCACGTGGGGCACCCGAGGCCCATCAACACCAAAGATGGGTCCATGACCCACTTAAACCCCCCCAGCGACACGTCAGCAGCCCACGTGTCATCCCCTGGGAGTTCAATAGCGTCAACTCCCCTATCTAAGCCCTGCAGTTGCTATCCAACTCCATCACCACCAAAGACCTAGAGGATCGAGAAGCTTCCAGGCAAGATCAACGTGTCAACCTCCGATACCCCCGCGCACCCTGAGGCAACAAAACGCCCTTTCTTCTTCAGCGATAAACCCTAAAGGCATTGTTAGTGACAGACGAAGGCTTCCGCATCTGGAAACCACCGATCTCCTGTACCATAGGATCCCAGGTACGCTCTCCAAGGTCCTCCTTCCCTTCCGACAAACCTCTGATCTCACCTAACCTCTGCCTGTGCAGGTGTACCATCTCGACATCCTCGTAGGAATCGACCTGAGCCGTAGATCTGAGCCCCAGTTGACGATCCATCATCGAGTCCACCACCGTCAGCGCCTCAGCCAGCCCATCCTCCGGACCCCCCCGGCAACGAAGAATGAGTGATTCCAACGAATCGGAAAGCATCACTATCAGAGGTAGCTGTCGCCGTGATCGGAGGGCCGAGAAATCCCCTCCTATTCATTGTGTGTGTGGGCGAGCACGCTTGCGAGCATCCCGTCGGTATCCCATCCGGCGTAGCCCCTCCGTGTCTGATTGGATCTTGAACCGACTGAACTTCTACTACCGGGTACTTGACTATGCCCAGACCAAAGGAAGCGGGCCCTGGCACAGCTTCAAAAGAATGATACTCGACGACCGTCCGCTCAACTCACTCGAGTTCTACAACGAGCTGACAGCACTGGCCCCAATCCACAGTTCGATGGTCCGAGGGATGGCAGCGATAGAGTCGACCGCGACGAGGATGCGAAAGTGTCATATCCCAGAGATCCGCGGAGCGACAATCAACACGGATAAACTGATCGCATCGATTTCCGATCTCAAGTAACACCTCCGGGGACCACACATGTAAAGGGAGCCCAAAGATATGCAACCAAATCCCTTCTCCTCCTCCAGAACTCATACGTCGCTCACCGAGGGCTCCCATCGTCGACAAGAGACCAGACACCCTTCAATGAAGACCCGCTTTTTGCCAGAAAACTCCAATGCACCTTCCTCCGACCCGAATCGCAGCAGGAACATGGACGAGGAATTTTTTGATAGTTTAGGTCTATCTGTAAATGCCCTATTGTAATTAATCCAACGATGTACAGCCAACAAGGATAAGCAATCAATATTAGTATTAATGACCACCCAGAAAAATCTTAGATTAGTATCAAGAGAGCGCAGTTGTGTAGAATCAATTTCGATATGACCGGAAGAAGGATGGTCTTCCACCAAGAGGGCCCTCCCCGGCACCGAAAACCCCCGACTACTACTCACAGCACCTGCGAACGACATGTTGGGTTGTAGACCCGCGGCCACCACCGGTCGATTTTTCTTGGTGGCAATCGACCATCCCCGATCAATGTCCCGCCATTGTGCTTTATTTAAGAAAGTCTGCTTCCCAGAACTCATTGTGGGACTGCCGTTATCGGCCGGTGCTATGACTTTGCCCAAAGCCCGGGTGGCATCGCATCCAATTCGATGGCAAATAGACCGCCGGCGGAAATTAACATTATGGCATTCCCCACAAACCCAATCACCGACCCTGAGCACTAAGATATGATGATTCTTCACCATGACTTCAAAAAACTGGTCAAGCCATTGCATCTCCTCATGGCAACGTAACCTGCAAGAACAAACCTAACTACTCCAACATTCAAAAAAATCTCAGAGGCTGAACTAGGCCCAGGGATTAAATTTCTCAATGAGGTTGCTTACGTAGTCAATAGTAAAGAGTGCAAACTGTGAACCTACAACTTTCATATCAATTTGAGATATGATCCACTATGGTTCCAAACGAACCAACCTTGGTTTCTGACTTTCTTTCAACTTTTTGAAAGAGTCAATGTCCATATATTGCCATCTCAATGTCCATATATTGTCATCTCCATTTTTTATTTATGATATCCCAATGTCTGGTATTCATGCTTCAACAAGTTGCATGTATAATATGGGATATACCGACATCCCTATATATTGTCGCCTTCATTTTTTATTTGATATCCCAATGTCTCATATTCTTGCTTTAAAATTTTCATGTATAAGATTGGTATATACCCCACGTCCCTTGCACTACAAGTGTACAACACTACAGCATCTAGTTTTCTAGTGACTTGCATTTCATAGGATTAATTCACGATTATTGAATGAGGGCCCTTTAATTGATCCTTACACACACACACACACATATATATGAGGCTCGGGACTATGCATCCCGACAAACCCCTTACGGATGCGTCCAGACCAGTTTGGCACCACATGGCACCCATCATGAGGATCAGGTGCCACAGCAACTTGGATAAAATCAATCAGGTACAATCCAAAAAAATTTGGGCCTGATCCGATGAATATCCGCTGTTGAAAACTGTGGTTAAAGGTGCCCAAATTCAATGCGCCAGTTTTGTTGAGCAGCAGCTTATCTTTGACCCATGATAAGAGGACCAAAAAAGTTGAAAAATAAAATTAAAAAATGAACCACATGCCACATGGCTGGACAACCCAAAACGGTTGTTATTTTTGGTGTCACATGCCACGTGGCATGTGATTTGGCATCTGGGTGCAGCCCTCCAGTGCTGCTTCCGGATGCGTTTTCGCTCAGCTATATATATATATATATATATATATATATATATATATATATATATATATATATATATATAAAGAGAGAGAGAGAGAGAGAGAGTTGGATTAGGTACTGAATTTGAGCGTTGACACTCTTGGTATCTGGGTCATTTTTTGGGATGTGTGCCGTGTGGAACCACCATGTTTCCATGTGATTTGACAAAGGGCACTCACGTGCGTATCCTATGTATTGGATACTGCATCTGTGGATGCACGTGCATGCATATCCCACGAGTTTCCCCCCCAAAAAAAAAAAATAATAATTGCGTACTCTACGGTCGGGATACAGAGGTTAGTAGCTTGAATTTTTTTTTTAATTATTTTAATCCCTATTTTTTAGGGTTGCCTTATTAGGGGTCAAAATCGGTTAATCGGTATACAATTGCTTTTTAAGGGTTGCAAAAGGGGAAAAAAAACTGAAGAAGATTAGAAGAAGTAGTGCAAAAGCTCTGGTTCATTTTTAAGGTTGCAAAAGGGAAGGAAAAAAAATAAAACAAGAAGAAGATTAGAAGAACTGAAGAACTGAAGAAGAAGAGGAAGTAGCAGAGGAGGTACCTGTTGCGCTCCCTGTGAAGATCTTCTCAAATCAGGTACTTTCTTCTTCTTCTTCCTTACTTTCTTCTTCTTCTTCTTCGTCACTGCGATTCTGGCTTGGTTTTTCTTTTTTCGCTGCGAATGCTTTGGCTCGGTTTTTTTTTCCGTTGCCGAAAGGTTTCTTTGCTCTGTGTTTGCTTTACAGCGGTAGCAAAGCTTTTTAAGGGCTATATTTTTTCACTGTTTAAAGGGCCCGATTGTATCATATGAATATATATCATTTAAACAATTATTTTAAATGGTTTTATATTGTCTTTGTTTAAAGCTTTTGCAGTTTTATATTATCTCTGTATAAAGCTTTTGCAATCGGTACTTCCTAGAGCCCGACTCACGAGCCCACCATTTACATCTAAAATAATTGTTTAAATGATCTCCCACCATTGAAATGTTACTTTCTATCTCATACCATTGAAGTAAGATTTATCATTGTGCCATTTGGCACACATCTATGATCAATCTAAATTGCCCAAGTGGCAATCCCTTGTTGGAACATGTCGCGGCCAAAGGATCATATTTATAAGTGGATGTAAACCATCCGATCAGTGAACTTCAATATCAGCCATCAAAATTAAGAACAACCGTTGATAATAAATGCACAAATCGGATGGTTCGAATCTCCCAAAAAGCGTGATTTTTTCACCCATAGCCCTTCAATTGATGATATATCACTTTGACGGTATGGATTTCCAAGATCATAAGCCAAATAGCCAATAAATGGTGTAAGATCGTTTAAACTGTTTCTTAAAGGGCAAGAGTACGACTAAAGAATAATAAAAAAAGATGAGCTGCTTATCCGCAAGATAAAATGGTTCTTCATCCCAATCTTCAAAACAATAACCCAATGGATCAAATTAATGACTTTTTATTCCGTGTGGATTAGATTTCAAAGAAAAATAAACACAAAAATCACATGAGTGTGTGATGTGTGCCACATTTAAATAAAAATGACCGTTTAATGGTACACTCATGTTCTCAAGATCCATTCTGTGAAAGATTAGGGCGGAAAAACAATCTCTATAATCAAATTCAAATCAGTCAATCATTCTTAAATGTAGGTGCCTTCCATAATCCGATATGTGCAAATAGAGGTACCGTTACATAAATTTTGATTCCACATGGCACTCATCTCCAAAAGTGACCTAGATCATGGGAAAAGGAATTGTCCTTCATTTTAGTGATGTGTGCCATGTGGAGTAACATTTAGCTATTTTTTATATTTAAAAATAACCTAAAATATATATATAATAATTTTTTAATATAAGTATCCCTGCTGTACCCGTACCCTGATTTTTCTTAAATTGCTGAATCGTTGTACCCGTATCGTATTGTACCCGTATGCCGTACTCGCACCGGTGCTTCCTAGTTTGACACCCATGATCTCAAGGTCTACGGTGCAAAAAATTAAGTGGACAAAGGTCATCTAAATTGATGATATGTTGGATTTATGGTACCCGCTAGTTTTAGATAGTGTTTGACTGCTATGACTGATGGAGGTTTTTTTTCTCCCCTTTTGCACCAAAGATCTTTAGATCATGATGGTGTTGTGCACATCCCAAAAAGTGACCAGAAAACCAAGTCACCCGGGCACTAGGGCTGCAGGGGCAGATCAAAGCAGCAATAAAAAATGTTTCATTTCTTATAACTAGTAACACATGCTTGGGAATGACTTACCAAGTAAATTCATTGCAGCACAAAGAGTACCGCCGGTAGCTATCAAATCATCAACTACTAAAGCACGTTCACCCGGTTCAACAGCTCCAATGTGCATTTCAAGACAATCTCTTCCGTACTCCAAGACGTATTCTTCTGAAATAACCTCACCTGGACATGTGGCATGAGTATAGCATAATCACAATATCAAGACCCTAAGAAAAACAACTTAGAAACATCTTATTTAAAAGAAGGAAACATCGCAATCCATAACATTGTCGATAGAAAATAGATTATGAAACACATGAAATAGGATTTACATAGCAGAGAGGTTTTGTATGGACGAGAGGATACTGGATTAGTATGAGTGTTAATGACATTAACAACTATAAATTTCTTTCGTTGGGAATAAAAATATGATGACCCTTCAAAACCCGAGTTCAGGTTATCATGTAGGACAGCTACATAGGAATGTATGTGAACTCAATGGAACTATATAGGACAGTTATTGTGACCCCATTTTTAAGTGTAACTTTTTTTTTAAATACGAGAGGAATCTTTTATCTTCAAAATCAGGATATGTAGTCAACCCTCAACATATCTGAAGTCTGAACAGTCTTTCTGCCGCTAAGATATTTTCGTATTGCATGCACTCACAACAAACAGTTCTCGGGTAATGCTCCTGGACAGCTGCAGCATACCCACTATAATCCATTATTTCAAAATAGATTATGTGAAAATTAATTTTAGAAAGAGATGGCTCCTATCACCACCTTTATTTTATACTTAAAAAAATTAATAGCCTTTTAGAGGCTATTACATGCCAATAAATGACATCTATTGATGTGTTAGGTACCCTGACATCTGTAAATGTCAGCTTCTGAAGATGAGCGATTGACTTCAATAGACTCTCTATTTAGGTCAGTGATACCCATTATCCTTTATTAAATGATCAAAGAAGGCCATTTAAACATAATCCTTGATACCCAAGCGGCTAGAGAGGGTATGTGGTTGAAACATATCTTGGTCGACCTTCGTGTTTGTGTTGCAGCACATATGATCTTGTATGGAGACAATGAGACTGCTCACCATAAAGTAGAAACCCACTTTTTAATGAAAGAACCAAGCACCTTGAGGTTGACTGTCATTACATTAGGGAGAAAGTGGAATCTAAAGAGTTTAGCTACCACAATTTCAATCTATCAGTTGGCCAATATTCTTACTAAAGGCAGTGGAGGGAAGAGATTACATGATAACCTGGTGTGGTAGTGCTACTGGGTGTGTCTATGAGAATTGTCATTATGAGTTCTATTTGTTTCCTCTTTACATGTAACCTGGTGCGGTAGTGCTAATGGGTGTGCCATCAATAGTTTGTAAGTAAGTGATAACTATTAATATGAGAAGGGTTTCATAATTAGAAGTCTACCCTAATTTCCTCCGTTTTGTTCCTTCTTCTTATTATTCTTTCTCTTGCTCACCTTACCCTAACGCTATACGACCTACTACTAATGCTAAAAATGTTGAACCTCTACTCCTCACCTCGCCAGTACGAGGTTGACCGATATGAGACTCAGATTGCCTCATCATCGTCATTTTCAAATATCGTTCAAGGTCTTGAACGACGGTGTAACATTCGGTGAGAGTTTCAATGGGGTGAAAGACTAACTCTTTTTGCAAGTCAAGCCTCAATCCGATGCGAAATCTGGACAGAGTGACCTGAGGATCTTCGGACACTTTGACTCTCATCATGTATTCTTCGAATTTGCCAATGTAATCCGCTACGGGCATACTACCTTGGCGTAAATTTTGGCATTGATCGAGGAGACGATGGTAATAGGAAGGAACGTACTTCTCTGTAAGTCGCTCATTCACATCCTCCCAACGGGTAATGAGAGCACAACCCGCATTCATTCTAATGCGTTCAATGTTGACCCAAAAGAGTCGGGCTTGGCCAATGAGTTTCATTTGGGCGAGCCTGACGCATCGCTCATCACTCATGTCAAACCACTCAAAATGTTGGTCCATGTCGGATAACCAATCGAGGAAGACTTAAGGGTCTCAGCTCCCGTCGAAGGTTGGGAACTCAACTTGGACGTTCTTGAGGTGTTTCCCATCCGGGTCGTGGTCATCTCCACGATGATCCATCCTATGATTCTGGTTCCGATCATGTTGGTAACCATTGCATTCGAATCATGGACCATCACGTTCACAACGTTGCTCAATGTATTCGTCATCCCCATCTAACTAATTGACTCGATCTAGCAATCTCCCATTGGAAACCTCAAGGTTTCTTTGGGCTTGCTCCATGGCAGCTATTCAACCATTGATTTCTTTCAACTCGGCTCTCATGCCGTTAACAACATCGGCAATCCCATTCATGTCCATGGTGACCACAACTACTAGTACGGGTTCTAAATGAGTATGCAAATATGAACCACAATGAAAGAGGAATTTTATCGAACGCTAGATGTGCACACTTTGACAAGAATTGAAATAAGATGCAATGAAAATTAAAATGCAATGAAATTAAATGTCACACAAATATACCCTAACCTAGAACTTAGGCTTTGATACCAAAACAGATGCGGGACAAAATCCTAAACTACGTGAATGCTTATGAGGTGATGATTTGCCGAAATTAAACTAGATTAATTAAACCATAAACCTGAAAATAAAGCGGATACCTTAGGGTTTCGTAGTTTTCCATTGGAGAATTGCGCTTGATTCGAATAGGGTCTGGCCCGTATGTTAGATTCATTAGCCTTGCGGTGCAGATCAATCCTAGAGGTAGAACTCTAGCTTTTCCATATTAGGGCGCCGCTCGTGATTCAATGATGGAATCGCGAGTGTTTTAAGGGTTTTGATTCGAGTTGGTTAAACGGCTTTGATGAAATCTGGGCTTGAATCGGATCGATTCAGGGACTCATATGGGATCTAGGGTTTATGAATTTCGGGGTATTTGAAGGTTGGATGGCTGGATTTAGGATTTATGAGATAGGTTTGATTCAATGGCTCGGATGAATGCTAGGGTTTATGGTTTTCTGGCTGAATCTAGGCTGTTAATGATTGATACGCAAGCAAAAGATAAAATCAAAGAAAGGGATAGAAAGAAGATACACTTTGGGCTTCACACCAAACCCTTCTCGGGAAGCGAAGATTCGCTCTTCAAAGAAACTCATCTCAAGTTCCAAAAGCAAAAGCACTTTCATTCATAATAATAAAAAACCTCCTTACATTGTTTATTAAAGGACCTTATATAAGAGGCCTCTAAAACAAACGAAAACCCTAAAACAAACACAAAAAAAAAGACAAGTACGCCCCTAAAACTCAACTTCGACTTCTGACGAAACCCTTTTCACGAAAATTCGATCGATCGATCCCCTACTAGATCGATCGAACCATATATATATATATATATATAACTTCGTCAAAATGAGTTTTCACTGACCACAGTCGATCGATCGAACATGGGATCAATCAATCAACTGCGCATTGCTTTAATAAGCAGGTTCTGCTCCTTTAAGTCTGATTCTGGTTTCCGTTCCGCTTCTTCTGACGTCGGTACACACGATCTGGTCCGTATCCGATGTCGGCGTCCCCGTCACTAGATTTTGACTGGATTCGAATGTGGGTTTTTTTTCAAAAATTGATCAAAATAATTGAGTCCGAATTTCGATGGGTTATGTAATAGATATCCCGATTTATTTTTTCTATAAAATTTGATCAGAAAGACTAAGTCACAATTTCGATGGGATCGGTGGCAGGTGACCTGATTTATACTTTGTTAGACTTGACCAGAACATTCGAATAAATTTTTTGCAAAATTCGATCAGACTGACTGAGT
The DNA here is from genome assembly GCA_021018995.1 of Chloranthus sessilifolius. Classification (NCBI taxonomy): domain Eukaryota; kingdom Viridiplantae; phylum Streptophyta; class Magnoliopsida; order Chloranthales; family Chloranthaceae; genus Chloranthus; species Chloranthus sessilifolius. The sequence goes on along the minus strand of CM037589.1, from coordinate 42,247,427 downwards.
CGAATTTGACAGGTGCTACGTTTTAAATTCATCAGATGGTCTGAATGAAATTCATATGAGATTTGACCGGCTATCCTTGTCAAAATCTGAAACGATGTCCGAGTAAAAATTGATCAAAACCCTATTAGTATTGTAGAAATTCAAATTTTCTTAAATTGAATTTCAATCCACCATTGAGTGCGAAAGTCATCGGATGGTCTGAAAATTTTGAAATTTGACCGGCTATCCGAATCAAGATTTGAGACGATCTTCGATCATAAAATTGATCAGAAAACCAAATCAATATTTAAATTCAACTAAAATATGTAATTTGAAATTTTGATTAGGCTTCGAGTTTAAAACTCATTGGATGGCCCGATAAAATTTACATGAGATTTGACCGACAATCTGAATCAAGATCTGAGATAATCTCCGATGATAAAATCGATCGGAGGATCAAATTAATAGTTTTTAAGAATTCAACTAAAATATGTAGGTTGAATTTTAATCGGGGTTCAAGTTTAAAACTCATTGGATGGCCAGATAAAATTTACATGTGATCTATCCGACTATCTGAATCAAGAGCTGAGACGGCCTCCGATCATAAAATTGATCCGAAGACCAAATCAATATTTTTTTTAAATTCAACTAAAATATGTAGACTGAATTTCGATCGGGCTTCGAGTTTAAAACTCATCTGATGGCCTAATAAAATTTACATGAGATCTGACTGGCTATCCGAATCAAGATCTGAAACAGTTTTCGATGATAAAATCGATCAGAGGATCAAATTAATATTTTTTTAAAATTCAACTAAAATATGTTCATTGAATTTTGATCAAGCCTCAAGTATAAAACTCATTGAATGACTTGATTAAATTTACATGAGATCTAACCGGCTATTCGAATGAAAATTTGAGACGGTCTCTGATGATAAAATCAATCAAAAGACCAAATTAACATTTTTAGAAATTCAACTAAAATATGTAGGTTGAATTTTGATCGGGCTTCGAGTTTAAAACTCCTTAAATGACCCAACTACATCTACAAAATTTGATCAGCCTATCTGATATAGAATTTTAACAAGTACCGGGTCAAAAACTTATCGGACAACCCGGTATGTAGTTTTTTGTAAAATTTGAATAAAATAATTAAGTCAAATTTGGCGACTCAGTAAGTTTAGCAAATTCTGATTGGAATATCTAAAAGTCAGAATTTGGATGGACTTTGTATTACGTAGCGTGATTTATTTTAGCAAAATTTGATCAGAGTATTTGACTCAAAATTTTGACGGACTCATATTAGGCAGCCTGATTTATTTTAACATATTAGGATGGTCAGAATGGCTGACTAGAAATGTGACAACTGCACTATGCGGACTTTTGTTGAGTCACCCGATTCATTAAATATAAAATTTGATCGAAATAACTGATTCAAGATTTTGACAGGTATCAAGTTACCCAATTTATTTCACAAGTTGCAATCACATATTTTCACACTTCATTCTTGTTTGAATAATTGAGATTACATATGGCATACCTGTGTATGCTCTTTCACAATTTATTCTTGTATGAGTAGAGGAATACATACAACATAACTACCTACATATCCTACGTAGTTTAACCGTGTGAATGTAGGTTACACGATGATGCACCTATGTACGTACCTTACGCAGTTGAGCCTCGTGCGAGTACGAGATTTCATGATGATGATGACGCACTTATGCAGATATCTTATGCAATTTAGCCTCATGCGAGTAGGAGGTAATATATAAACATACTTACGTTGTTCACATTAACAATGCACCTAAGTACAAGCCTTACGCAGTTTATCCTCATGCGAGTAGGAGGTAACATAAACATAACTACGTTGTTTTACATTAACAATGCACCTAAATACAAGCCTTAAGCAGTTTATCCTCATGCGAGTAGGAGGTTGGATATAACATACCTACATATGTTCTCACGTAGTTTATTCTCATACGAGGGGGAGAAAATATATATTTATGACCGAAGCAACCATCGATAAGTGGTAACTAATTTCCTTCTACAGATGTGAACCATTTGAATGGAATGCACATATAGTCTTTTCCACTCGGGTTTGAGCTCCTGGTCGTTTTTGAGTGACGACCATAGGGTGTTAAACGATGAAGACAAGATCGTTTTTGAACGATCAATGTTTAACTTTCTTTTTGAAGACCTACGATATTCAAATCTGATATGCCTCCAAAATTTTTGTATTTTGAGCCTACGCTCAATAAGTGCTTTAGAGGATCAAAGTGCCACATTATCCTTTTGCCTCTTGGTATGTTAGAAACTTTAGCTGATGACTGGAGTTTTTGTGTGTGTGTGTGTGTGTGTGTGTGTGTATATATATATATATATATATATATATATATATATATAGATAGATAGATAGATTTTTACTCATTTTTTAAGCATCAAATAAGAATCCTTTCAATATCCATAGCTCGTGAAGATAATTCTTCAAGCGTTTTTGGAGTCTTTCCATGAAGAGATATGCTTATATTCTTCTTCAAACCACCGAGACACATTTGAACTACCTTCGGTTCTAAAATTTTCAATGAATAAAGAAGACTGACATCTCTCCATCTTGTGATATAATCGACAACCCTTTCGTGTGGTTGCTGCTCCGTTTGTGATAACTCTGCAATCCCTACAGATCTCTGAATACTGAAAAATCTTTGTAGGAACTAACTTTGCATTTGATCCCAACTCGTTATCGAATTGGGTAATAACTTCGTATATCAGGTGGCAGCTGGTCCTTCCAAGGTTTGATAGTGGTCCTTAGCAACAACGCACTATTCTTGGCGGTGTCTCTGCATGCTGTGGCAAAATGTGCTAGATGCTCTTGAGCGGAACTACTTTCATTAAAACAAGTGAATTTTGGTTGTTGATAGTCGGTCGGAAATGAAACATCGTCGATTTCTGGCAGATAAGGCTTTCTGTAAGACTTAGAAATCCTTTGAAAGTCTTTAAGATTTTTTATTATCATATATTGAACTTGATCCATTGATAAGATATCACTCATTTCTTTCCTTTGCTTTTCTCTCTCGAGAAATTCAGCTATTTCAGTGTCCCGAATACTAATAGTGCGACATAGCTCTTGAATTTGCTCTAAAAGAGATACATTGTTTTCACTAGAAACCATCATGACTAACATGACAGTAGGTGCCATCATATAGCTTCTGCTGATATGTAGCGGGTTTTGTGGTGAAGGGAGTTTGAAGAACAAGCTTTGTTTGAAGAAGACTTATCATCCAGTTTCAAAGATGAAATGAGCATTCTGTTTGCCTCCATATGAGGTGAGTTGAATGACGATGAGTCATTGATTGCCTCCGGATGAAGCGAAGTCTCATTATCAGATGAAACGATCATCTTGTTTGCCTCCAACCGAGGTAAGTTGAATGACGATGCGTCATTGATTACCTTCGAATGAGGCGAAGTCTCACTATCAGATGAAATGATCATCTTTTTTGCCTGCAGACGAGGTGAGTTGACTGACGATGCGTCATTGATTACCATCAGATGAGGCGAAGTCTCACTATCAGATGAAATAATCATTTTGTTTGCCTTCAGACCATGGTTCAAAATATCGTCCAATACCGATACATATCGTCCGATACGTATCGATTTTGGACATGAACGATACGATAAAAACCTTATTTACCGAATACCCCCAAAAACATGGTAGTTATCGGACAATGCAGTGACATTATCGTCCGATAATGAGGTTGCTTTGAGTTGGGCCTCCAAATATTGAAATTAGCGGACGATAATTTGAAATTATCGTCCAATAATTTCAATATTTGTAGTGTGGGCTCCCCAGTTACATTATTTGCATGAAAGAGGGTTTTTAAACCCTTCTTTCGTCTCTTTCTCTCCCAGTATCCTTCCATTGCATTTTTTTGTTTAGTGTTCTTCCGTGACACCGTATTTTGCGTCGTATCAACGCCGAATCGCCATCAAATCGCCGCCGAATCACCGAAAAATTTCAAGATCTACCCTTCAAATGTCAAGATCTACCCTAAAATTTCAATATCAACCCTTAAATTTCAAGATCTACCATTAAATTATTTATAAAAATTAATTTTAAAAATGTCCCTACACTTTTGATTATATATATATATATATATATACCCTAAAATTTCAAGATCAACCTTAAATTATTTATAAAAATTAATTAAAAAAATGTTCCTACACTGATAGTGACAAATTTCGTTTTCGGTAATTTTTCGGTGGGGGGTCCTTTCGGTACATTTCGGATTAATTTCGATATATTTCGGAAAAATTTCGGGAATTAAAAATATATAAAATATATATTTAATATTTTTTAAAAAAATTAGCAATTGATTCAAGCACTGACACCGAGCTCAAGCATGGAACTATAGAAGAAAATTTGACAAAAGGTACCATTATACTCACCCCACCTGGCTGCTTTCTCACCCCACGTTCTTCAGTCCGCATGCATTGACCGCCTTTAAATCAAATGGTGGAGGTTGTTTTTCATCCTCATCTTCTACACAATGGATCTATGGATCGTGAGCGTACCATCAAACGATCGGTTTTTTATTACACACGGCACACATCTCAAAAAGTGAACCTTAAATCATTTGACCTCCATCATGCTCAAGCATATTTTAGCGTCACCTTTTGAGATGTGTGTATGCGTAATAAAAAACTGACCGTCTGATGGTACGCCCACGATCCATAGATCCTGTGTACAAAAGACGGGGATGAAAAATGACTTCCACCATCTGATTTAAAGCCGGTCAATGGAAACCAGGTGGAGGTGGTGGGGTGAAAAGCAGCCGTTTTGGGGTGAGTAATGTACCCACAGGCAAACTGCTATTGGTTTTTAGTCCCACATCGCTGAGTAAAAAAACTCCACCCTCTATTCCGCCTATAAAAGGCACTTTTCACTTCAGCCATTCAATGAGACGTATGGGTTTAGGGTGGAGTTTTTAAACGTTAAAATTTTAAAGGTACTTTTCACTTCAGCTAAAATTTTAAACGATAAAATTTTAAAAGAAAAATACCGAAATTTTGACGAAAATATCGAAATTCGACGAAAATATCGAAATTTCGAAAAATAGTGAAATTTCAACGTAACTTTCGTTGAACCCCCATTTCGCCGAATTTCGGCGAAATTTGTCACTATGCCTACACTTGTGTCATGGGGTATGTGACACATGTGTAATTAATGTGTCACATACCCCATGACACGAGTGATACATGTGTCACACATGTGACACATACCCCATGACACATGTCAGACATGTCACACATGTGATCCATGGCCATATGTGTCATGGGGTATGTGACAGATGACACATGTGACATGTGACATGGGACATGGATCACATGTGTGACATACCCAATTGACTCATATGTCACATGTGTAATTGATGTGTCACATTTATATTTGATGTGTCACATGTGTCATGAGGTATGTATCATGGACTCATGGGTATGTACTAAATGTGACACATTAATTAGAATAATATCAAATAAATATGGTAAAATGTAATATAATATTTTAAATTTTAGAATAATATCAAATAAAAATGATTTTCAAATGTAATATAATATTTCACAAAATTAGAATAATATCAACTAAATATGATTTTCAAATGTAATATAATATTTTACAAAATTAGAATAATATCAAATAAATATGGTAAAATATAATGTAATATTTTAAAAATTATTATATTATCAAATAAATATGGTAAAATGTAATATAATATTTTGAAAATTAGAATAATATCAAATAAAATAATTTTTAAATGTAATATAATATTTTACAAAATTAGAATAATATCAAATAAATATGGTAAAATGTAATGTAATATTTTAAAAATTATTATAATATCAAATAAATATAGTAAAATATAATCTAATATTTTAAAAATTAGAATAATATCAACTAAATATGAATTTCAAATGTAATATAATATTTTAAAATTTATTATAATATCAAATAAATATGGTAAAATATAATATAATATTTTAAAAATTAGAATAATATCAAATAAAAATGATTTTCAAATGTACTATAATATTTTACAAAATCAGAATAATATCAAATAAATATGGTAAAATGTAATGTAATATTTTAAAAATTATTATAATATCAAATAAATATGGTAAAATGTAATCTAATATTTTAAAAATTAGAATAATATCAAATAAATTTTCAAATGTAATCTAAAATTACAAAACCATTAAAATAATACCAAATAAATATGGTAAAATGTAATCTAATATTTTAAAATTTAGAATAATATCAAGTACAAAAAGTTTTTCAAATGTAATATAATATTTTACAAAATTAGAATAATATCAAATAAATATGGTAAAATGTAATCTAATGTCATATGATCTGTTTATTGATATGTGAGTCATTGTATTCCATCTTTGTAAATTAACATGTTCCGCAAGAGACATGAGTCATTTGGGACCCCATTGGCGCAATCCCAAATCAAGCACGATAAACCCGCTAATTGGTGGATTTACTATAGAGGTGATGGTCTGATACTGAGGCGGGTTGCAATAAGAGTTTTATTGCAAACATGTTCATCGTCCAACTGTGAGCGGAATTGGAGCACCTTCTCTCTCATTTACACAAAGACAAGGAATAGGCTAACTATAGAACAATTGAAAAAGTTAGTCTATTATCACTACAAGATGCGATTAAGGGTCAGGAATATGCAGAGGACCAACCGTGGTAAGCAATTATATGAAGTCTTAGTTTATACAATTTTTATTTGATGTAATTGATGAAGCATATACTAATTCATCTATCATATTCTACCTTACAAATAATGAATATTTTGATCTCATCCAGTTGGATTATATATTCACGGAGGAACCTTTGAATCAGTGGATTGAAGAGAGAAGAGCCAGTGTTGGATACTGAGGGCACCACATGGCTAGACAATGCTGAAAGCATAGCGGAGGAGTAGGCTTCCCAACCACCGAGGCGGAAAAGAAGATTGAATCACCATTCAGTGGTTGAATCTGATAACGAAACACAGCCCGGTAGTGATAATGACGATGATGAGAGTGATGGTGGAGGCGATGAAACCCACGTTTGCACTAGTGGTGGAGGGGATGATGTTGATCCCTCTTATTCTTTCTCCGGTATTGCCGCATGGGATGATGAGCCGATAACAATGTATGGCACTCTCACATTTAGAGGTGGGGGGTTAAAGGAAGGGGAGCGTTAGAATCTTACCAAACACTACAACCACCACAAGGTCCACAAGATGATGTGGGTTATATGACTTCTGGCTTTGGGGGATTTAGTTTGCAAAATACCGAATATTCGGCAACCAGTAACCCATACTATTGGCTTCAATCAACCTAACCCGAGCCATATGACTTCGTTGGTCAAATTTTTGGAGGACCAACTTTTACGTATTACATTGAGCCATATTCGTCGTTAATGACTCAGTTTCAAGGGGCACATATGATCATAGGTATCAATATGGCCAACATCATGAGGGCCAAGAACCACCACGAAATTTAATGTGGCTTTAAAGTAAGTTTCTCATGTACAATATACCTTTTAATTTTGATCATGAGTCACGTACAATGTAATTTAGGTTCTACATTAATAAAATTATGAAATATGCATCAAATGAGCCTTAAATAAATTTAAAAAAAGTTGAAATAAATAGAAAATCATTAAATTTAATTTTCCTTATTTTTATAGTATTTTTCGGAATTTTTTTGAAAAAAAAAAAAATCAATGTTTCAAACCGATACATTCAATGTATCGGACGATACCCGATACATATCGTCCTGGAAGTCAGGACGATACATATCGGTTTTCTAATATTTTGACCTATGCTTCAGACGAGGTGAGTTGAATAACAATGAGTCATTGATTACCTTCGGAGGAGGCAAAGTTTCATTATCAAATGAAATGAACACATCTTGTTTGCCTTCAGACGAGGTGAGTTGAATGACGATGAGTCATCAATTGCCTCCAAATGAGGCGAAGCAAGAGTACTAACAATTCTCAGCATTCCTGTGGGGCTCGCCGAGTTTGATCGAGGTGATTTTACTGATGGAGTTTCAGGAGATTCATCTTTCGAGAAGAGGGAATCGAAATCTCCATATAGTGGGTTCTCAGTCGAAGTGAACAAATTACGAAACACCGGCTCCTCCATATGAGAACGTTCTTCTAATGTGGCACCAAGGCATGAGGTTAGACGAGTATCGGAGTGATGCCTCCTCAATTTGAGGGTATGCCCTCTCCACGAGTTGATTGTTAGCGGAAGAGGATCCAATGCTCTTTCCATAAGTCATTGAGTTGATTGGTAAGTTGAATAAATCTACTGCATGGAATAATCAACGATTAAATGAATGTATGCATAGAATAACAAACGATTAATCATTCATCATATTCAACTCATTTTCAGAGAATTCGTTTCATTTTGTAGCTTAAATATGAGAGAAGTGTGTCCCACTGGGTGTGCCAGAAATTTGCAAACAACAAATTTGGGTAGAATATAAATCCAACACAAATCAATCATAACAAATTTCCCTCGCTAGGAGAGGGTTTTATTGAAAATGGTGGACTTTACACTTCCAAATATTGTAATTGATTCCACGTTAATTACATCAAAAAATGAATACCTCTTCTTAAAAGCTACTAAAGAAAAGTAAAGTAATTTAATTACATCTTTGAAATAAATAAAATAAATCCTATGTCTAAGTTTTCATTCATATCTTCGTCTTCACGGTATGAGATGGATGCGCAATATGCTTTCTTCGTTAGAGACTTGGACGATGTGAAATAAATTATGTCAAAGATGAGAGCCCCTTCTCCGAAAGTTACACCCATTCGATCGATAGGAATGGTCAAATATGAGCATGAGGAGTTCGTGGATGAGTTTCATAATGAATTCATGCCCACTTGTCTGGAAGACAAATTCAAACACTTGATCCATTTTCTGATGTCTTAAGGTCTCTTGTAAGAGAATCAAAGTCGGAGAAGTTTTTGGTAGGACTCTCGTGTAAAAATTTTCTGATCTTCAATAATGAGAATGGATCTGCTATTTATAGATATATGGTAGTGGTTACGGAAAGTTATAATCTCATGGTTTCCGCAAAAGTTTACAAATATCAAGGGTTGTGAGAGCTATGAGTCTTAGCCTTCACGCAGATTGGGAAAAGATTCTTCTCCAGATATCTGACTTATGCAAATAGTTATTTGCTTAAGCAGAGAAAATAGAGGACCCATGTTCGAAGAAGATGACCAACGCAGGTATGACCTACGCAGGAACGACCTACCCAGGTACAACCTACGCAGGTATGACCTACGTAAGCACGACCTACGCATGCACAACCTACGCAGGCACGACTTATGCCAATGTTCTTAAAATCGTTGGGCAGGTTCGGGCAATCGGGTAGATGTTCAGGCGGAAATCGTAGGGCGGCTGCCCCAAGATCTGAGCGACCTGTCACGGAGTCACTCCTTTCAATGTGCACTCGCGTGCGGCACCTAACCTTCGAGCTAGGTCAGCCTGTCTCTGATACCATTTGTCACGGTGAGCAGTCTTATGCCAACTAACACACCCGTGCGGCGCCTAAATGCCGCGTGCAACGAAGCAAGCCTTATCCAACATTAGCTCTGATACCACCTGCCTAGAGGACGGGAACTCCCGTTCATGGCTACCTTATATCCAAGGCAACCATATCGATGCATCGTGTCCCTTACGACACATCTGTTTGCACTTTCGTGCCTTACTTGACCTGCTTAAGCTTCACCTTTGCATCCTGCATTAGTACTTCACCTCGCAATAGTGGCATGCAGCCCCTCATGTCGTCCCATACCAACATGTTTTGTCGTCATACCGAACCAAGCCCACTATGGTGTGTGGTCCTCGTAACCAGCACACATTATCTTCTGACCCTCAGGCAACGTGCACTACGGTGTCCCACGCAGCCTTTGAATGTCTCCCTCTTAACCAACCCACATACACCGCAACGCATAGTTCGATGCATATGGAAACCTCACCTTGGGCGACACGGCATTGTCGAAGTAACATCCTAAGCCCACCCTTTCAGGCCTAGGAGACACTTGCGCACCCTTCAGTGTCGCAAAGCCCCGTGCGTGTGGAAGTATCACTCCAGCTCCTCTCTCACATAGATGGTTCAAACACCATCTATGGGAAAATAACAAAAGGACCTCAAAGGTATTGGTTTGGCATACCCCTATGGCACACGGACTCCTTCTGTGGCACACAGTGTCATGCCCTACACCAATACGCCCCAACGGCTCACGTCATCCCCCATGTGATCGTGTCGCAAACGATCGCAAACTCTTCGTGCCACCATGTCATGTGCCCTAGTGACCCACGACTAAATTCTCGGCGTCTCTACAGCGAAGCCCTAATGGCTTGGTGACGCGCCTACAATGCCCCGACGCGGAGAAGAAGAGACCCCCATCACATCTTCCCCCACTCAAAACCGTCAACGTCCTCGTTGACGCGAAAAACACTTCTTTCCCAAGAATACGTCACTTCCCTCATGCGACAGTCTCTGAACTCCAAGTCTTCATTGCACGCAATCGGTGTTCGGTCCAACATCCAAACTCCCTACGCCACCCCCATATGTAACACAATTCACTCCTATCTTCCCAAGACTTTCCCAAAGAGAGCACCATTCCCGATGCGTGGCAACCCACGTTCATTGGCAACCCCCTGCCCTCACCTAGGTAGCCAAAACCAAACATAAACAACACTGCTCTTGTTCATCGACACCCGCACCTTCACTTCGAGTAGCAAAACCAACCTCAACACGTTGCGCTTGTTCATAGGCACCCCAGCCTTCACTTCGAGTAGCAATACCAACCATAAACAACACTGCTCTAATCCTTCGGCAACTCCCTACCTTCACCAGTCTCATCAGTGTCAACGTAGCCAACCCTAGAATAAACAACATTGTTCTGATCCTTCGGCAACCCCCTACCTTCACCAGTCTCATCAGTGTCAACGTAGCCAACCCTAGAATAAACAACACTGCTCTGATCCTTCAGCAACCCCCTACCTTCGCCAATCTCATCAGTGTCAACGTAGCCAGTAATCGAATCTAAAATCTCAGCTCCCTCCTGAAGTGGGAATGGAGCTTTTTTCCTTGCTCCTTGCCTTCCATGGCAATGGTACCCAACACATGTGTGACCCAACATTTCATGTCGGAAATCACTAGCGTCCATCCATTTCAGACCGACCCGCTATTTCAATGTGTGGCCTTCATGGCCAATTACTATCGAGCGTGATTAATTTTCGTAACAGCTTATCCCAATAGTAACATCTCTGCGTGCAACCCTGGTTCACCAACATTGTCCCATTCGGAATGATCTGGCTCTGATACCAAATGTCACGGAGTCACTCCTTTCGATGTGCACTCGTGTGCGGCACCTAACCTCCGAGCTAGGTCAGCCTGTCTCTGATACAATTTGTCATGTGGAGTAGTCATATGCCCGTTAACACACCCGTGCGGCGCCTAAATGTCGCGTGCAACGAAGCAAGCCTTATCCAACATCAACTCTGATACCACCCGCCAAGCGGACGGGAACTTCCGTTCATAACTACCTTATTTCCAAGGCAACCATATCAATGCATCGTGTCCCTTACGACACATCTATTTGCACTTTCGTGCCTTACTTGGCCTGCTTAAGTTTCACCTTTGTGTCCTACATTAGTACTTCGCCTCGCAATAGTGGCATGCAGCTCCTCATGCCGTCTCATACCACCATGTTTTACCGTCATATCGAACCAAGCCCACCATGGTGTGTGGTCCTCGTAACCAGCACACATTATCTTCTGACCCTCAGGCAACATGCACTACGGTGCCCCGCGCAGCCTTTGAATGTCTGCCTCTTAACCGACCCACATACACCGCAATGCACAGTTCGATGCATATAGCAACCTCACTGATGCAGGTACTAACACAATGCGATTTAAATGGGCTTAGATTAATTGAAGATTAATAAAAATAATTGAAATATAAGTTTGCAATAGCCCAACCTAGTGTTAATTTCGCTGCACATTTCCTTTTTGGATCTAGAAGACTAAGATGGTTCTTTAGCGAACATCTAGATCTCCAATAGTTTAGGAATTCAAACAAACTTACAAATGAGCTCTTTCGAAAATGAGCGGATTTAACAAAGAGAATGGGATTCTAGGCAATTAGAATTCAAATATGATTGTAGGTAGAATGAAAGGGAACAAGAATCAAATGCTTACGCCTTCAAGTGAGATAAAAGTGGATAAAAAGATTGAATGATCGGCTTCTCACCAACCACACGCGTATAGAAGAATCACTCTTCTATTTTGAGAGAATCACACTCTCGAAGGAAAACATCTCGTTTTCAATTTGCATAGCAAAGTTCATCATCATTAATTAAATAAAATAGTCCTTACAAAGCCTTTATAGGCATTTTACAAACATATTCGAAATCTGAAAATAAATATGTCATTAAAGCCTCATGCTGAGCTTGCATTTGGGCTTGAAGGGCGGCTTGACCCGGGTAAACTTGGCCGCAAATTCATTAAGAAGGATTTCTATCCTACTGGGATCCATGACTAAATGGTGTAAGCTAATGACAATGAAATCTGGAATGTATATGAATGCTGAAATTACCTATATGAATGCTGAAATCTAAAATCTGAAATCTGGAATCTGATTGTCCTCTGATACCAAATCTGATGCAGTTACTAACACAATGCGATTTAGATCGGTTGAGATTAATTGAAGACTAATAAAATAATTGAAATATAAATTGTTTTAACAAATTAACACAGAAAAATGAAAAGATTTCCAATTACATGATTTGCAATAGCCCAAACTAGTGTTAATTTCGCTACACATTTCCTTTCTGGATCTAGATTACTAGGGTTCTTTGGCGAACATCTAGATCTCCAACAGTTTAGAAATTTGAACAAACTTACAAAAGAGTTCTTTCGAAAACGAGCGGATTTAACAAAGAGAAATGGGATTCTAGGCAATTAGAAATCAAATAGGATTGTAGGTAGAATGAAAGAAAACAAGAATCAAATACTTACGCCTTCAAGTGAGATAAAAGTGGATATGAAGATTGAATGATCAGCTTCGCACCAACTATAAGCATATAGAAGAATCACTCTTCTATTTTGAGATAATCACACTCTTGAAAGAAAACATCTCGATTTCAATTTGCATAGCAAAGTTCATCATTAATTAAATAAAATAGTCCTTACAAAGCCTTTTATAGGCATTTTACAAACATATTCGAAATTTGAAAACAAATAACTAACTCTAACCGCCAATAACTAACTGTAACTTCACGGATGTCCGTCATCATAACGTTTCTTTCGCCTCTGAAAAATCGTAGGTGGTTTTTTAAATCTGATGTCCCCATCAATTCTCCTCAAGTTGGAAAAATTCATCTCCGATGAGTTGTGATATCGTCTCTTGTGTTAGACTCTTTTGCGCCCCAAATCCGATGCCATTGCTCTTGATGTTCCAATCACTCACCTTGGGTGACACATGGCATTGCCGAAGCAACATCCTAGGCCCACCCTTTCAGGCCTAGGAGACACTTGCGCACCCTTCAATGTCGCAAGGCCCCGTGTGTATGGAAGTATCACTCCAGCTCTGTGACAGCCTGGATATCGGCACCCCGAAACCCGTGCCATCAGCACGATCCTCCAGACCGTGCCCCAAAGCTTAGCACGGAACATTGGTATAACAAGCATAATTAAATAAATAAAGCAATTAATCTCATTAAAGCGGAAGAAGTTAATATGCCCAACTAGCATATTCAAAAGACAGTTCTACCTTCATGCCACTGCATGAATAGAGAACCGACCCGAACCATCAGTGATAATCGAATCACCCCAGATGGTTCGCCAAAAGAATAATCTATTTTTAATTACATTGTTTCAAAATAAAGGCTTGACATACCAAACCGCACTAAACTGCTCTCAAAACTGACTCTCTATATCAAAGTGCTCAGCAGAGTCACCTAGAAGAAGTCCTCGGGTGGAGGCTCCAACTCGTCTCCTGGCGCAAAATCCAAATCACCTGGATCTACGCCCCCCGAAGCCTCAGCTGCTGCTATCAAAGAACCTGCGACGTATAGTCTAAAAGGGTGAGCTACATCCTAGCTCAATAGGGAACAAGCACAATGAACATATAAGTTAAAACTCACATATATTCCAAGATATTCAGAGCATGATGAATCTATGCATTTGCTAAAAAACCAATTAAAAACATGTCTTATACTCAATTCACTGGTAAGTTGCATGTATCACTTTACTGTTGATTTAATCATGAATGACACTGAACAGGCCTAAAGCAAAACTTAAATCTTCAACTTAAGTAATCCCCGAGCAATTTAGCATCGAGCCCCGATGAAATACCCTTCATCGTCATCTAATTAGACAGTTGTAAAAACATGTATTCCCTGGGAATACGACTCAAGCCCCTTTCTCACTAGGCGGCGGGGTTAAATATTACACAACATCCTTGGGATGTCCTTACGGTCACAGATAAACCTCCATGATGGTGTACGGATTCGCCATGCAGGCCACGAATATCCTGTCATCGTCGATCCGTGGTATCCCGCCACGTCGGTGGGGTATCCTCCCAACCAGGGGTCACAAAAATATCATGTGCATTACATATAGTTGTTCACCGTGTAAATGTGCTATCTTATATCAGTTAGGCCTCAGAATTATTCAATCCTATGTATACATCCACAGGATGTATACACACCCGCATCACACCTGATGCCTTTATTACTTCCTCATCCCCTGGGGATGTCTCAATTTCATTTGATTACTTGTTCTTAGTTACTTGCATCACACAGATGCCCTTATCACATTTTTGGTGTCATACACGCACCCATTTTCATAAAGCTTTTCACATTTAAAACAGTTTCAATTAGATAATTATATCACTACATACATGCTCTTGAAATTAAAGTATATGTTCAAGGTGTTCCCTACCTCAATTCTCTGAATTTCCTAGCATCAAGGTCCCACGCGGCTCCTTGTGCTAATGATCTCACGTACCACCTATGGTACAACATAACACATGTAACTCATCACTAAAGAAGTAATAAAGAAGGTCCAAGACCCTCCCTGAATCTCAAAGTCAAACTAAGAAGTCAAGCAAAACTGTCAAAGTCGATTAATCGATTCCCAAAATCGATTAATCGAAATGCAATTCGATTAATCGATTTCCAAAATCGATTAATCGAAACCCAAATCGATTAATCGATTCTCAAAATCGATTAATCAAGATTCAAATTCGATTAATCGATCCCAAATCGATTAATCGAGTTTACAACATAAGGCAGTCGATTCTTAAATCGAGTAGTCGAAGTCTCAAAATCGATTAATCGATCCCAAATCGATTAATCGAAATCCGAAATCGATTAATCGAAATCCCAATTCGATTAGTCGATTTCCCCAGGTTTCATTTCTCCAGTGGCTAGAGCTTCCCAGTCGATTAGTCGATTTCCAAATCGACTAATCGAATTCCAAATCGACTAATCGAAATTCATTTCGATTAATCGAAATCGGAATTCCATGACTTTTTAACTTCTCAGACCAAATCGATTAATCGAACTCCAATTTCGATTAATCGATTTGGTCAGATTCAGCCCCCTCTCGGGCTGATCTTCCAAATCTTTGTCAACCTATTTTTCGTTCTTTTTCTAAGCCTTTATCCTATGCTTTTAAGCATTCTTAACCACACTTAAACTTCTACAATCTATGCATTTAATTCCCATAAAATTTACCTCAATCAAGCCTCAATTTGATTGGATCTTAAAGTTGGAATGGCTAGGGTTCCAGCTTTAGCTCCAAAGGATCTTCCGCGTTGAATTCGACTTTAATACTCGAATCCATCTCCCTTGGCTTGCATTTACTCTTGCTTAACAACCCTCTTTACTTCTCTCCCTCTCTCTCTTCTTAGCTCTTTTAACAACCAAACAAGAGTAAGTTAGGGTTCTTTAACCCTTTTATACTTGTTTTCTACGTGTTAAGCACATACACCTAGGTAGGTGTATGTGACTCTAGATCTTCCCTACACTCCACATACTTGCATAAATTTCTCATCACATCCGTTCATCACTCCTCGAGTCGACTAATGAACTCCTATTTAGTCAAACCTATGACCAGTCGGGCACGGATCCCGAGGTCACCGTTTAACGCGATTTTTCGGGTTATTACAAGCTCCTCTCCCACATAGATGGTTCAAACACCATCTATGAGAAAATAACAGAAGGACCTCAGAGGTATTGGTTTGGCATACCCCCATGGCACACAGACTCCTTTCGTGGCACACAGTGTCATGCCCAACACCAATACGCCCCACCGGCCCACGTCATCCCCCATGCGACCATGTCGCGAACCCTTCGTTCTACCATGTCGCGTACCCTCGTGACCCACAACTAAATTCTCAGAGTCTTTACGGCAAAGCCCTCATGGCTTGGTGACGCGGAGAAGAGACCCCCGTCACAGGCCGCTATGTATATATATATATATTTTTTTTTTTATTTTTTTTTTCATAAATGTCAATTTTATATCTATGCAAAATACAACATTAGATTAGACTATCAGAAGCTTAGAGCATCAAAATAAATTATTATTTTTCAAAATAAAAAACATTCATGATTCAAGTTCAAACACACAATCACTAAGCAAAAAAAAAAAGTTTAACCGCACAATCCCACAATCACTTAGCCCAAAATAAAATATCACTTATACAGTAGTGGTCGTTCCAAATTTTCATCATCTAAATCATCTAACGGTTCATTTTGAAGATCTTCATCATCGAAAGGAGTAACTCGATATTATCATCCCCTTCATTTATTGGCTCTCCATCAACATCCTCTTCATCTATTTCCCTCTATATTTGTGCTGCAGATCCGGTGCTCCTCCTTGGTTGTGCTTCTACATTTGCACTCGAAGCTTCGCCAACAAGACTCCACGTCAATGACTCACCATGAAATACGTGTTCTTCATAGGGTTGATTAACCATTCAAGCACCCCTTCATTGTCTTCAGAAGCTAAAGTGCCTCCTTTCCTTTAGAGTTGCACTAGAAGCTTCGTATTGAATTGCACATACACCAAATCATTCAACTTTGATGTCCCAATTCTATTTCTTTTTTACAAGGGAATCTGCATAAATAAGACAATAAATATAATTATGAATAATTGAATATATAATTATATATCCATAATTATAACATAAATAAATAATTAAAGTCTTACCATCTCAAAAGTACTCCAATTTCTCTCGCATCCAGAAGAGCTACATGTCAAATTAAAAATTTGTATGGTCATCTTCTGCAAGTTAGGAGTATCCACACCATACATTTCCCACCAAGTAGTTAATCAATTTTGAAAAATAAATAAATTAACTAGAAACATTAGCTACTTATATTACTCAATTGAAGATTTGAAACTTATAAAATAAATTAAATATACCTAGGTTATGCCTCTTATGAATTAATTGAAGCTTCTTCTTCTCCATAGCTTTGTCTAATTGCCATGAAATCTCTAAAAGATTTTTCAGCATCCATAAAACAACCCATCTCGTCCGTAATCTGGTCACTAACTTCAGGATCAATAAATTTTGATATTCAATCATTCACTCCTTTCATAAACCATTTACCTCATCGAATTTCTTCTCTTTCTCTGTAATAGTAGAAAGGATTCAAGTGGTGGATTCAAGTGGTGTCCCGCCGCAACCAATGGATGTTCATGGTGTTTTTAAATCTTTCTTCAATAATTTTTATCACCGCTCCAATTTGAGCCTCACTGTTTTGGAAAGAGTTCTTAATTATTATTTTTTGCGTCTTCTATGGAATCATAAATGAACCCCATTGAAGTGACATCTAAATCGATCATTCGTAACACTTTTACGAGCGGTTGAAAGACTTTCAACGAATACATCATGTCATTCCAGAAAGTGGTGCTCAACATAATACTCTTTGCTTGTTTTCTTGCCCATTTCGTGTTTCATCTGCATTTCTTCCATTCATCAGACAAGAACATCTCCCTCAACTTGAGCCTTAACTTTAAAAAGCTCTATAAAGTAAGGTATGCAGTGGCAAAGCATGACCCCGGCTCTAACAAGATTTCTTTTTTGCGTCTTCTTCATCATCATACTCAATACGCTCACGTGACTGTATGTAAATGTGGACACAGTCTTTGCCTTTTGAATGACCCTCTTTACCTTCGGTAGCTTCACAATATCCCCAAACATTAGATCTATTGAATGCGCAACACAAGAAGTCCAATAAATCTTTGGGCAATTTACTTTCAATACCTTCGCTGCAGCTAAGTTATTTACAACGTTATCAGTAACTACCTGTATAACATTTTTCTCTCGCACTTGTTGGATGCACTTTTCAACCAATTCATAAATGAATTGTGCATCATGAACATCCGATGACACTTCAACTAACCTTAATTTAAAAGTCGTTCCGGAACAACTATGCGCTAAGAGATTCATTATACTTCTCCCGTTCCTGTCTGTCCATGTATCAGTCATTATGGAACAACCAAGCCGTTCCCATGACTCCTTATGTGAGATCAATTTCTTCTTAATCTCTTCAACTCCACTCGCCAACTAAGTATTCCCCAATTGAAAATCTGAAGGGGGAATGTATCCTGGACCATATTGGCCTATTGCTTCACACATCTTCAAGAAATATTTGTTGCAAACTGTGTGAAAAGGGATTCCATTTACATAAAACCATCTTGCTATCTACATGTCCCTTCAGCTCCTTCGTAAGCTTCTCTAGAATGACTGTCTGGGTGCGTAGTTTCTTTGAGAAGAAATGCCAACTTTCTCTATTAATCTCATCATCACTAGAACCGGAGTCCCATCATTGTAAATCGTCACATACTCTTCTAATGATTGAACTTTTTTCTCCTTTGCATCTTTCTTGCATTTAATCAAGTTCAAAATAATAAGCATCTCTTACCTAACATCTGATGGTACGGAAATGTAAGAGGTTATGTCTCCCTTAATACCGACGAGGTATTTCTTCAATCGGTTGATGTTCGCCGTATATTCCTTCTTACAATAAATACATGTAATCTTTCCTGGCACTTTTGGATCCTTTAGAAAACAGTGTTTTCAACCAGGATCGTCTTTTTCATTTTTGGATGCACCGGTCGATACTATAAAAGACAACATATCTTTTGAAAAAAAAAAAATCAATACAATTTGCACAATGCCACAACCAATTTGTAATAAACCATAAAGCAGATAACGATTTCTTGTCGTTTGATCGTACTTCTATATATATATATATATATATATATATATATATATATATATATATATATATATACACACACACACACACATATATAATTTTTTTGCGCGGACACAGTCACACTCACACACACATAACATATTCATTTTCATATATATTGTACTACTTTGTGCAATATATATATATATATATATATATATATATATATATATATATATATATGACGTACTACTGTTGTGTACTTGTGTGCACTGTGCAAGAAAGAAGAAGAAAAAAAAGATGCAGGAAACCAGAAAAACAAAATGCAGGAACCAAAAAAAGATAATAAAAAAAAAAGATGATGCAAAAAAAAATGCAAGAAACCAAAAACAAAAAACAAAAAAAAAAGAAAAAAAAAACTTTTATTATTTTAAAAATGAAAAAAAAAATATACCTGTTACCAGAGGGTTGCCGCCCTGCCGGTGCTTTGAAGAAGCAAAAACACAGCTGTGGAAAAAAAAAAAAAAAAACCTATTGGTTGTTGCCTACCAAAGGGTTTCCGGAGGATCGCCAGACCTCGGTGCTTCGAAGAAGAAAATAAGAAGAAAAAATAAAAATAAAAATACAGAGAACGAAAAAAAACCTTACCGGTGGGTCGTCGGAGGGTTGCCAGTGGTCGTTGTGCTGTGGAAGACCCACCGGTGGCCGTTGTGGAAGAGAGGAGTTAGGTTAGAAAATGAAAAAAATAAATAAAAATAATATATATATATATAAGCCCACCCGACCCGAACCGATTTTGAGCCTGCCCAAGCAGGCTGGGCGGGCACCCAAGCCTGCCTCAATTACCGCCCCAACCTAATTTAGATCGGTTGGGGACTTAATCCACCGAGCTGCCCCAAACATCGACACCCACCCACGCAGTACCACTCCATGCAGCATGACTTGCAGTATGGCCTACGTGGGCCATATTTAGGAAAAAAAAAAGGGGGGGGAGAGAAAAGTGACAAATAATGTGTGTATACAGATCTATATCTGTATATTTATTCAAGAAAAAGACACAAAATATTTGTGTCTAGGAGAGGCAATGAATAAGCAATGTCCGATCCCAAAGGGGATCGTGACGAGATGTGCATCCGATTTACTCTGTAGAATCCAATGCATCATGGAAGGACAAAAAACATTAAAGTGGATTGTCATTTGATACAAGATTGAGTCAAATGAATTTTGCATTCCTCATGTGAGCTTTAAGGATCAACTGGCGGACATCCTAAGGTAGTGAGCAGGACAAAACTGCATGACATGACCTCCAAGTTGGGTATGATATATATCTATGCACCAACTTGAGGTAGTGTTAGTGATGGGGACATCCGATTCAAGCAACCGCCCATAACATATCGGAGGCGAAAGAAGAACATCAAAGTAATCAGAAAGAAGAAAAGTAACTTATCGAAATAAGAGTAACTTTTAATCTCGTCACTTTTATGTTTGGCCTATTTTGAAGTGTCAAACGAAGTCGGATTGATACGAAATTGGTGATATTTGAAAGCTTATCGAAGTAGCTTTCCAACGAGCCAAAATTTGAGCAATTCCGACAAGTATTGAAGAAGTTATGGTCAATTTTTTGAAGCTAGACAAAAAGTGACAAATTTCAAGAATCCTAATTGAATTAGGATTAGTATCTTTTATTATTTTATTTTAGAAAGTAAGAGGTTTCTTTTATTAGAAATAGGATTAGTTTCCTTATTGTTTTGGGACTTTATTGTTTTAGAAGAATGAGGATATTTCTTTTATTTGAATTAGAAATTAAAGTTATAATAGGATTTCTAATTTTATGCATTGGCTAGCCTATTTAAAGGCTTGTAAACACTTTTATTATTACTTTTTGGTTAATGAAAACTGCTTATGCAAAATTGAGAGTTCTAAACTTTCGTGAGGGTGTGATTATCTCAAAACGGAGAGCGATTCTTCTATTCCCGCTTGCGGTTTGGTGCGAGGCCAACTCTTCTTCCATCTCTATCTTCTTTAGATCTACGGTTTGCGTAAGTAGCGTAACCTAATTATTTTATTGATCTCATAAAAGTCCTAAATCAATATTTTGTTCACCATTAATTTTATTAGCCTTTTATTTTCGTTTGGTATCGAGGGAACCCGCTTGCAAGTTCGTTCGACGCCCTAAAACTATCGGAGATCTAGCCGTTCATAAAGACCCTAATGTTCTAGATCCGCGATAGGGAACGTACACGAAAGTAACGCTATTTTAGGCCGAAATTAAATCACCTAATTGAATTTCTAAAAAATTTCGTGGTAATTTGTTATGAGAATTTATTAATTTTAATTGATTAAATTAATTTTAATCCTAATCTCAGCCCTAGCATTGCATTTAGTAAGTTCTCGCATCAGTTAGTGTTTCACCAATATTAGTTGGGTGTGTCACTAGTAATAGTAACATGCAGAGATTGATGCTAGTGATGTAAAAGTCATTCTATTCTCTCACCCCCGCACATGTTGGTGGGACTGAGCCAAATCAAGTGGACAATTGAACTGGGCGACGTGGAGTGGAGAAGGGTTCGCTTTGATACCATGTGCATCAAATTCAAAACCAATTGGCAATGAGTGGAGGGGCCCAGGATATTATAAGGGGAGAGAGAAGGCTATAATTTACCCGATGTAGGACTAAACTTCAACAATACATGGGATCGTATTATAAGTGATATAAAAAATGATGAAAAGGAGTGAGAAAAATAACTCTCATAACCCTAATTTCTCCCATCTCTCTCTTCTCTTCAAACCCTAATCTCCTCTAATCCTAACCTTCCACTACTCTAACTCACACAACACACTACTTAGTGGTTGAGTGAAGTAAACAACTCGTTATCCATGATGGGAAAGGGGGTTTTGCAGCAAAATATTGATGAAGTATCCCTTCCAGGATACAAATAGCATAAATTCATGTCGCGCTAGATTTGTTACAGCAAAGCTAAATTCCCTTTAGGCATATTGATGCATATATCGGGCCCATACAAAGTGTACCGGAGGCACAAGAAGCCGGCAAAAGCCCCTAAGCCTCACACACTATGGATGGGTTGTTGAATACCCCATGTGCACAAGTGTGAAATTAAATGGCACTAGTATTTTTACAAGATATTCCATTATGCTATCAATGTATTCTCTTCACTAAAGATGTCAGAAAGCCTCTTGCAATTTCTGTGGTTCATGAATTTGGAATACGAAAAAAAAAGCCCCAAAGGAGGAAAATATGCACTTAATAGGAAAGTAGTTAATTGAATAGAGGCACAAAATCTGCTCTGTTTTTACAATGCATAGGAAGCTATAAATCAGAAATAAATGAACCCGCAGGAATCAATGAAGACAGATTAAGAGAAACAATGGGCATATTTGAATCATCTAAAGAGGCCAATTGGAGAGCGATCGCTAGTTCTATGTTGCGCTTTCTCCATCTGATTCAGTGGCTAATCCCACATAACAGGTAGACAAGACAGCATAATGCAGACAAAGAGCATTACTCTCTACTCCGAGTGACGGATATTGATAGAGGCACAAAATCCTATCTGTTTTTACAATGAAAATAGGCAGCTCTAAAGCAAAATGAACGGAGAATTAAATGAACCAGTAAGAACCAATGAACACAGATTAGAGGAAACAATTGGAGCAGGTCATTAATTCTGTGTTGAGCTTTCTCCATCTGATTCAGTGGCTAAGCCCCCCATCATTGGTAGACAACACATCATAATGCAGACAGAAGAGCATTAGTCCCAGCTCCGGCGACTGGATACTACCCTAGAGGAGAGTGAATCACAAGCGGCTCTACTTCAAGGGAGTAATAATAGGAATGGATACTACATATTAATTACTACTCAATGGGTCAGAAAGCTTGTAACCATTGAAAAAAATCAGAGGATTTTTTTTAAGTAGTCTAGTTTCCTTATGTAAATCAGAAATTTTCTTCAAGTATTTTTCATGATTGACCGATATTTACAGAAAGATTCATATAATGTTATATTATTCCAAACTTCATGATGAAATCACGAATTTTACATCTTAATCACATTATCTTGATGAAGTGTAACCTTGATTATTAACTATAGCAATACAGCTTTTATAAGCATCATATTTAAACTTTTGTTTCTGTTTTATTTTGAGAGTCCAACTTAACATAAGTGAATCAGGGTTTTTAAATAAAAATACCTAAGTTTCATAATTTTCTAATCCCTTTTCATTTTTATTAATTTCACCTATTTTTTTCCAAATTGTGATTTTTCCTACCGAATAATTTCCAAATCCCCATTTTTTCTTTAGTTTTCGATTTTACTGATTCTTTTCCCGAATCACAAATTTTCACCCTCGTTGAATAATTCCCAATTCCCTACTAGGTAACTATGTTTATAACCTTTCTAGACGCTAGAACATCCAACAAAAGACACTTTATGTACTAATGACATACTTATCCCTACATAGGAACAAACACATTAAGCCCAAAAACACATATATAAATGGATTACATGGGGTATAACATAAAATTCTGGGAAATATCTAGCATATGAGATGATAGGCATGGCAATACAAGTTGGAAAGATGATATGTTCAATGTCTCACTAGAGAGGTGTCACATTGATATCTGAATTCTTTGCAATAATATATACAAAGAACACGATTGCTTTTGACAAGAAGCATGTGTTCAATGAAACTGTAAAGCATATATGCTTAAGTACCTGGTAACTTTCTTGGTTTTCTCAACGGAACAAACTTCGCACCAATTGCCAATGCAATAGGAGGCCCAAAAATAAACCCCCTTGCCTCAACTCCTGTTTAAAATAAAATAAAATCATATTTGGAAGAATGGTGCATTCAAGGAGAAAAACTATGGGCAAATCAACATAAAAAAAAATGTACTAATAATTTCAACCTAAGAAGTCATAAATATAAGTTGTAGTGGAGATGCTCCAAGTCTCCAACAGTGATTAGACAAGTATAATCCACCAATAAAAAAGATTAAGGAATGAAAGTGCAACATATCATAAGGTTCTGAGAATTGATTTAAAGAAAAGCACAACTTAAAAGGCAGCTCTCTCATTGGCACAAATCCTCTCACAATCTTAGTGGAGGCCCATATTCAATTGGCCTTACGGGGTGGAAACAACATGAGAGGGGGTAAAATATTAAAATTCGTTGTCCAAACATGATGATTTATTGAGAAAACACAATGTAAAGCAAATAACTGATTGTGAATATTGAATATGAAACAAAAAAAATCAATAAAGACAGCTAGAATGAGAAAACAAGCAAGGTAACACACAAGAATAATCAATTTACTCAACCCACTACGTGCTTAATGCCAAATTTAGTAATTAAAAGCTACTAGGGAAAAAAACAAAGACGATATTCAAAATACAAAACACACATTTATGATAAATGGATATTATATATTTATATATATATATATATATTGAATCATAATAATTTATTGGGAAGAGATAATGCAGAAGAAAACAAAAATTATGAACATTGAACAACAAAACTGGCAAAACAAATAATTTTTTTTTGGAAAAAAGGAGAATAATCATTCCTTATGATTATCAGGCAATAGAAAAACAAACAATACTTTCACAAATATACAATACAAACATTATATAATAAGTTAAGCCTTAAAACATAAAGAAAACCTATGATAGAATTGATACTGTAAAAGTCAAACAAATATGACCAACGTAAACTCAAAAAACTGACCCAAAATAATATAACATTACAAGTTGAATTCTTCAAGTGTGATCAAAATTTAAATCATAAATTAGGGAGGAGAGGCAATGAAAATGATATTCAATTATTTTTCCAAGATAAGAAAAGGGAAAATAGGGGACCATGGTCAAGTAAGGTGCCTTAACGATACATATCAAAGGGTCTTTCGGAAAGAAGATGGGATATAGAAGAGATGAAAAAGAAATTTTAAAGAGGTGTTATATGCAGACTATGAGATGGAAGTTAAAACAGCCTCGGAAAAGATGAGGAAAGGAAAGCATAAGGACCACACAATTGTCCTTCTGTGTTATGGATATTAATTGCTCAACATAATATTGAGGAAAAAAATTTGCTCAAAAGATATAAAAAGTGTATTGTCGTCCTTTTTTACAACAAATAACAACAAAAGGCATATCCAAGATGGTGCCAACTATTACAATATTAAACTTTAGGTCAATTCTATGGACTCTAGGAGAGACAATTGAAGCAGTGTCTAAGACACCATCATCATCATCATCATCATCACAGCCTTACCCCACCTACTTGTGGTCGTGACGGGAACGCCGACATCATAGACATCGGATATGGACCTTTTCGCGTGTACCGACATCGGAAGAAGCGGAATGGAAATCATCAGAACTAGGCGAAGAGGCGAAAGACGAAATTCTGGAGAAATTGGAGGAATACAGCAATTTCGATCAATCGAATTGCCAAATCGATCAATCGACTGGCATTGACAGAGTAGAGAGTTCTGGAGTGAAATTTCGACCGATCGAATGGACTATTCGATCAATCGAAAACTTCGATTGATCGAAATTTTCAAGTCGATTGATTGAATGTTGACGGCGATTTTTCATAGAATTATGAAATTTCGATCGATCGAAATCGCGCCGGGTTGTTTAGTTAATCTAGGAGTTTAATTTTGAATTTTTGTTTTGAGGGTTTAGTTGTCTTTTATTTATTAATTGTTTTAAGGTTTTCTTTTATGAAAAGGACTCCTATATAAGGTGTCCTTAAATTAAACAATGTAACTAGTTATTGATTATGAATGAAAAGTTTTTGCTTATGTGTGTTTGAGATGAGCCTCTACGAAGAGTGATTCTTCTTCCCGAGAAGGGTTTGGTGCGAAGCCAAGGGTGTGAAGCCTGCAATTCTATCTATCTATCTTCATCTTCTCTGCTCGTGTGTTGATCCTTACAATTCTAAATCAGCCATCATCCCTTTTGAAATCCTAAAACCCTAGTTTTCCCCTAATCCATTAAATCGACCTAATTCGACAACCGTAGATCCCAACAGAATTATTAAACCCTCCGCACCAAATATTCAGAGAAAATCAATGATCCCATCATTGAATTGTGAGCGCCCTAATCTGGGAAAACCTAGAGTTCTATCTCTAGGATCGATCTACGCTGCAACCTAACGGATCTAGCGTCTGGACTGAACCCTGCCTGAGTTGTGCGTGATTCTCCCATAGAATACTACGAAAACCTGAGGTATTCGTTATATTTTGCAAGTTCTATTGCTTAATTTAATTCTAATTTAATTTCGGCAAAATTAATCATTACATTCACGTAGTTTAGGGTGTCGTCCTGCGTCAGTTTTGGTATCAAAGCCCTAGGTTCTAGGTTAGGACATACTGTGTGACATTGCATTCATTGCACTTTAATTTTCATCATATATTATTTCTGTTTTAGCCAAAGTGTTCATCTTGCATTCTATTCTAGAACCCGTTAGTAGTGACCCATATCACCATGGGCATGAGTGGGATTGCCAAAGCTCTTAACGGCATGAGGGTTGATCTAAAATCGATCAATGATCGAATGACTGCCTTGGAAACAGCCCAAAGGACTCTCGAAACATCCAATGAGAAGTTGTTAAACCGAGTCAATCGGTTAGACGAGGGTGATGAGTACTTTGAACCACCCCGTGAACGTAAGGTCCTCGATTTGAACGAAACGGCTACCAACATAATCGGAACCGGAACCACAGGTTAGATCATCATGGAGATTACTACGACCCGAAAGGGAGACTCCTCAAAAATGTCCGAATTGAATTCCCGACTTTCGATGGAAGACTAGACCCTCAGGTCTTCCTCGATTGGTTATCCGATATGGACCAGCACTTCGAGTGATTTGGCATGAGCGATGAAAGATGTGTTAGACTTGCTAAAATGGAGCTCATAGACCAAGCCCAACTCTTTTGGGTCAACATTGAACGCATCAGAACGAATGCGGGTTGTACTCCCATTACTCATTGGGAGGACATGAAGGAGCGACTTACAGAGAAGTACGTTCCTTCTTCATACTACCATCGTCTCGTTGACCAATAGCAAAATCTGCGCCAATGTAGTAAGCCCGTATCGGATTACATTGGCAAATTTGAAGAATATATGATGAGAGCCAAGGTATCCAAAGACCCTCAAGTCACTCTATCCAGATTTCGTACCGGATTGAGACTTGACTTGCAAAAAGAGTTAATCTCCCACCCTGTTGAAACTCTCGCCGAGTGTTACACCATCGTTCAAGACCTTGAATGATATTTAAAAATGATGGTGACTAGGCGATCTGATTTTCACCCCGGTCAATTCCAAACCGGCGAAGTGAAATCTAGTGCTGGAAACCCGCTTGCCAAAACCACGCAACCCACATCTACCAATGTGAGGCTTGACAAAGGTAAGGGTGTAGCCGGAGAATCCCCGAAGAGTGGGTCTCATGTCAAATGCTATAAATGTCAAGGATTTGGTCACTTTGCTGCTCAATGCCCCACAAGAGACCCACAAAAGAATCTCTTCATTGATGGAGAAGGAGAAGAAAGTGAAGGAGTTTATGAGGAAGAGGTCTTTGAGCCAAATGCCACACCTAGTGACGAGGAAGGTGATGACATGGGTCGCACTCTAGTTGTGAGGTGTGCCTTTGCACAGCCTCAACGGGATGAAAAGGGGGATTGGCGAAAGGAGAACATTTTCCACACCTTTGCCACATGTAGGACAAAGAGTTGATGGGTTATCGTGGATAGCGGAAGCTGCACCAATGTGGTGTCAGAACATACCGTCACCCGCTTAGGGCTTACACCTGAAGCCCACCCGAGACCTTACAAAGTTGCATGGGTTGACTACTCATCAATTCCCGTATCTCAGAGGTGTCGTGCACCCATACAGTTGGGTTCATACTCTAACACCTTATGGTGCGATGTGGTGCCGATGGATGTGGGCCACATTATCTTTGGGAGGCCATGGCTCTATAATTTGAACGTGACCATTTTTGGGCGATCTAACGTTTGTACATTCAATTACAAGGGCAAGAAAATCACTCTTAACCCTTTGGCTCCCAAAGCACCATCTGTCAATAGAGTTGAGAAGAAGGGAGGCCAATCCAAGGCCATCAACATTGTGACCCCTTCAGAGTTCGAAAGAGCATCGAAAGATGAGAGTGTCGTGTATGTCGTTGTTACTGTCGAGAGTACTTCTGAGTCGGTCTGTGAGTACCCCAAGGAGGTAGAGCCCATCCTGAAAGAATTTGCGGACGTCTTCCCCGAAGACTTACCCAATGAGCTCCCTCCCATGCGTGACATTCAACACGCAATTGACTTAGTTCCCGGATCGACACTACCGAATCTTTCCCACTACAGGTTGAATCCGGTTGAGCACGCCGAGTTGACTCGGCAAGTCAGTGAGCTCCTTCACAAGGGGTTCATACAAGAGAGTCTGATCCCGTGTGTCGTACCAGCATTACTCACGCCTAAGAAAGATGGTACATGGCGCATGTGTGTGGATAGCCGTGCGATTAATAAGATCACTGTTAAATATCGGTTTCCCATACCAAGGCTTGATGACATGCTAGACATGATGGTTTGAGCCACTATCTTTTCTAAGATAGACCTTAAAAGTGGCTACCATCAGGTTCGAATTCGTCCTGGCGATGAATGAAAAACCGCCTTCAAGACCAAAGACGGTCTTTATGAGTGGATGGTCATGCCTTTTGGACTTTCCAATGCCCCGAGCACATTCATGAGGCTCATGACCCAAGTGTTGAGGTCATTCCTTGGCAAATTCCTTATCGTGTATTTTGATGACATCCTGATTTACAGCACAGACAAGGAACAACACATTATCCACCTGAGGTTGGTTTGCGAAACCTTGAGGGGAGAAAGGTTATACGCGAATCTCAAGAAGTGCACCTTCATGCAGCACTCTGTTGTATTCTTGGGATTCATTGTCTCGGTAGACGGGATGGTTGCGGACCCTACGAAGGTTAAGGCCATTGTGGAGTGGCCCGAACCTCGGAATATTCATGAAGTCCGTAGTTTCCACGGTTTGGCCACGTTTTATCATCGCTTCATCCGAAATTTTAGCACCATTATGGCTCCCATTACCGATTGCATGAAAAAAGGGAAGTTCTTGTGGAGCAAAGCCGCGACGAGGGCCTTTGCCGAGATAAAAGAGAAAATGGTTACTGCACCCGTCATGCGCCTACCGGACTTTTCTAAAGTCTTCGAAGTAGCCTGTGACGTGTCGAGTGTAGACAGAGGCGGAGTGAAGAGCCAAGAAGGCCACCCGGTGGCCTATTTTAGTGAGAAACTCAATGAGGCAAAGCAGAAATACTCCACCTATGACAAGGAGTTTTATGCGGTCGTCCGATCTCTGTGGAATTGGAAACATTACCTGAGACCGCAGGAATTTGTGTTATTTTCTGACCACGAAGCCTTACGTTTCATTGCTTCCAGAAAAAGTTGAACTTGAGGCACGCGAAGTGGGTCGAGTAACTTCAAGGATTCACATTTGCCTTAAAGCATAAGGCTGGTGCCGAGAACAAGGCCGCTGATGCGCTTAGTCGTCGAGTGGCGACTTTGCAGTCTATGAGCACCGAGGTCGTCGGATTTGAGCAGTTGAAGCAAAATTATCCTGATTGCCCAGATTTCGGGGCAGAATACACTGCTTTCCTTGAAAATCCGAACAACATTAACTCCGAGTATACCCTGCTAGATGGGTATTTATTCAAAGGGAATCGTTTGTGCATCCTCGTACTTCATTACGTGATTTCCTTATCTAGGAGTTATATGCCGGAGGGATTGCTGGACACTTTGGGCGCAATAAAACCAGTGCGCTTGTTGAGGATAGGTTCTATTGGCCTAGCCTTGTGAGAGATGTCTCTAGGGTCGTAAAACAATGTCGTACATGCCAATTTGCGAAGCATATCAAACAAAACACCGGCTTGTACACCCCTTTACCCGTGCCGCACACCCCGTGGCAAGACGTCTCTATAGATTTTGTGCTCGGACTTCCAAAGACCCAACAGAAGCACGATTCCACTTTTGTGATATGGACCGCTTTTCCAAGATGGCCCACTTCATACCATATTTTAAAACCTCCGATGCGGCTCACATAGCCAAATTATTCTTCGGGGAGGTTGTGCGTCTACATGGTTTACCCCAGACGATTGTGTCGGATCGAGATGTGAGATTTACCAGTTACTTCTGAAAAACTTTATGGCACATGATAGGTACCATACTCCAATTTTCGTCGGCCTATCATCCTCAAACAGATGGCCAAACGAAGTCCACCAATAGGAGTTTAGGTAATCTCCTTCGTTGTCTTGTTGGTGATCACCCTAGGACGTGGGATTCTATTTTGCCTTTAGCCGAGTTTGCATACAACAATTCAGTCAATAGGTCCCTAGATATGAGTCCTTTTGAGGTTGTCCTTGGTCATAGGCCTAGAACACCAATTGATCTTATTCCCATGTCAGCATCCCATGGAGTTTCTGAGTCAGCCGATTCATTTGCACAGCATATACATGAATTGCATGCAGAAATTAGAAAAATAACTAATGCTAGCAATGAATAATACAAAATATCTGCGGATGCGCACAGGCGCTTCAAGGAATTCTAGGTTGGAGATTACATCATGGTTCAGGTTAGGCCTGAGCGGTTCCCATTAGGAGCTGCAAAGAAACTTCAAGCCCGTGGCGCTGGGCCTTTTAGAATTGTTGCAAGGAGCGGACCTAATGCATATGTTCTCGAGCTTCCATCGGATATAGGGGTTAGCTCTACATTCAATGTGGAGGACCTGGTTCCTTCTTTGGCTCCAGCCCCACCCCCTCACAACTCCCTTCCAAGCAGCCCCGAGCCCAAATACCAACCCCACCCTACAACCCCTACCCTTCCCTTCCCCACGCAAGCAGCGCAGAGATGAGATCGAAGGGATATTAGATGATTTGGTGATATCCACCCATGGGGGCGGAATTCAAAAATACTTGGTCAAGTGGTTGGGAAAGCCGGACTCTGAGAACTCATGGTTAGCTGAAGACGAAGTGCGACGTTTGGACCCCGACATACTCGAACGCTATCACGATGCCGCTTCATCAGTGATGAAGCCTTTTCGGCCCAAGAGAATTGACGGGGACATCGACATCGTAGACATCGGATATGGACTTTTTCGCGTGTACCAACGTCGGAAGAAGCGGAATGGAAATCATCAGAACTAGGCGAAAGAGGCGAAAGACGAAATTCTAGAGAAATTGGAGGAATACAGCAATTTCGATCGATCGAATTGCAATTTCGATCAATCGAATTGCCAAATTGATCGATCGACTAGCATTGACAGAGTAGAGAGTTCTTGAGTGAAATTTCGACCGATCGAATGGACTATTCGATCAATCGAAAATTTCGATCGATCAAAATTTTCAAGTCGATCGATCGAATGTCGACGGCGATTTTTCATAGAATTATGAAATTTCGATCGATCGAAATCGCGTCGAGTCGTTTAATTAATCTAGGAGTTTAATTTCGAACTTCTGTTTTGAGGGTTTAGTTGTCTTTTATTTATTAATTGTTTTAAGGTTTTCTTTTATGAAAAGGACTCCTATATAAGGTGTCCTTAAATTGAACAATGTAACTAGTTATTGATTATAAATGAAAAGCTTTTGCTTGTGTGTGCTTGAGATGAGCCTTTACGAAGAGTGATTCTTCTTCCCGATAAGGATTTGGTGCGAAGCCAAGGGTGTAAAGCCTGCAATTATATCTATCTTCATCTTTTCTGCTCGTGTGTTGATCCTTACAATCCTAAATCAGCCATTATCCCTTTTGAATCCTAAAACCCTAGTTTTCCCCTAATCCATTAAATCGACCCAATTCAACAACCGTAGATCCCAGTTGAATTATTAAACCCTTCCGCACCAAATATTCAGAGAAAATCAGTGATCCCATCATTGAATTGTGAGCGCCCTAATCTGGGAAAGCCTAGAGTTCTATCTCTAGAATCGATTTACGCTGCAACCTAACGGATCTAGCGCCTGGACTGAACCCTGCCTGAGTTATGCGTGATTCTCCCACGGAATACTACGAAAACCTGAGGTATTCGTTATATTTCGCAAGTTCTATTGCTTAATTTAATTCTAATTTAATTTCGGCAATATTAATCATTGCATTCACGTAGTTTAGGGTACCGTCCTGCGTCAAGTCGGGTCTAAGACAAAGTCCAATATTTAGAAAACTGATTTGGGTTACTTATAAAATATGTAAGAGAGAAGGAAAGTTCACTACGAGTATACGACTCTTATCAATTTTGAGAACACCCATAATAGAGTATCCTTGCAATTAATATGACAGACGCTAAGAAAGAAATGAATTTCAAATGATTATACTGAGAACCCAACCATGACTTGTGTAAAAACTGTGTGGAGACTGGAGAGAGAAACTTTTTCAATTGGAATTGGCCTGTATCAAGGTCTATTTTAAGGTGTTATTTATTTGCATTACAGTGAATGAATTGACAATAGTAATACACGTTGAGGTTCCAGGGTGGATGTTGTTTGTTGATGATGCGGTGCTTATTGACCAGATGGTAGAGCAAGTAAATGATAAATTAAAACTATGAAGAAGGCTTGATAACTATAACGATACAAAAATTAGTAAACAAAGAAAAAGAAAATTAAAATTTATGCAGCCCAATTCTATGAGCGTGAGAGCATAGATGATGATTTGATCAAATTTTGGCTGCACTATGAGATAGGTTCTGATATATGGAATCCAATATACAATTGAGAGTAGGTTTGAAGAAATCTTAAACTAGATGGGTGCAAGGTGAGCAAACTAGAGACAAAAGAGTAGAATATAGTGTGATCAACTAGTATCACGCATTTCCATATATCCACCTTAGTATATGGGCTGAGATGGAGGACTCCAAACATGCAATAAGGTAATGTGAACATAGTTGAAATGCATAGATTTAAGCGGATGCATGATGTAACAAGATGTGAAGAATTAGGAATGAGTACTTAAAATGAAGTTTAGGGATTTCCCCAATAAAAGATGACAGACAAGGAAGTGGTTTAAATGATATGGGATGCCCACCAAAGACTTAAAATAGCCATCACCCAAAGGATTGCTCCAGTACAATCATAATGAAGAAAAACATGGGGAAGACCAACAAAGAGTGTAGAAATTAGGACTCATAAAGCTGACCCCAGATAGATGGCAAATTGATAGACTACCCCTAAACAAAAGAGTGTAGAGATAGGACTCGTAAAGCTAACCCTAGATAGATGGGATAAAGCGATGATGATGATGATAATGATGTTGATGAGATATAGAACATAAAATGTATATAAGAGAAACAATATGCTTGCACACAATTTAAGAACCAATTAAACCTGATCCATCTGACAGTTGGACTGGTTTGGACAAGGCCAACCTTTCCTATCAGTTCAATCGACAGTATGATTTTTTAAATGGTTAATGGGCTAACACCAACTTGAATTTCAGTAGTTATAGGAACAAGCAATTTTTATGTCTTATCGTGAAAATAAACATCTAGCGGCATAAAGACCTTGAAATTATCCATATAAAAAGCAAAATATGAAAAAATGAAATAATTGATGGTATTGACTGATAGAAACCAATGAAGGCTGTATAGCCAGTTGACTACCGAACAATACATATTCAATAGATATTGAGTAGAGCATGATATTAAACCATCAGGAAATATAAAAAGGCACTCTGACATCCTTGTTAATATTGCAACTGCGTCTTACAACTTCATAAGGAAAAAAAGCTCCAAATAATATATATATATATATATATCTTCTTACAATATGTTGTAGAAACTGAATCGGTCGCAAAATCATTTTGGAATTGGTGAATCGAATCAAATCATTAAATTGTAAGATTTCCACCTTTTTCTTATAAGAAAATAATTCTGAAAAAAAAATCAAATAAATAATAAAAAATTAAAATACATCCAGATATGTCCATAATCAATTTTATAACATGATACTTCATTCATAAATAGCATAATGATATAAGCCAAATACGTATGATTGAACATCATCAATTCATGACTGATGGCCTGAATTGAATCTTCAAAAGAAAACAACACTCAAAATTTTAATCAAAAACTTCATGTGCATTAAGAGTCATTTCATCGTAACAGTCATTTGTAACAAACGGAATTGAATTCCGATTCCATACCAGAAAGTTATGAAGGAAAGAACAAATTTGGGGTCATATTGTATTAAAGGCAAGGTATCAAAAATCGGCCAATACCAATACGTATCGGATTCTCAGCAAACCGATACGTATCGGTTTCTCGGTAAACCGATACGTATCGGTATCCCAACTCAAGAATCGAATACCATATCGGCCGATATGTATCGGTTTCGGCCGAGACGTAGATTTTTTTTTTTTAAATAGGCCGATACGTATCAGCCGAGTCGTATTGGTCCTCGGCAAACTAATACCCGAGACCGAAACCGATTTTGATACCTTGGTTAGAGGCAAAGATGAGAAAGAAACTCAAATTCTAAACCCCACATGATAGATAAGAGGACTATAAGAAACGTTTCTTACGTTATGTTTTTAAAGTTTTTAAGGGGAAAAAGTTTTTAAAAACAAAAAAAAGTTTCTTAAGTTTTATGTTCATGGACCGTGAAACAAAACTCACGTAAGTGGGTTTGTGAATCGTGTGATTCACTTGAATCATAAGATTCAAGTCAAATCGTAAGATTCACAAGTTGAATCGTAGGATTCAGGCCCAAAAAGGATTTTACATCAAAATCGATTTGTTTTGCCTACGTGTTAACTTATATCATAGGATTCAAGTCGTAAATCATAAGATTTTGACATCAAAGTTCTTACGTTATATAGGATGGGATATTAAACCATAAGGTAACAAAAGATGTGCACTTTGACATCCTTTTTGAAACCACAACTCACTCAGATAACTTACTTCATAAAGAATACAAAAATTAGATGAAGAAAAAAATAAACTTGAGATGTAGAAAATAACCGGGAAAAAATAATAATAATCACATTATAGTCAGTTTCTTAAAACGTCACGTTTTGGTGGGTGGGGGGATGTAAATGGGTGCTTTGATATAATGCCGTTTGTATCGTGGGTGTTCTATTCAGAGTTAGACCCAGATATTTCATTTAATGATTTAACATTGGTCACCAGAACCTGTTTATTATCCTAGGAGAGTATAGATTTACAGGCTTCAAAGCATTAGCAGCATCAACTCCTGTCTCATAGCTCTTTTAGAAGCAGTTATCCAGCCTAAGTATGCTCCTGCCAGCTGAATCTAAAGAGAAATCATGCAGTCCAACTAAAATAGAGTATATTGATTTGATTTCTTCATAAAGGCATCCTACAGTGAACAAATGTGCTAATTATAGAACCAAAAATCATGGAAAGTTCCATGAAAAATTCCACCATTTTCAGAATGCAGCCCACAAACAAGGTCATCCACTACCACCACAGAAATAATATCTAAACACAGAGTACAGTATGAACAGTTTCAAATCTCACAGAAAGAAAAAACACATAGCCACTAAAATGCTGCTGTAGTCAAACAGTGACTCCATACCATGCTAATGCTGGAAGATCCAAAAAAGCTTTTGAAAAGACAGTACTAAAATTTCTACAATGAGAGCGATGACAAAGGAGACATAAAAGCGCTTCATGGAGCCACGGCCCCACACCGCATGAAAAAACAAACAAGAACAGCAAAATCGATACAGGTAGGCATTTTTCTTCAACGCCTAAATCACCAACCCATGATCAAAGTCAAGTACTCAGGATAATAAAGCACTAAGACCTCAATTGCATTAATTCCACTGTACAAAACAGAAATAAATACAGTCTGAAAAAAGAACTAGAAATTTTACCTGCTACCACAGATATATTTTTTCCTTTGTATCTTTCGACGAACAAATCAATGGTGTTCTTGAATGCCTTAGAATCAAGCAGCAGAGTCGTGATGTCTTGAAACATAATCCCTGACATCGTAACCATAAACGAAAAAACAATCAATAACAAATTCAATATAATACTCCACGATTTACAGGGAGAAAAACAAAAGATGATAAAAATAAATAAACTCTGAAAAAGTAAATATAAAATGCGTTTCACAATAATGTAAAATTCCTTTAAGAAATTTAAAGAACAAGAAGAAAGATAATAGCGAAGGAGAAGTAACAGCATACTAAGCTCCAAAACTCTCGATCTAAGGAAACACTCAATGGTAAAACTACAATAGATTCGTCTTTAAAAAACAGTTCATGATCTGCAGTGTATAATTTATCCAGAGAACATAAGAAGAACGCAAGATCAATCTTCCACACAGTATAACATGAGATTCGAGAAAATTTTGCAAAGAAAAATAAGAGAAAACCAAAAGACGAAGAAGAAATCCAAATGCAAAGAACGCACCTGGTTTTGGAAAATTGGGAACGACGCGAATGGAAGATGAGATGCCACGGATACGAGGATCTTCGTCTTTGCACTCCGACATTGTTGAAGAAACAGGAAAAAAGAAGAGAAAAAATTCGATCTATCTTTCTCAGAAGAGGTTAAAAAGGGCGCTGCTCTGCTCTGCAACAGAGAATCTAGAGATTGAGAGGATGAAAAAAATACTCAAAAAGGGCGGTAAGAGGGAAGAGAAGGAAAAGGAAAAATGAAAAAGTGAGGGAGATTTATAGTAATATGGTTTGGTGAGGCGCGCTGCACGAGATAGAAAAGAGAAGAGACAAGATTAGAGGAGATCGGCTCGAGAAGTAGGAAGATCGATTTCCCACCCTGGTTAAACAGAAGAATCCCGAGAGATAAATAGAGTAATAGAGTTAGTCGTTGAGTGATGGTAGAGTGGGACGGTTCGTAGGGTGTTGTGCAGATTTTATTCTAATTTGTTTACGTTTGTTTGGCCTGCTCGAGCTATCTTATACGACGCTTTGGCGAGATGCACGGGGAAAACCCCGGTAAAATTCATCTGGGTTTTGGGGTATGTTTTGGATGACGAAACGGCCATCGCCTTTCTTAGAATTCCAAACGAGTCACATATCAGCATTTTAATCAGGAGCGAGTTTATAGCGATATACCCGTTTAGCATGGTTAATGGGCGGGTGATTGATTCTAGAAACGTGGCATCAAAAGATTGGATTCGTCATATACAGTGGATTCGTGAGATTCGACGTTAGTTCACAGCGTCATCATATGAGAGCAAAAATACACTAAGGAAATAAATAAATGACTCATGTAATCATGCATATAGGCTACCTTTACTTGCACCAACTTAATCTTTGAACAAAAGCAGATGAGATCATTTCTCGCTCTAATCTTCCATCTATGGGATTTTGTCATCATGGGCATACACCATCAAACAAGATGCTATTTGAGGGTGTGATCTTGTCATTATGGGCATACACCATCAAACAATATACTACTATAGAGTATCAAAATATATATATATATATATATTATAGGGTCAATTTTTTTATATCATGTGGAACATATCTCAAAAAGTAATTCTAAACTCGTGAAACATACATCAAGCTCAAATATAAATCACGGGTCATTTTTTAGAATGGGTGCCACATGAAATAAAAAAATCGTCTAATAATATACCCATGATCTCAAGATGCATCATGTGAAAGATTGGGATAAAAAATAATCTCCTTTGTCTGATTTAAAGCAGTCAATGCATATTGGTCGGAGGAGATGGGGCGAGATTATGATTTTACAGTGCAAATAAATTGTACGATTATAAAGTGAGGTTGCATCTAAACCGTCTGATATAAAGGTCATGGTCTATAGATCTACGATGCAAAAGAGTGGTGCAAAACTCAATCTTTATCATATGATTCGATAGAATCAACTGTTGAATTATATAATGGCTTTGGAAAGCATTGAATCATATGATAAAGATCATGCTTCGTGCCAATCTTTTCACTTATGATATTTAGATCATGACCTTCAAATTAAGTGGCTTAGATGGTTGGGTTACATTTATTTGCGTCGCTGTTTATGGGTACCTCTGTTCGCGTCCATGCGTTCTCTAAAAGCACCCACGTCCCAGACCTATAGAGGTACCTACCATATTCTTTAAGGGGTTGGAAGTGGTCTCGGATATAGACGCTTTCTCTAAACTCATAGAGGTGCCTACTCTATTTTTTAACGCCATGAAAACAGGCCAACATAAATCTTACCGTTAAAGCTATTGATAGCCTTGAATAAGACGATGGAGATCATTTTTTGTTCTCATCATATAACATGATTAGTCACTTTTGAGAATGTGTGTCATGTGGAATCACACTTGACCGTCTGATAGGTGGCCATAATTTCAAGCTCTATTGTTTGGAAGATTGGGATAAAAAATAATCTCCATCATTTGATTCAATGCAGTCAATGCCTTTAAGGATGGAAACTTATTCAGTTGGTTTAGTCTGTGCAACCATCGGATCTAACTACCGAAAGATGTAGGTCTGTGCAACCGTCAAATCTAACCAACGAAAGATGTAGGTTTGTTTTTAGGTACCTCTACACCTATGCATTATCTGAAAGCGCCCTCATCCCAGACCCCTTGAAAATTATTGATTTCTTTTAATTAGATGATGGAGATTGTGTTTCACCCTTGATCTTCTACAAAATAGATCTTGAGATCATGATGCACTGATCTGACGACCAGTTTTTTATTCCAAGTGTCACAGATCTTCCAACAATGGCCCTAAAATCACATTTGGGCGTGATTTGTGCCATATGATTCAAGGGCCATATTTTGGGGATATGTGACACATGGAATAAAAAATCGACTGTCTGATAGGTTCATCATGATCTTAAGATCTATTATGTTGAAGTTCAGGGTGAAATACGTCCTCCATCATCTGATTAGAATGAATCAATGGTTTACAAGGAGTATGGGACGTGAGTGCAAACGGAGGTAGCCTTCGTTTTTTCGCGCAATATGGGCTAAAAATAATTTCAGTAGATTTTTAGCTGAAAATATTTTATGAGTTATTTTGTCCAATTTCTCATATAAGTGGTACCCACTGAGTTTCCTAAACAACTAGATATTCGCTTTATGTAAAAACATTCAAATTTCCATGAGTTTTTTTAAAAAATCGAGTTGCCAAACAAGCCCTATATGCAATTAGAAAATTGATCGTTGATAGTGTAGTACACCCATGGCCCATGATAGCAAGATTCATTCCATGAAAGATTGGAACAATCTTCATTTTCTGTTTCAAAGTGGTCAATGATTTTCGTCTCATAAGTATTCCAAGGGCACAAATAATGTATCCTTATCCATATCTTGTTTAGCGACGCCCACCTAATGCTAGCTCAATTAATAATGCGATTGGCTCATCGGTCCACTCTGGTCACAAGGTTATTACAAGGTTTTGAAGAGGCGCAGTTTTCGTTGTAGACATATTTTATCAAAGGTTGACTTTCACGAGCTTTCAAAAGCCTTAAATTTGGTTGCTGAAACGTTGTTATGGGGTTGATGCCTTGGATCTCTCCATTAGTCCTTTAATCATCCTCGATCTAATGACTGGATAATGAGCGGCTTACATGTCAGCCGTTAGCTTTGGACCCAGAGCAATTCGCACAGACATCCATGAACTTTAAAGTTTGTGAAATGTCTAAAGGTCAATTAAGCACTCGTCCAACAAGCAAAATACATTACTGCCCTTTGGAAATTCATTTTCGCACCTGCAGTTAGTACATCTTATGTTAAGCCCAAGAATTAATTGATTAATGAGATGTGTGAAAGATTGGGAAAAACGATCTCTATATTTTTTTGTAAGGTTCTCAATGGGTTGGGTCTGGCCTTAAACGGGCCGATAATAATCAGGCCTCTTGAAATTAGCCCATACCCAGCTAGATTACTAATCTGGTTGCACCTTAGGGCCTACCTATACCTACCTCAGCCCATTTTGGGTCTAGCCTGGCCACAGGTTGCCCGAAATATTCTATATGATTTATATAAAAATTATCCATAATAACCCAGTCGGGCCAGGTTCAAGCTGGCTTAATCCGGCAATTTTGGGCTTTTGAAATGCTTTCATACTTGGCCCGATTACTAATCTGGCCTACCACCTACCTCAGCCCATACTAGGCCAATTTTGGGCCGAGCATATCTAAGAAAGTAACTACTTGCACACAAGATATTCAGAGGCTTGGTATTTTTTAGGCCCGTAAAACATCATCTGAGTCAGTCATCTGATTTGACGATGATGGGCTTTGACCTTGTTGCATCAGATTATAGAGCTAATGTTTAGTACCAATCTTTGACATCAAAGATACATCATGGCCTTCAAAAGGGTTGGCTTAGAACAAGTCCCCAAAACTATCAAGTTTTATTTTTTAAATAATGTGCCGTAGCACATGAGCAAGTTGTCAACTCTAAATGCACCTATTTTCTTGTATGCTGCCTCAAATATCATAGGGTATTTCTATTTGTGCCTACCAAATTTTTAAGGGCTCTTAGGTGAAAAAAGTCATCGACTCCCTTTAGATCAGATGATAGAGGTCATTTTTCAATCCAATCTTTTACATAAAGATCTTGAGTCAATAATAAGCATATCATTAGAAATATAAATCTTTATTCTAATGGCACAGATCCCAAAAAAATAACCTTAAAATCCTATTATATAAAAAATCAAGTGTCTTCTGGAAATCTATTGAATGAAAGATGAGGATGAAAAATGATCCTTATCATATGACTAATAGCAGTCAATGATTTAAGATGTAAGTTCCATCCCCGAACCGATAGACAGGAATAGAGCTATAGAGGTACCCAATAGCACAACGATTATATCCGAACTTCATACAAGTCCGTCAAACACTGTCTGATCTACTAGTTGGATGGTTTTAGGACGTATGAGTACCACGTCACGTCGTCTGTCCAAAATTTAGGGCACATGAAAACATCAAGTGATGCTAGTTGTTGTCACGCTCAAATAAATGTAACTGGAGGTGTTATAGTTTTATAGACGAGTAGGCCTTTCTTATCATTGGGCTGTAGTTTCTACAAAATCCGTTATTAATGGGGATGCTACTCCCTTTGGGCTGCTATAAATTTTAACGGCTTTATATCCTGTTATTTCATAGAAGGGGAATGGTCAGGTCTTAGGAAGTAGAATTGGATTTTCAGTTCTATCCTACCCACTCCCTTAGAATAGGAGAATCTT
Source organism: Chloranthus sessilifolius (assembly GCA_021018995.1). Classification (NCBI taxonomy): domain Eukaryota; kingdom Viridiplantae; phylum Streptophyta; class Magnoliopsida; order Chloranthales; family Chloranthaceae; genus Chloranthus; species Chloranthus sessilifolius. Next base: position 42,205,934 of record CM037589.1, on the reverse strand, counting down.
GATGACATATTTTTCCATAAAAAGTAAAAATCAAGAAAGTCAAGATTCTTCAATTTCCAAGGGCACGGACTGGGATAAGCTTGAAAATCCGATTCTACATGATAGGACCTAACCATTCCCCTTTATGGAAAAGGGGAATGGTCAAGTACCGGATTTCCAAAGGGAATGGCCCAAGATTGGAAATCCGGTTCTGCATGATAAGACCTGACCATTCCCCTTTTTGATAATTCACACGCAAATTCATTAAAAAAAGAGCCAACAAGCTACGAAGGAAAAAGTGGCTCTGCAGTGAACAAGGAGCTCATTTACAGCCAAAAACAGCAAAGCAAAAGCCAAAAGCCTATCCCAATTCACTCAGATCAAAAAAAAAATTAAAAAATTACCCCTCATATACAGAACTCCAATCCCTAAGGCCATCCATAATGGAATAAGGACCAAAAAAATCAAGACTTTTAGCCCATTAGAGGGCCTTGATCTTAATATCATTGGCCACGAATTCCTTTTGCTTCGAAGACACGATTATTTCTCTCCTTCCATATCAACCAGGCAGCCGCGAATATAACTAACTTCCAACATAGTTTCTTCCTTTTAGAAGACCTGCCCAAGATCCAAGCACACTCATTGTTTCAGGCATGACCCATCTAATATTTAGCCGGCGGATCAGATAGTTCACCACATTAGTCAAATAAGGACAATAAATAAATAAGTGGTTATTCATTTCCTCGTCTTTGAAACATAGAGCACATCTATTAGCCAAATGGAAACCTCTATGTTGCAAGTTTTCCACTGTCAAAACCTTATTCAAAACCACAAGCCAGAGGAAGGAGATAACTCTAAACAGTGCACGAGATTTCCAAATCCAAAGCCAGGGCAGCTCCGGAGTGACAACAGTAGACAACAATCGATACAAGGATCTTACATAGAATGAGGCACTTTTATCCGATCTCCAGATTAGGTGATCATGACTATTAGTTATAGAGATAGATTGCAGAATGTTGAGGAGCTCCAGGATCTCTTTGATCTCATGGTCATATAATCAGTGGGACATTTCCAACTTCCATGAGATTCCACCTAACTAAAGAGTTCATGCTAGCCACCTCCTTAACAATTATATTCTTGGCTATAGCTAAACGAACCATTCCACTCATCATTCCAGAAGGAGGTCATGGCACCATCTCCAATTGTGACGAAAGCCCCAAGGTGATAGATAGGGAAGCGGTTGGAGATACCACTCTAGCTAGCAAAACCAAATCTACCACTCACATCTTTGATCTCCCAAAGAGAGCCACCACCACCATATTTAGCACCTACAACCGAGCGCCACAAACTTCTTGGTTCACTGGCAGCTCACCAAAGCCACTTAGAGAGCAAAGCAGAATTAAATTCTTTGAGACTCGGAACCCCCATACCCCCTTCTTCCTTAGATCTGCATAGAAGACGCCAATCCACCAAATGAACCTTCCCTTTATCCTCCATGCCTTGCCATAAAAAGTCCCTTTGAAGTTGTTCAAGTTTTTTTCTAACCCAAACAGGACACTGAAAAAAGAGACATAAAGAACACCGGAAGCACCGATAAAGTCGATTTAATCAGAGTTAGCCAGTGACTGAAGGAAAGAAATTTTCCTTTCCACCCCTCAAGCCTCTTTTCCGTCATTTCTGTATTGGGAAGCCTGAGATTCTTACTTGGAGAATAAGGTCCGACCGGAAGCCCAAGATTAAAAAAAAGGAGATCGAACCAACTTTACAACCAATCTGAGCAACAAGTGCAGCAATAGAATCCGTAGTTTTAGCGACACCAATGAGGCTAAATTTCTGCCAATTTACTTTTACGCCCAAGATCGCTTGAAAAAATAAAAGAATTTTTTAAACATTGATCAGCTCGTGAATATTTTCGTCAATAAAAATGATCGTGTCATCGACATATTGGAGGTGAGAGATCTTTAGATCTTCTCTAGTAGGACAAAACCCATGGAAAACTCCTATCACAACTGCCCTCTGTATAAGAGCACTGAGACCCTCAGCCACTAACAGAAGAGAGAAAAGGGGAAAGAGGATCGCCTTGACGGAGTCCCCTCTCCAGCGGGAAAAAGCCTTCAATAGCCCCATTTATCAACAAGGACTGTCAAACAGAAGATATGCAAGCCTTGATCCAACGAATCCATCTTTCGCCGAACCTCATTCTTTTAAGCATATAGAGGAGGAAGTTCCACTCCACATGGTCATAGGCCTTTTCAAGATCCACTTTGAGAATCAGTCTCGGCTTTTTAGATTTGGAAAGGGTGTCAGTACACTCATTAGTAATAAGCACGTTGTCCACTAATAGTTTTCTTTTGAGGAATGCAGATTGAAAGGCAGAGATGAGTTGAGGAAGAACACCGCTAATCCAATTGACAAGAGTCTAGAAATAATTTTATAAAGACCATTGAGGAGACTAATAGGCCGAAAGTCAGCTACATCGTCTACACCTTCTGATTTTGGGGATAAGGGTAATTAAAGATGCATTCATCTCTCTCTTGATGCTCCCTTCATCATAAAATTCTTGACACACCTCCAACTTCTTTTCGACTTGTGATTTGTGAAAGTTGGAGAGACTATTTTATAAGTTATAATATATTTTAGATAGTTACAATATTATTGTTTATTAAAATTATTAAAAATTAAAACCATAAAATTAAAAATAGGGAGCCATTACTTGCACAGGCTTTTCAAGTGATTGCACCGAATTTAAAAGAAAGACTTGCAAGTTTGGCGACCTCTACTATGTGAAAACACCATCTAAGTCGTTTGATTTGAAGGCCATGATTTAAAGATATCAATTGCAAAAGATTAAAACAAAATATAATTTTCATCATTTGATTAAATGGAGTCAAAGGCTATTATATAATTCAACATTTGACTAAAATAGATCATATGACAAATATCGTGTTTTGCTCCAATTTTATGTACCAGAGATCTATTGATCATGAACTTCAAATCAAACGGATCATTTTACATTTTTATAGATCACATGTCCCTAAAATACCAAGTCTTTCTTTACATTTGGTGCAATCACTTGAAAATGTGTGCAAGTAATGGTTCCCTAAGAAATAATAACAGTATGAAGCCGTTATTATGAAACCACTTAAGGGGTTTGGCAAACTCCAAGTACCCGCTTCAAAAAGCTGGAGACCTTAGTTTGAATCTTGGCCTCCCCTTGAAGCTACCCTAGAGATTTATATCTCATGGTGATCCAACCATGCAGAGTCGGAGCCAGGTGTGACGAGAACACGCGGCGTGGCCATCCGGGTCAGCCATAGAACCATTTTTCCTCTCCATGTTTCGAGCATCACTGATGCGTCAAGGCCATGAGGGCAACACCGTGTACTGGGCATAAGCCACGATGGCGTCATGACACGTTGGGATGGAGGGTGAAGACTTGAGTGCGACACGGTCGCGACATGGATGCGGCATGGTCAGCTGGGCTAACATTGCGGTGTGAATAGTAAAGTATGTCAAACAAAGGGGTTTAAGGTCCTCCCGTCATTTCACCTAAATTACTATTTTACCCTTATATAGGGGGACATGAGTTGGGATCCCCCGACCCTACATGTGCACTAGGCTCGTGGGCTTATGTGCGTGCATCCGGGCCACTCTTAGTGCGTGGTCGTCCTAGCTACATCGTGTACTAGGGCCATCGCATTGGTGGTTGGAAACCACCTTTGAGGTGTGAGTTTTAGTCCAACGGGATCTCAGTATATGCTCGTCGTTGCCTATCGCTATATCTATCATCGTTGTATGTCGCCTTAATGATCATCGTTGCATGTTGCCTTAACAATCGTCATTGCTGGCTCTAACCTGCTGCGTTGCTTCGTAGGACGAAGTCCGAACGTAGAAGTTGAGGTGGAGCTTGAGTAGGATAAGCCTTCTACCTTTCGTAGCATCTAGGAATCCGCATCGCCTGCCTCATTTGGGAGAAGTAGGCTGACTTAGCGCAGTGGGCGTTAAGTGCCGCACAGGCTGGCACTGCTGGAAGAGTGACCCCGTGACATTTGGTCGTGACGCTATCGTGGCTCATGCCCAGTACACGGTGCCGCCCTCATGACCTTGACGCACCAGTAATGCTCGAAACATGGAGAGAAAAAATGACTCTACGACTGACCTGAATGACCACGCCGCGTATCCCCATCACATAAGGGAGGGCCCACAGGGGCCATGGCCCCAACCACAATTTTAGTTTTTTCTTAAAACATATGATGCGCCACAATTCTTGGAACTTGCATTGAAATAATCGGTTGACTGCATTTATGTTACCAAAATACTCTTCATCAAAGCAAAATGCATACTAATATGTTCATACTTTGGCCCCCTCCTCCCATAAAAGTTAATGGCTCCGTCCCTATCATGGTATCAAAAATCGTTCGATACCGACGATACGTATTAGTTTCTCAACAAACCAATACGTATCGGTAGCTCAACTCTGTATCGGCCGATATCTCTATTTTTTTTAAGAAAACAAAGGCCGATATGTATCAGTATTGGCTGAGTCGTATTGGTATCGGCCAATACATATCGGCTGAGTCATATCGATCCGCATTGGACCGATACTCGAGCCTCATACGGATTTTGACACCTTTGAACCCAACATGTGCTAACTTACCGTGTTCACATTCCCCTAAGATTAGTCGGCAGCCATCCAATGATTTATATGTTCCGTTCCACGAGTAAAGGGATGTTGGAGCTAGTCCCTACAGTGGAGAATACCCTTTATTTGTACTTTTAAGGTGTCACATGGGACCCACTGCTCACTTGACACAAACCCTAGAGAAAGTCTTAAAAAAGGTACAAATAAAGGATCTAGACCACTGTAGGTAGTATAGACACTTTATTAGCTCCAACAGCCTTTTCCCCTAGATATAGTATTAAGAAAAGGCTGGTGTTCTGTCACCCTACTTAGAGTCACCGGAAATCTTACCGACCGCTTAAAATCTAAGGATAGACATTGCTTTCCATCGTAATCTTCCGCACAATAGATTTTAAGATTATGTGACTATCATCGAACGATTATCAATATATTTATATATTGATTCCACATGAGACATCTCAAAGGTGAATATGAATTATGATTGATGATATTCACCTTTTGATATGTCTACGATCTAAAATCAACACTTGACAGTCTAATTCCTAATTATGATCTCAAGATTGGAATGAAAAACAACTCCATCGTCAAACTTAAAGCAATAAACGGATATTTTCTTTATTTAAGTGAGGGGACTGCAACATAAAGTGGTGTGATAGAAACATCATCAAAGAAAAACCTGATAAAAATTGTATTTGCAGTTGATCTAATGGCTGTGATAATGAGGGTTGAATTGATAAAAGGGAAATTTATAAGATCAATCCTGCCAGATACACTTTTTCTGTTATAAACCGTATATTTTCACTTTTACCCAAATCGATCAGCTCTAAGTCGGGCTAATTTCAGCTAGCACAAAAAGTCTCAAATACTCCTTCTAACATTTTTTATCCTTCTACATAGTTTAAAATTTTAAAATTTTGTATTTTTTTTTATATTTATGTGATGCGAAGCTATGCCGTCTAATTTGAATGTCACAATATAAAGATCGATGGTGTCAAAGATTGATTCGAAATAATGGCGATACCGCCTGTTAAAAAAAATAAAAATAAAATCACATGTTTAAACAGGCGATGCCGACTGTTTAGTCAGCATCACCTCTTTAAACATGCGATTTGTTTTATTTTTTTAAAACATGCGGTATCACCATTTTTTCGTATCAATCTTTTGCACCATCGATCTTTATATTGTAGTCTTCAAATCAGACGGTATAGATGCTACTTCACATCGCATAAATATAAAATAATGTAAATTTTGTAAAACAATATAAAGTGTAAGGAGGGGTATTTAAAATTTTTTGTGGTAGCTCAAAATGGTTTGGCTTGGAGTTGATCGGTTTAGGTAATGGTAAAATTATAGAGTTTCTTGCAGAAAGGGAGCATCTGAATCAGGTAATTTTCCTTGAAAAAATACTTTATGGTTCACTTTTTTAAACCATTGACGTCTATTAGATTGATATCTTTGATTTATATCTTTTTCAGACTTTTGCCACAATTAGCATCCGTTAGCCCGATGAAATGGGATAAGGTGTGCCTACTGATTCTATGAGGATGGTCCGCGGGATATAATAACCAAATTCTTCGACTTTTTTTAAAAAGTTAAAGAATAATTTGTAATTTTTTGAAAATCAAATAAAATTATAATTTTTCTAAGCTTTTTAAAAAAATTGTGAATTAAAAAAATTATTCACAAATTTCAAGAATTATTCACGAAATTCTCTAATTTTGACATATATTTTTTTTTTTCAAAATTTTAACTATTACTTGATATATTTTTGTTTTCTATTTTTCGGTTTTGACCAATTCTTTCTAGAATTTTGTTAGATATTTTCCAAGCCAATTTATTCCCAACCCTGACTTGTTACTATGCGCGGGATGGTCAATAGGGCCTTGTCTATAGGCTTATGAGGGCATTAGGGCTGTCAACGGGTCAAGTTGGGTTGTGCCAAGGTTTTGGCTACCGAACAGGTAAATGCCATATGGCAAACCTGACTCGACCTAGCTCGCTAGATGAAGTTTACGTTCTCGACCGAAGTTTCCTCCTCATGGAAACTTAAAAATGATTCGATGGGGAGGAATTTTAAGTTGTAATCTATTTGACGACTGGACCACCATTCACAGGGTCCTGATCAATAAGTAGAAATCTGTAGGGATGCAAGTTTTGAACCAGCACCAAAACCGAATAAAAAATCGAGCCTCCCGAACCGCCTCGAAAACCAAATGAAACTGAACTTAATTAAAATCAGTTCGATTTTCGATTTGGGTGGCTCGAAATCGAAAACCAAGGGGTAGGTTGAGTAAACCGAAAAAAATCAAAAAAAGAAAAAGAAAAAGTAGGTATTTACCTACACCGAACCAAATCAATTTCGGTTTCAGAAATATATATATATATATATATATATATATATATATATATATATATATATATATATATATATATATATATATATACCGAATCGAATGGGTTTTGGTTCGGTTTCAGTTTGGATTGTACCGAACCGAAAACTGAAAAATTCGGGTTCTGTTCGGTTCAGTACTCCGAACCTGCGTACCTAACTACGCAGGTCACTTTTTTCTTCTCACACGCCATTTTTCAGTTGGACGCTAACTTTTGCTACCTATCAATTATTGAAAAAAATAGTGATAATGATTTTTCTTTTATATTTGCTGATAAAATGTGATAATAATTTTTTCGTTGACTAATCAAAAATTATGTTCGTAGGAGCTTTTGGGAGCAAACAAACTTTTCGTAGTTTTGTGTTCTTTTAGTAAAGAAACTAAAATATTTTAGGCACACACCAACTTTTGCTATGGGTATATTACTTTACTTGCGCAGGAAGAAAAAGGTCCTGTGAGCATAGCAGTCCTCTTAATTATTGACGTTAGAATTCTGTTGGATCAAATTTGGAGTAAGCATCCATGTTCCATCGAGTATAAGTTGTTAACTTGTGTGTGGTGTCAACTCTGTATAAATGGAAAATGCACTCTATATATTGAAAATTATGTGTTGTGGACTGAAGAATACAAACTTTTTGGGAGTAAGCTCAGCACGAGACTCGTACCGAGCTAAGCACTAACTCTGGCTGGGCTTGGACTAGATACTCCCAATCTGGTTTCTACCATAATGACCAAATTCTCTTACTTTTTTAATAAGTTGCGAAGAATTTACCATTTTTTGAAAAACTGAACAACATTATAATTATTTACATACTTTTTCAAAAAAATACAAAATTTAAAAATTATTTACAAATTTCACTAATTATTTGAGAATTTCACAAATTTTACATAAATTTCACGAATTATTTTTGCCTTATTTTTTTATTGTTTTAAAATAACATATATTTATATTTTTCCTTTTCATTTTTCAGAAATTTGACCATTTTTTTCCCCAACTTGGACGAATAATGATACCAAACACCCAAGTTGGACGAATATTGATACCAAACACTTTATAGAATAATAAAGATGATTAGGAAGCTTTCTATTATTATAGTGTAGCAAAAAATTAAATTACTTTTTTTTTAAGAAAATCCCAAAGCCTGCTTGGACCCGGACTGACTTGTCAAGGGTCGGCCAGGTTTGGGATGAATACATCAAGGCTCAAATTAGGGTCGGGAGGACTTACCTTTTCTAAAGATATAAAATATTTCTTGTCCATTACTATTATAAGAATTTAAAAATGTGCCTATCAAAGAAAAGAATGAAAAATTGGGCCTATCAAAGAGTCAGTTGCATTGCGTTCGTGGGCATGTGTGTGAGGATTGGTTAAGAGTACTTTTAAATTCACCTATCAAATTTTTGAGTTTACCCACGTTGAAACATATTAACAACATTAAATCAGATGATCGAGATTGTTTATCATCTTCATCTTTAACACGATGGATCTTGAGATCATGGACGAATCATCAGACGATGGATTTTTTATTTTATATAGTATATAGTACACATTCAAAAAAGTGACTTTAAAATTAATTTTAAGTGGGCATGTGATATTAAAGTCATGTTTCTGAGATGTGTGCAACATGAAATAAATCACTAATCATCTTATAGTGTGCCCATAATCTGAAGATCCATCGTATAAAATATTGGGAGGATAATCGAGCTCTATCGTTTGATTAAATCCTGCCAATGTGTTGGGTGAACTCAAAGATTCAATGGGGGGCTTTAAAAGTACTCATTGGTTAATTCTAATTCTTTCCTTCATCTTGATGGAACGGTCAAATATGTAGTTGGTCAAATAAATTGGTCAATTTTAACAATAATGATCGTTGTAACTGTCGGATATATTAATACCGAATTTAGAACGTTTATTATGTACGTTCAAGATTAAAATTTTAAAAGTGTGACTTTTCCTTTGAATCAAATCTAGACCATTTTCATCTACAAAAATAAATCTAGACCATTAAATTTAAAAAGTGACTTTTCCTTAGATGTATTAATACAGAATTTATTTCTACGCTAATTAACATCGGCATGACAGGTATTGCCTTTTTTTATGAAGTGGTGAGTAGCATGTGGCCCATTTTAAACTTTTAAAATATTTTAAAAGTTATATTTCTTTTCAACCGTCATTTTTTATTTTTTTAAAATCTCTTTCTCTTTTACTCTCTTGTCTATTTTTTTTTAAAGTGCCAAACTTACTTTTTCAGATATATTTTACTAAAAAAGTATGTGTGCCGGATATCGAAGCGCTACCACCTTGGCAACAAATCACTGACACCTCGATAATGAGGTGCTAGTACCCCGGCGCCTAGGTGTCAATGTCGAGGTGTCGATGCTTCGTTAAAATAAAATAAAAAAAATAGGGTATTGGCATCTCATTTCAGGAGTATCGGCGCCTCTATATCGAGGTGTCAGCGTTTTAATAAAAGATTATTTTTTTTTAGCAGCGAGGCGCCGACACCTCGGCACTGAAACCTTGTCACCGGGGTGCTAGTGCTTCGCTATCGGGGTGCCAACGCCTCATTTTCGGGGTATCAACGCCTCGCTACCGAGGTGCTAGAGGCCATATTTTTGTTATTAAAATATATCTGACAAAGTAAGTATGGCAATTTTTTAGAAAAATGGAGAAAAAGAAAAGAAAGAGATTTAAAAAAAGTTAAGAATGACGGGTGGAAGAGTATTTAACTTTTAAAATATTTTAAAAGTGTAACTCTAGTTAGTAAAGTGGGCCCTATGCCACCCATCACTTTATAAAAAGGGCACTACGTATTGCCCTCATATTAATTGGCATAGAGATATCTCTATGCTCGAGCGCATATCATGGATCAAAATCTCGGCCGAAATTTCAAATTTTCGGCCGAAACGTCTCAATTTCGGTTTGAACCGAAACGGAAGATACTAAAATATCAGGCCCTTCTAAAATTCAAAATTATTGGCCGAAAATTGAAATTATCGGTATTATCGGCTGATAAGTAAAGGGCCGGTACCCATTGTTTTTGCAAAAATCAAGGGATTTTTTAAATTATTTTCTTCCTTCTTCTCTTCCTCTTCCTCAAGCAACCCTTCTTCTCGCCAAATTTCGCCGGAACCTCACCGGATCTCACCAGATTTCTTGATTTTCCCCCTGTTTTTTCCCTTCCTTGCTTCTTTAATCCCAGAAAAATAAAATATTAGAGGAGGTGAAGAAGGAAATAAAAAATAAAAAAAGGGAAAACAGAGGACCTACCTGGCGGCTCCTTTCTTCTTCTTTGTCTTCTTCTCCTCCTCCTCCTCCTCTTCTTTTTTTTCACTTTTTTTGCAAGTTTAATTATCTTATAAAAAAAAAAAAAAAAAAAAAAAATCTACTATAAATTATGATACGGTATTATTATGTAAGCTATAATACGGTGTTAAATCCTATTACAAACCTAGTTATCTTATAAATAATAAAAATAAAAATAAAATGCTAGTTATGATATGGTGCTTGGAATGCATACGGTTGCTCTTTGTACGGTCTAATGTTTGTACATATTTCTAACTAGTTTTCGGAAAGTGCGAATGTCTAAAATCCACTGAATGCTAAGAATCAAAAGATAGGGATAGTTTTTCACCCTGATCTTCAACATAATGGATCTTAAGATTATGAGCATATCATCAAAAGGTCATTTTTTTATTCCACGTGACACAAATAATAAAAAACTAGCCATAAAATCATATGACACATCATGCCCAAATGTGAGTTAGGGCCTTTTTTGGATCAATGGCAGATGGAATATAAAGACCATTAATTAATAATGAGCCAAAAATATTTTTTTTATGGAGATTTAAGCCATCTGATTTGTAGAGTTAATATCAACCAATGTTTTCAATTTAATGGTTGATATTAAAGACCATTAATCAACGGTTTAAGATGAGCCCTAAAGGTACAAAATTTTAAATTGGTTTAAAAAGGGCTATGATTTAAAAAATTGAAACTCTTAATTTTTAAAGGACCGACTCTCCTGAGTCCTGACTATCATTAGTGTTTAAATGATCTTACACCATCAATGGTTTAAAACGTGAGTGATCCGATCCATCAAAGTGACAGATCATATATTGAAGTGCAACATGCTTAAAAATAGTATTTTAAGGAGATCTAAATCATCTGATCCATTGACTATAATACTACCCGTTACTTTTAGTTTTAATGGCTGATATTAAAGTTCGTCAATCGGATTGTTGGCATCCACTTATCCGTATATTTCATTGGGCTGAGATTGCCTATCCAATTAGGGAGATTTAAGTCATTTGATTTCAGTCATAATAGGCCCAAATTATTATTTTTAGAGATATTTAAGTCATCTGATTTTTGGAGTTAATATCAACCATTGTTTACAATTTAATGGTTGATATTAAAGACCATTAATCAATGATTTAAGATGGGCCTTAAAGATACATATTTTAAAATTGGTTTAAGATAGGTTGTGCCTTTAAAAATTGAAGCACATAATTTTTAAAGGACCAACTCTCCTAACCATCATTGGTGTTTAAATGATCTTACACCATCAATAGTTTAATATGTGGGTGATCTGAACCATCAAAGTGACAGATCATATATTGAAGTGCAATATGCCTAAAAATAGTATTTGAAGGAGATCTAAAGGTGATATTATAGTCAATGGATTGGATGGTTTAGATTCTAAACCATCTGATCCATTGACTATAATATCACCCATTGATTTTAGTTTTAATGGTTGATATTAAAATTCGTCACAAGATTGTTGACATCCAATTATCCACATATTTCGTTGGGCTGAGATTATCATTCCGATGATAGATTGGTACTTGAACAATTTAGATTAATAGTTGATATGTCAAATTTCAATGGTGTAAAATAAAAAAAGCATTGTAGGGAGATCTAAGCCATCATAAATGGCCAAAAAAGGTATTGTAGAAAGGTTTAAGCCATCTATTTTGTGGTCTATAATGTTACACACACGATCTCCATCATATGTTTCGAAGCAATCAATGGGTTTAAAGGAATTGCACATATGGGATGTGCCAAGGAATCAAAATTCGACTCTCTGATGATACGAACATGATCTCAAGATCTATTGTGTCAAAGATTGGGATAAAAAATTATCTCCATCGTCTTATTTAAAAGAGTCAACCATTTAAGTACAAAAAACCCATATTGACAACGAAAAATATGTACTTATAATAGACATATAAGTACTTTAAACGGACGAAAATTAGCCTCACTAGTGTATATATGTGTTCTAATGATGTTAAAGAGCTTTAAAAAACTAATAAAATAAAATTCGGCAAAGTTCGATAAAGTTCGGAGCATATTTAAAAAAAAAATTCGAAATTTTGACCAATTTACGGTCCAAGTCAGGACCAAAACCGAAACTGAAACCGAGATTTTGATCCATGGCGCATATCCCCGACCCTTATATATACATATAAGTTGCACAAAGTTTTAAGATAGTCTACCAGTGTGGTAATAATGTAAATCAAAAAAATGTTACATGGGATCATATGGCTTAAAAGTTGAAGGTATTATTTTAGGCGTGAGGTGAGGAAAGTCAATTACTTTTCTTAAAAAGGTCAAATCTTTTTTCATAATTTTTTAATGTATTAATATAACATATGGTTTATTCTTTAGTTATTATGATGGTGTCGAGTGTTAAACCAATGTCAAAATCATCAGTTTTCAAGTAAGGAACTATCTATTCAGGGACGGAGCCAGAAACTCTCATGGGAGGGGGCCAAAGTATGAATACTAAATGTATAATGTAATAAAAAATAAAAATAGCATTCATTTAATGTTAACGAAATAAAAAAAAAAAAATTGTTTCTTTATATATATTCGTGCGCCTATCAATAGGCATTAGGACCAATCTGTCATAGTCGGGAGTCATATTAACTGGGCTAAGCCTCATTCTTAACTTTTAAGGTCTGTTTGGATAAAATAGTAGGAAAGTGATAAATTTGGATTTATAAATCTAATAAATTCACATGATTTAGAGAGAGAGAGAGAGAGAGACAGAGAGATGTCTTAGGATATGATTTAAGAAGAAAAGTTTTAGGAGGGTGGTTGAACTATTGCTGCTAAAAAAATATAAGAAACTGAAGTAGCCTATTTGGTTGAGACGCCTAAAAGATAGGAGAGATGAGACGCCTAAAAGATAGGAGAAAGAGATAGAGAGCTAAGTTATGCATTTATTTAGACGGGCCAATCATTTTGGCGTCTAACAAATAGGTAAGATAGATTAAAGAGAAAGAGAAAAAACTAAATAAGTGGGGGTGGTCGTGGCCCCTGTTAGCCTCCCCTTAGCTCTGTCCCTGCATCCATTTAAGCCCGTCCAATGAGAAGCAGATGCGTGGAAAGTGTTTTGGCACTAGCCACAACAGAGATATCTCTGAGATATCTTGCTGACAGAGATAAGTAGCTTAGGCTACACTTGATAGGGCCGTCAAGGATGTCGCTTCGACAAAAGGAATGTCAAGTATGTCAGCACAACATTTTAGGGCGGTAAACGAATTCAAAAAAGGCTTAGCGCTTTATCTCTGTCCCTCCATATTTTCCATCTCTCTCTCTCTCTCTCTCTCTCTCTCTCTCTCTTTCTCTCTCTCTGTCGCTTTGAGTCGATATCGGGCAAAGAACAATGGCATAAGATGTAAGCGCTGAGTCAAAATCGCTTCTTATGGGTCTGAGGATGGATCATAATCGGTAATGGTTGATGCGCAACGACTGAGGAGGAGGTAGTGGCAGACCTTTTCTGTTGGGGGACAACTGTCGGATATTCCCTAGCGAGCCCCAGCAGGCTTCTTGCCACAATGTTGTCCTGCAATATGTGTAAAAGGTGTATTAATTAGTAACGAAATAAAAAATTCCGAAGTGTCGACGCTTTCATTTAGAAGCGATAGCGCTTCATAAGCAACATGATTGCGCTTCATAGTGGAAGTAGTAACGCTTTCTTTTTATTGAAAGCACTGACGCATCTATTGGAAGTGCTAGCTCTTACAGGCGTTAAATAAATAACATACCTCCAATATTTTTGGTCAACGCCTCCTTCAGAAACGCCTGATCCTTTAGGATCAGGTTAGTCTATCGCCTTATATAGCCCTGCTCATTTAAGATATGGGCATTCAGTTCCTTCAGTTTCTAATTCTCTTGTTCCAGCTTAAGTAGCTATAGTCTAAGATCGTCGAAGCTCGTGCTACACTCTTTGACTGACCTCTCATAATCTGCAATTCATACATCGACAGACTGCATCCATTTTTTAACAATCTGAGGCCATGACACATGCCTAACGAGAATTGGGGGAATTCCGTAGACTTGCGGGCTTTAGAAACCTCTTCTTCTTCCTCGTCTTCATCCTCCTCCTCTTCTTCTTCTTATTTTTCGTCTTCTTCCTTTTCCTCTCCCTCTTCCTCTAGGTCAATAATGCCAATGTCTGACCTCTTCATTCACACGATAATGGGAGGGACCATAGGTCCTTCACCTACTTTTACAGATCTTAGCCATGTTCATAGAAATTCTTCTATCACATGCCGACTTTCCTCATAGAGTGTGCACTTGAGTTCCTCGAAGGCTTACAAGAAAATAGATTTTCTATATTATTGACAAATAATAAAGAATTAAAAAATTGACATCGCTTCTTTAGGAAGCGGTTGCTTCTCAGCAAAGTGCTGCCAACGTTTCTTATGTGAGGCGATTGCACCTCAGAATAATAGCACCATCGCTTCTTTTGCAAAACAATTGTGTCTCAGAATAGGCGCGCCATCGCTTCTTTTATGAAGGGATTGCGCCTCGGTTGGAAAACAATATCGCCTCGTTTGGAAATTACTCTATTCTCGAAGTCTTAGATATAGAATTTCTGGTACTCTGATTCGCCTCTCATTTCAGCAGCCTTGGGGAAACAGGCGAGGCTTGTAGCCATCGTTGAGGCACACTTTCCGTTAATCTCATACGCCAAGATTTGAGGAGCATCATATTGATGAGATTTTTATGAACTTCATAGGAAATAAAATCCAAAATTATAGCAGATATATTACCCTCAAAATTAGAGTAGACGACGTTACCTACAAGACAATCATGCGACCCTATATATTAAATTCTTGCACAGCCTTTGCCCTCTCTGATATTTATCGATTTTTCTCTGCTTTGTCGACGCATTGCAACAGATGTTTGTACGTCACATCACCTCATAGATATTTGTTGAAATTTGAGAGATATCAATGAGAACGAGGTAGGAATCATTAAGGATGTATTTTGTGTTTGGGAAGAGAGCGGTGGTGAGGACGAACAACAAACAAAGCTTAAGGAACCCTCGTCAGCACTCCCAGCTACGCTATTAACGACATTGAGAATGTCTATATGGTTAATGCCCCTGAAATACTTATTTCTAATCTTCTGGTCTTCAAGAAGGGGCTTGGAGGAAGGGTAGCAGCAGGGTCCAGTTATTCGAAGACCTATTATTAAGCAGAAATTAAGTAGGCGAAATCTTATAGTGCCTTTCCTAAATTTCAGACATTTTTCTCAATCTAAAACTTGATGATTGCGTCCAGGAGGTCGTTGACACTTTTCACGTCCTTAGGTGTAAAAAGGAATAGTTTGAAGACTGATCATGAAAGCAAAGTTTTCCTATGTTCACTTGCTTCATCATAGATCGACCGACACTTCTCAATGATGCACTTAGTTGTTGGAATCTTGATAACTATCTTGAACATTTGCGATTCATAAAAAAAAGTTTTAAAAAGATGACATTAAAAATGAGCATCGTCGTTTCCATGTCGTAGCGCTAGCGCCTCTTGATAGAAGTGCAAACACTTCTTTCATGACGTGTTAGTGTTCCGTATAGGAAGCGACGGCGCCTCTATAAAGCCTAAAGCGGAATGAAAAATAAAAGGACATTCACCTTAATTCAAAAAAAAGAAGGAGGTCGTCGCTTCGCTGCGTCTTCTCATTGCGCTCTAAGAAGAGTAAAATTAGGGCAAAGATGAAATAATTTTTTAATTTTTAATTCACAAATTTATCACCTCAAATAGTTTATTCGAATGGTAATAATTGTCGTTACAAACCCCGATGTTAGGCATCATATTCTCATCCACTTCGCACTGCTTTACGCTTTAGGTTCTGACAGCGGTAATAAATGATTAAAATGTCAGACGTCGCTTCAAAAAAAAAAGGTGTTACGTGTAATATTGTAGACGCCTTCCATTCCTTGACGAAGTGCTAACTCTTCATAAAAGAAGCGTTAGCGCTCTGTCAAGGAATCGATGACGCCTCTATATAGAGGCGCTAGCGCTTCATATACAAAGCGGAAAAAAAAATGATTAAAATTGGTGCAATAACAATCTTTTCAAAGGGTAATAATAGTCATTACAACCCCCGATATTAAGTGCGTATCCCCAGTGGTAACTCTAATTAAAGCAGAGTTAAATGATTAAAAACTTGGAATGCCGCTTCAACCGAAATCAACCAAAAAGGCACTACTTGTCCCGCCCATATCAATAGGAGCAGAGAGAACTCTACGCTCGGGCGCATAGCCCTGGCCCTCTATATACATATGTTGAATGACAATATGATCCTCAAAACTTTTCAAACCACTTGTAAAGAGTTGTAAAGAGGAAAAAGTTAATTTTTACTTTTTTTCCCTATTTATTTTTATTTTTTCATATTGCACTCATGATTTTAAATCTCAAAAATTTGAAACGTGTTGGACCTTGGAAGGGCCAGATCCTGACGTTTATATGTTTTAGCGATATGGCCCGCATGATATGTGAAAGTAATTTATAAATATTTTACTTTAGATACAATTAATATAAAATATAAAAGATTTAAAAATACTAAAATTATAAAATTAAATAATAAAAATTAGATAAAATATATATTAATATAAATAAATAATAATACATTTAGAATATGTTTGAAGCAAGTTATCAAAATCGGTATCAGTTTGCCGATGATCGATATGACTCGGCCGATACGTATTGGCTAATACCGATATGTATCGGCCTATTTAAAAAAAATAAAAATAAAATCTACGTCTCCACCAAATCCGCATCAGTGGTTTATACGATATCTCGATACTGGGTTAGATACCGACACGCTGTTAGAAACTAATACGTATCGGTATCGGCCGATTTTTTATACCTTGGTTTGAAGTAGTTAAAAATTAAGAAAAATATAAAATTATACAAAAATACGAGAATATAATAAGAATAAAAAATATTTATATAAATGCATAAAATAATATTTATAAATATAAATAAATAATAAAGATATTATATTATTAACATAATATTATAATATTAATATATTTAAATAAAATAATCTGACCTTAATATAGTTACCTACGCTCGGGCGCATAGCCCTGGCCCTCTATATACATATGTTGAATGATAATATTATCCTCAAAACTTTTCAAACCACTTGTAAAGAGTTGTAAAGAGGAAAAAGTTAATTTTCACTTTTTTTCCCTATTTATTTTTATTTTTTCATATTGCACTCATGATTTTAAATCTCAAAAATTTGAAACGTGTTGGACCTTGGAAGGGCCAGATCCTGACGTTTATATGTTTTAGCGATATGGCCCGCATGATATGTGAAAGTAATTTATAAATATTTTACTTTAGATACAATTAATATAAAATATAAAAGATTTAAAAATACTAAAATTATAAAATTAAATAATAAAAATTAGATAAAATATATATTAATATAAATAAATAATAATACATTTAGAATATATTTGAAGCAAGTTATCAAAATCGGTATCAGTTTGCCGATGACCGATACGACTCGGCCGATACGTATTGGCTAATACCGATACGTATCGGCCTATTTAAAATAATAATAATAATAATAATAAAAAATAAAAATAAAATCTACGTCTCCACCGAAATCCAGACCGTAGTGGTTGATACGATATCTGATATTAATATAAATAAATAATAAAGATATTATAATATTAACATAATATTATAATATTAATATATTTAAATAAAATAATCTGACCTTAATATAGTTAAGGTGTGGAGGGGCTCAAGCCCCCATTTAACTCTAGAATTTCTATTAAGTATGGTTATTATACAGCTTTTGTTTGTATATATGCCTCTAAATCCGCTCCGGCCTTAACTCTAATTTCTATTAAGTATGATTCTTACACGACCTTTATTTGTATATAAGCCCTCAAATCTATGATGTAGAAGCTCTCAAATCGATAGTAAAATAATTACTAACATTATATTTATCATTTATATTCCTACCAATAAAAATTCCTAACTACACCCCAAAATATGAATGTCATATCTAAAGTGGTCTCACAATCAACTCTTATGCAAAGTGACAGCATTTTATTAATCAAGGTTAATCAAAGAGCACAGTTGGTCGCATATTGACGATGATATCATTGATGTATCGGTAGCATATTATTGACGATGGTATATTTGGGAAAAAATTGATTTTTATTTTTATATTTTTTAAAATAATAACAAAACGAATATATTAAATAAAAGAAGAAAACATACCTTAGCGGGTAATAAGATACTATCCAAATATAAAGAAAACTCCTCAAAAACTCTTTGAGGAAAACCGCAAATTGACTTTTTTTTTTTTTAAATATAATAATATATATATTATTGAATATTTATATAAATATTATTTATTATTTTAAAAAATAACTAATTTTTTTTATATAAATAATTAGGTTTCTCTGAAATTAAAACAAATTCTAAGAATTTCAAAGAAATGTGTCACTATGCCCATAAGTGGACAGTGGAGGGGCACACTATAGGATAGGGAGGTCAAATGTGATATGCTTAAAAAGAACAAACATAGATTTAACGAGTATCACTATTGTATTGTATATTAGTATCGCTATGATTTCATCTTCGGTAACATGATATCGTAATATGTTATCATATCAAATAGCTGATATCGTATTGGGCGACACCATCATATTGCTTATCATATAGACTCAAATGCAGTACTGTATCGTATCTAGTAGATTTAATTTTCTATTGAGATATTTTTATTTTCTTATTATTTCATATTTTACAACTGATTTTGGAATTGAAAATGTTTTTGTAAAAATAACATTTCGATTTTGGTTGACCAAACCGAATTTTGACCCGTACATGACATACATAATCCCAAAAAGATTATTTCACAAAAATAGGCACGTATTACTAAAATGATGATTTTGACTTTGATTAAGTACTAAAGAGCACTTAATTAAAGGTTACAATTATTTGCAACTGCAGATTCTTTCTTTGCACCCATAGTTTGCACGCACAAAAATTGTTGACTATTTTGAATTGGATGATGTAGATTATTTTCTATCCGAATGTTATGTATATTGGATCTTGAGATCATGGGTGTACCATCAAATGATTATATTTTAGGATGTATGAAATCAACAAATGAGCCAATGATCCAACATTTAGTGTCGAAAATTGAGATGAAAAATAATGTCTGGTCTGATTCAAAGCAATCGACAGTTTTTCCGGTGCAAACACTGATTGCAAAGAATCTCTATTGTAAGTAAAGGTAGTTTTTATTATTAATTAAATTTAAAAGACTCAACGGGTAATACGGCTGTCAGCAGGGCAGATTAGCATGAAATTGTACTCCCTCAACCCTAGTTTTTTATTGGATCCGGTACATAAACTTTGATCAGGTTGGGCTGGGTTTTTAATTGAGCTTCTGGTTTGGATGGGTATATACCCTTGACGCATAAGGTTGGTCAAGTTATGTTAGGACTTAGGACTTGCCAATTTCTAATCGAGCAGCCAAATTTTGGCCTGACTTGACCCGGCCCATTGACATCCCTAACAATAGTTAGTTTCAATGGATTCACCTAAAAATTGAACCCAATTCGGTTTTGGTTAACCAGACCCCCCACCCCCTTGAACCGAAAGGAATCGACCTACATTGATTTTCAATCGGTTTAGTTCGGTTTTCATTCTCTGATTTTATTTTCTTTTTTTTTTAATGTAGTTTGGGTGGCATTATCTGCGCACCCGTTTTTCCTGTGTAGAGCACACACTCTTCTAGCATAAAAAATGGTTGCTTGCGTTGAATCAGATGATGGAGAATATTTTTCGTCCCAATCTTTGACACGATTGATCTTGAGATCATGGCAAACCTATCGGACGGTCATATGTTGATCCACATGGCACACATCCTCAAAAGTGATCGTGATCATTGTTGTACAAATCAGATGGTCAATTTTGGAGATGTGTGCCACATAGAATCAACATGCGACTGTCTTGTAGGTGCTAGTGTGCTACACAATCGCAAGACCTATTGTTGCGGAAGATGGGGATGAAAAACAATTCTCTATTGTCTGATTTAAGGCAGTGAACGATTTTTTTATGGTGGAAGAACGTCTGATTTTCACGGAAAAATTGGTGCAAATAATGCCACCCATATAGTTTTATTTTTTATTTTTATTTTTTTGTTATCTTTCGGTTTTTTCTCCCTACTCGGCAGATTTTCAGTTTTCAGCACCCACATCTGAAATCCAATAGATTCAAAATCGATTTTCATTTTTGGGTTTTTTGCAAATACCTCCTTATGTTATGCTGAAATTACATAAAACCCTATGAGTTATGTCTATTTACACTACACCCCCTACTTTTATGTATCTTTTACAAATATCTCATGCCGTTAAATGGCAGTTAACTAGGCGTCATTTCTTCAACTAAATGACGCATTTGCCCTTATTTAATATTATATATAAAATAGTAATTATATTTTTCTCAACTTTGACCGCATTTTAAACGGTGGATAAGCATCGGATCCTATCCAAAATTTTTGGGTGAAACATGATTGATCTCCTCTAAGTTGCCTTGTTACCTGATTTTTAATTTGGATGTCCATAATACTCAGTTGATTCGTAACAATGGTAGGGTCGAGATCGTACAAACGGGGGTAGCATTTTAGCGCTACCCACGAGTCAAGCGAGCGTCATGGACATCTAAATCGAAAATCAGGTAACACGGCAACTTATAGGAGATCAATCATATTTCACCCAAAAAATTTAGGTAAGATCCGATACTTTTCCATCATTTAAAATGCGGCTAAAGTTGAAAAAAATACAATGATCATTCTATATATAATGTTAAGTAAGAATAAATAAATCATTTAATTGAAAAAATGATGCCTAATTAACTGTCATTTAACGATATGGGCTATTTATAAAGGAAACATAAAAGTAGGGGGGCAAGTGTAAATAGGCATAACTCAAGGAATTTTATACGATTTAAGCATAACATAGGGGATATTTGCCAAAAAAAACCCTTCATTTTTTAATATTTATGAGCGGTGAAGGGTCAATAATTTTTTTGTAGGTTTCAGAAAATTTTGGGTTCTTTTCGTAAAATTTTCCACTATTTGGGAATCTTGAATTCCACGATTTCTTATTTCAAAATATCAGTTGTTATTATAATTGCTTTTACACCTCACGGCGTCAGTTGAAAACGACCTATAATGCCTTCTCAAAATAAAGCAGCGACGATTTTTGGCGTTCTGGTTGGTAGCAAAAAGTGCCCTCTTAGTGATTGCACCCAAGTGAAAAATAAATAAATTGTATTTTAAAGACTTAGTGACACGTGAAAACGGAATCTTAGCTGTCTGATTAAAGTTCATGATCTATAGGTCTATAAATCTTTAGTGGATAAGATTAGCACAAAATATAATCTTCATCATGTAATTAAATATAGTCAAAGGCTATTATTTGATTCAAGGATTGACAACAATAAATCATATGATAAAGATTGTGTTTTGCTCAAATCTTATCCATTAAGGATTTATAGATCATAAACTTTAAATCAGATAGCATACATTGCATTTTAATATGTTACATGCCCTTAAAATATAAAGTTTTTCTTTAACCTCGGTGCAATCACTTAAAAAGCGGGTGCAAATAATGACTCCCAAATTAAAAATAGCCTGAATTTCAGGCCATTTTATTCCCGTCCTACACTTTTTTTTTTTTTTTTTTAGATGAAATTTTATCTTTTTCATTTGAAATGGATTACAGTTATATAATAGATGACTACAATAGTGATAGTTAGAATAACTAAAAGTAAAATACATTGAATGACATCTAAGACTCATCTACACCAACACGGAATTCAAGGACCTTCAAAGTAAAGTAAAAATTAAAAAATCATCGACCATTCTGACGATCCGTCGATAACCAATACCGAAGATCCATTCGAAGAGACGCCACCACCATCGGCAAACTCACGATCCACAAAAACTTTCACCACGTTAGAAATAGTGCATGTGTCGGCAAAACACCGTCCAAAAGTTTCACATATCACTTCAATCGAAGCTTTTAAATAATGTCTCGTGGCTTAGAAATAGTGTATGTATTCGCATAACAATGAAACCATCAAAATGTCGGTAAAACCCGTGATCAAAACCGTTTCAGAAATAATTATAAATTGTAAAAAAACCTTCCTAGAGTCAATCTCCTCGGAAAAGAAGACTCTTTGTGACAGCCCGGATTTCGACACCCCGAAACCCGTGCCATCAGCACGATCCTCCAGACCATGCCCCAAAGCTTAGCAAGGAACATTGGTATAACCAGCACCACATAATAAATAAAGCAATTAACATCATTAAAGCGGAAAATATTAATATGCTCAACTAGCATATTCAAAAGACAGTTCTACCCTCATGTCACTGCATGAATAGAGAACCAACCCAAACCATCGATGATATACAGATCATCCCAGATGGTTCGCCAAAAGAATATCTAGTTTAATTACATTGTTTCAAAAATAAAGGTTTGACATACCAAGCCGCACTAAACTGCTCACAAAACTGACTTTCTATCAAAGTGCTCAGCAGAGTCACCTAAAAGAAATCCTCGGGAGGAGGCTCCAACTCGTCTCCAGGTACGTAATCTAAATCACCCGGATCCACGTCTCCCGAAGCCTCCGCTGCTGCTATCAATGGATCTGCGACGTATATTCAAAAGGGTGAGCTACATCTTAGCTCAATAGGGAACAACACAATGAACAAATAAGTCAAAACTTACATATATTTCATGATATTCAAAGCATGATGAATCTATGCATTTGCTAGAAAACCAATTAAAAATAGATGATTTATACTCAATTTACTGGTAAGTTGCATGTATTACATTACTGTTGATTTAATCATGAATGACACTGAACATGCCTAAAACAAAACTTAAATCTTCAACTTAAGTAATCCCTGAGCAATAGCATCGAGTCCCGATGAGATACCCTTCATCGTCATCTAATTAGAAAGTTGTAAAAATATATTCCCTGGGAATACGACCTAAGCCCTTTTCTCACTAGACGGCGGGGTTAAAAATAACACAACATCCTTGAGATGTACTTACGCTCACAGATAAACCTCCGTGCTGGTGTACGGATTCGCCGCCGTACCGGTCACGGATATCCTGCCGCGTCAGCCGTGGGTATCCCGCCACGTCGGTGGGGTATCCTCCAAACCTCAAATAACAAAAATATCATATGCATTACATATAGTTGTTCACCGTGTAAGTGTGCTATCTTATATCAGTTAGGCCTCAACAGTAATTATTCAATCCTATGTATACATCCCTGGGATCTATACATACCCGCATCACACCTGATGCCTTTATTACTTTCTCATCCCCTGGGAATGTCTTAATCTCATTAGATTACTTGTTCTTAATTACTTGCATCACACAGATGCCTTTATCACATTTTTGGTGTCACACACGCACCCGCACCCATTTTCACAAAGCTTTTCATAATTTAAAAACAACTTCAATTTGATAATTATATCACTACATACATAATCTTAAAATTAAAGTAAATGTTCAAGGTGTTCCCTACCTCAATTCTCTGAAATTTTAAGCATCAAGGTCCCACGTGGCTCCTTGTGCTCATGCTCATAAGTACCACCTATGGTACCACATAACACACGTAACTCATCACTGAAGATGTAACAAAGAAGGTCCAAGACCCTCCTTGAATCTCAAAGTCAACTATAAAGTTTAAGCCAAACTGTCAAAGTCGATTAATCGATTCTCAAAATCGATTAATCGAAACCAAAATCGATTAATCGAGATTCAAATTTGATTAATCGATCCCTAATCGATTAATAGAGGTCTCCAACATAAAACAATCGATTTTTAAATCGAGTAGTCGAGATCTCAAAATCGATTAATCGATTAATCGAAATTCCAATTCGATTAGTCTATTTCCCCATGTCTCATTTCTCCAGTGGCTGGAGCTTCCTAGTCGATTAGTCGATTTCCAAATCGACTAATCCAAATCCAAATCGATTAATTGAAATTCATTTCGATTGATCAAAATCGGGCTTCCATGATATTTCAACTTCTGGGCCAAAATCGATTAATCGAAATCCAATTTCGATTAATCGATTTGGCCAGATTCAGCCCCCTTTCGAGTTAATCTTCTAATTCCTCTTCAACCTATTTTTCTTTCTTTTTCTAAGTCTTTATCCTATGATTTTAAGCATTCTTGACTACAATTAAACTCCTACAATCTTATGCATTTAATTCAACAAAATTTATCTCAATCAAATCCCCATTTGATTGGATCTCAAGGTTGGAATGGGGTTACAGCTTTAGCTCCAAAGGATCCTTCGCGTTGAATTTTACTTTAAATACTCGAATCCCTCTCCCTTGGCTTGCATTTACTCCTTACTTAACCCACTCTCTTTACTTCTCTTTCTCTCTCTCTCTCTCTCTCTCTCTCTCTTCTTAATTTTTCTTCAACAACCCAAAACAATTGAAGTCAGGGTTCTTTAACCCTTATATCCCTCTTGTCTTTGTGTTGAGCACATACACATAATTAGGTGTATATGATTCCAGATCTCACCTCACACTCCACACGTTTGCTTTAATTTCACATCGCATCGGTTCATCACTCCTCGAGTAAACTAGTGAACTCCTACTTGATCAAACTTATGACCGGTCGGGCACGGATCCTGAGGTCACCGTTTAACGCAATTTTTTTTTTCGGGTTATTACATCCTCCACACCTTAGAAATTTTCGTCCTCGAAAATAACCGAAAGGTGGTCGCTTGGGCACCCACATACTAGGGTGGCACGTACCCACACACATAAAAAACGAACAGATACATTACATAGAGTGAGTAACCATAATTAAAGTCAAGTACATCTTCAAAAATTTTATGTATTTAATTTATATATCAAAAATTTTTACAAGTCTCAATTTTCTGTAAATACAACTGTACTACAATGTCCAAAAAGATGACAAAATGAAACCATCGTCAACTGCTCACGCCATCCGCTCTCCTGGCGGCTCTGGTGAAGGTGCAGGCTGCTCCATCTAGACTGGCGGATGTGTGGGGGCGGACTGGGCTGCTGAAGTTGGCTGGCTGGTCTGAGGTAGCTGTGGCTGTGAAGTCTGGCTGGCTGCTCTGGTGGCTGTGGTGCCGAGCTCACTGCGCCGGTAGCCGCGATGGTGGGATGGAAGACTGGACCCCTATGGAAGGCGGTCCGTCCCGCGGTCCACTCCTCCTGGGCAAGGTGCCCGCTGGTAGTCCAACGGGTAGATATAGCGGAGGGTATGGAACATCAGAAAGTCCATCCTCCGGTTCATCCTCTCGTTGTTGGCCTCCATGCGTACCAACATGTCCTCGATGGTAGGACCGGAGTGAGGTGCTCGACGGCGGTAGGATGACGTAGGTGTAGCTGTCGCAGACTGTGCTGGCGGCGTAGGTGAAGCGGTGGTGTGGGAGGGCGCCCCCTCTGCTGGTGGCTCAACGGGGTGTGGTGGTGGGGGTGGTGGTGGTACTGGAGCTGCTGCTGCTGCCGGAACGGGACCCGGAGCCGATAGGGTCCACTTCAACAAATTGTAACTACGGCTCCAGGAAGACTTTGAAAATGTCTTCACTTGGTCCGTTGCCCTCACCTCATGGGGTGATACCACATACTCGGGAGCGTTGGAGTAACACTCCAACATGCTCGATATGAGCCGAGCATACGACATCCTCTTCTTGGGCCGTAAGTTGCCCTTCATTAACTTACCTTTTATATATCTCATCCCCTCGAGGACGATCATGGTCGCATCAAACCATCGGCTATAGAAGACCGCATAAAGTGCCTGTTGCACCTTTTCTACGCGCTCTGTGTCGTGGAGTAGTGGGTATAGGTTGCACTTGATTATTGAATCAAACATCCACATGTAGTGGGAAAGGTCGACCCTCCTAATGGAGGATCCCGATCCCGTCTTCCCGATGGTCATACGGGCTATGATCTCCTCAAATTTGGCCTCTTCCGCAAAGGGTGGAAAGAGGGTGGTCTCTGGTGTGAAATCGAGGTAACACTCGAGTACCTCGTGTATGTGGTGACGGGTGATCCCGTATTCCCGACCCTCAATCTTGGTTAAAACAACATCGTCGATAGGGCCGTCAGTTAGCCCTTGGTAGAATAAACGGGCCAATCGTGGGTAGTAGGACCCACGGATAGGTTTCAAAAGGTTGCCGAGACCTGTATTTCGGAGGTAATTACGAGCCCATTGGGTCTCGCCCGGTACATCGGGGTTCGTGAAGAGGGTTGGGTCGATAATGTACTCGACCTCAAAGGTCTTGGTTGCCCACCACTCGTTGGGTTGAATTACATTGGTGGGTGGTGGTAGCATGGGGGTGGATTCGCGTGAAGACTCGCGCGAAGACGCGCTCGTCGAACCGGAGGTGGTCTCTGATGCCGACGGTGATGGAGTCCTCACCGGTGATGGGGTGGGTGGTGGCGGTGCGACGTTTTTACGCCGGACCGGGAGTTTAGACGTTGCCTTCTTCGAAGACAAACGGGTTTTGGGTGGCATTGTGGTGAAAATTTATCAAAATTAGGGTTTAATAGCTCGAAATTGAAGAAAAAGAGTCGAACTAGGGTTTACCGTAAGTTTCGTGGTGAAAATAAGCGATCTTGGTCAGAAATCGACGAAGGAAATCCAAAACTCTAGCTCTTCGGTCGGTTGGAGAAGAAGAAGAAGGCGCGGAAAAATAAAAGTCCAAATGATTTCGAATGGGGTGAAAAACCCATCGATTTACATATATAGGCTCCGACTCGATTAATCGAAATCCAAAGTTGATTAATCGAGATTCAAAACTAGATTAAGCCGCGCGAAATCTATTAATCGTTTTCCAAAATCGATTAGTCGAAACTCAAAATCGATTAATCGAAACCATTTCGATTAATCGAAATCGCATCCGTTGAAAATTTCAAGTTTTAGAGCTCACTGGCGTGAGTCAGTCGATTAATCGAAATCCATTTCGATCAATCGAAATTACAAAATCGATTAATCGAGATTTACTTCGATTAATAGAAATCGTGCAGTCCTTCAAAATTTTTCCAATTTTAGTAAGTAACTCGATTAGTCAAACTTCCAGTTCGATTAATCGAAATCCCAAATCGATTAATCGAAATCACATAAAATACTTCAATTTCTTCAAAATTTCTCAAGTCACTCGATTAATCGAACATCTAGATCGACTAATCGAAATAAAGAATCGATCAATCGAAACCCAAATTGATTAATCGAAATTTCCCTTCTTTCATTTTCTGAATCCTCATTAAATTTTCAGTCACTGGCACATGCCAGTCGACTAATCGACCAAAATTGATTAATCGGTTTTGATCAATTTCTGTAGATGTTCAAATTTCTCTGTCTATTTGATTTATCTTGGTACCTTATGATACTAACTGATCCTTGGTTCTACAAAACACACCATCATGGCCAAGCCCGAATAAGAATTGTGCTGGACTCGAGTTGCAAAGTGTTCAGCTCGAACCTGGCCTGGCCCGTTTAGCTTGAATCTTTTTTTTTTTTTTAAATGCCTTTAGTTAACTTGTCTGGTTTGAAGGCTATATATAATTTAAAGATCTTTCATACGTTAGTTAACTTGTCTGATTTGAAATTTTAAGATCTTTTACCCTATCATATTATCAATATACAGCCTTTTATCATGACCTTCAAGGAAGGAAACATACGAGATATTTTCCAGTGCAACATGCGGACAACATACTAATTTTTCTTTTAAAATTGTGCAAAGGCTAACTTTGTACGTGAAGTAATGAGTTGCACATTGTAAGTTGGCCCTTGCCCATAGTGCAAAAGAAAGACTACGTTTTTTAAATATTTGCAATTTTAAAACACCATATAAGTCCACTGATTTGGTAAGATTATGATATAAAGATATTAGATGTAATAGATCAACACCTAATCTTTGTCATAGTACATTATCTAATTCAAGAGTTTCGCATTAAATGATCTGATAAAGATTATGACAAAAGAGTATCTACTTTTTTGTCATTTAAAGGAGCACGATTTGTTTGTTTGTTTGTTTTTTTCCCTTTTTTCAAAAATGCCCTCTAAGAATCGATGGCTGAAAATAGAGGTATCGTTTCATATTCTAACATACCTTTTATTTTTTTGGGTTAATTGCACTCTAATTCTTACGTTTCTCTTATATTATATGCAGCTTCCTGTACTTTGCATTATTTGAAATTCATTTTAACATTTGGACGTCATATGTATAGAAGTCCCTACAATAACCTAAGGTAACCCAACTATTCTACCCACTTACCTAAATATGATTTTGTCACGACCCGAAATTCTACCCCATCCCAAGGGCCTAGAATTCCGGGTTATGACCCGCACATATCCCAGATATGCTAAGCGGACATACACTTAATCAGAGTTATCGCGCATGTCCGATTCCACGAAATCCGTGAAAATCAACATATAACAGTGGAATATAAAGAATCATAAATGCTAAAATAGAAGTGCTGAATCTGAGAAATCCATCAATAAACAATAGTAAACGTCGGAGACAAATCCGATAAAATAGAATCATAAAATCCATGGTAAAAAGAAAGACTCAAACTACTACCAAGTCCGCAATGCTCAATAGTCGGTACTCGGATCGAAATCGGCACTATAACCCTCCTGGTACTCGGCTCCGTCACCCTCCCAAGGCTCCTGGTACTCAAAGACCATGGATCAAGAAAAATCGGTTGTCGGCGGGATCAGAAAGGCCGATGTCCACTCCACCAGTGAAATCACCTGCAGCTATTAGATTATCGTGGGATGAGTTTACTCAGTCACGTAAACTCAGTGGGATACACCACCAATCCACCCCATACTTCTCAGGTGCATTGTGGGTGCATCTTGTGAGTGATAAAAATAATAGTATCTCAAACCGATAGCAAAAGAATGACAAAATCATATGCATATTATAAAGCTCATACCATAAATGCAAGACCATGATCTAGATACTGATGTCCTAACGTACCTCACCATATCTCATACCTTATTATACCATGTCTTATTATCAATCTCACACATCCGTCTGTACAGCGCATGAGCGTAACTAACATACTAGTGAAATCCTATACGACCTGTGCCAGAGTCGCTGCTCGAGCTACTATGAGAGGGTCAACATAGTATCATACCACCATATCATAACGCCCTCGTGTCATACTCATACTCCACCATCCAGCCAATGGGGAGACATAATGGCCAACTGACTTGTAGACATACTCATACTCATAATCTCTCCGTAGATCCGCTTGGCGAAGACGTTTGTTGCCCTTACTATGGCTACGTAAGGAACGGCACATCTGAAACTTAAGTTATTTATCTTTGTCGCCTACACAAATGTATCTTATTATCGT
This sequence comes from Chloranthus sessilifolius, assembly GCA_021018995.1. NCBI lineage: Eukaryota > Viridiplantae > Streptophyta > Magnoliopsida > Chloranthales > Chloranthaceae > Chloranthus > Chloranthus sessilifolius. The sequence goes on along the minus strand of CM037589.1, from coordinate 42,176,208 downwards.
ATCGAATATATCTTATTTCATACTCATAACATACTCTTATAACTTAATTCTAAGACGAACTATAGTGAGATAGCCTCACCACGCTAAAGCCTAAGGTTTGAACCTCATAGCTTACTCATAATCTATACTATCATATTTGAACTCGGGTGATAGGGTCGCCAGATATGCCACCATTTACTTAGATTACACCGAATTCACACTCATCGACTCACCATGGGTCCCATTCCACCATGAGTTGTAAGGCATGTGAATGTATTCCTCGCTCGATGTCATCTCAAATAATCACCACGCCCCAAGTGTAGGTATGATCTCATACTCTGCACTCGTGTTCTAACATATCCTTAATTCATATAACTTGATTTAGTTACAAACACAACAAAGATTACACATCAAAAGTTTACATTTAGGTTTTGAGTATATCTATATTTATGTTTATTTATATAGCACTAATATAATTATATAATAGGGTGATGATTGCAATTTAGGGTGCTTGACCGAATCTTAGTTCACATTAATAGAATTTATTTCTAAAAGGAGTAAGGAATTCCAGCTTTATTAATTTTCGCTTTGTTTTAAAATGGAATAATTTACAAGTTTTCAATAGGCAATGACTTAGGGTATTTATTCTATATAAATACTTGCTAAAAATAATTGACCATATTCATATAATATATATATTATATTAAATGTAACCTTAATACAAATATTAACAATAAAAGCATTTATGAACTTGTTATAAATAAACTTTTATTATAACAGTATTATATAATAGTAATATTCATGTACAAATTTTAATAATTCATTAATTAAATGATATATAATACAACAAATAATCTTAATATTTAATATTTACTTTATTAATTTAATTCATTTCTCTAAATATCATTAATCTAATTACTAATTAATAATTGTATTATTATCAATTATTATAATAATACTAATCAAACATATAAGCTATATTTATCATTATTCAATTTATTATTCAATGAAAATATTACTTTTTAATAACTCATCACATTTACAGCCCATTATACATTTTTACTAATTATTACATTTTTTTTTTTATCAACTAATTTATTATTTAATTAACCTAATAATATTTTACTCTTTAATATAATACCACTTTCATACAATAATATTTATTTAACGTAATCTCTTTCGTAAAATTTATTTATTATTTTAGTTGTTAATTAATATTTTAATTTTATATTTTTCAACGGGGTAGGGAGTGGGTGTGGGTGTGGGTGCCACGGGGTAGTAGGGCATGCGCTCCCATAGGGTTTCAATCGATTGACGGCCACAGATTCACAATAAAGTAAATAAAAATATAGGGTTCCGAAAATAAAACCCAACAATGCATCAAAGATCTCACAAAATTTTATGCAAAAACAGATTTCACAAAATGTCATACAAAAACAGAATTTACAAAATTTCATACCAAAAACAGATTTCATTATTATTATAATCCTAAAATAGATTTTTAAAAAAAAATAAAATAAATAAAAACAGTTTTAGATTTATTTTAAATATCCCATTGGTACGCGATCAACATATTTTACGCGATGGGATCTAAGAAGGATGAGACGGATAGATGGGTACCCACCTCTTGAAGCGTGCTCGGCGAATCGACGGCGGTTAGGGCGATAGAGATCGGCGTCCACACGATTGGGCCGTCCACGATTACGCCGTCTTCACCTCGATTTGATGATAGAAAAATACCACAGTGGTTCTTGTGGAAGAACACACAAGAGATTTAAAAGAGATTAGGGTGTTTTTAGAAAAGGGTGGCTATAGAAGAAGATGGAGTGACGGCTAGGGTTTTTAAGAAGAATTCTTATAATAATGATTTAGGGTTCTCACGTAGCAAGGTTTGATCCTTAGACCTCTTATCTATATCCAAAGCCTTTCAACCACTAGGCTACAACACAACTTGTGTCAAATAAAGACAATTTTAAATATAATACCTTTTTAAAATCAAAATGTGTATTTTCTCAACTAGGGTAGGTTCTGGTGTAGAGCACTAACACCATGCAAGGTATAAAACACAATCTAACACCAATAAAAGAAAGTTCAAAAATTCGGGTTGTTATATTCTCCCCTCCTTATAATATTTTCGTCCTCGAAAATTACGTACCTGTAGTGATGAGTTTCGGGTACTTCTCCATCATCTCAGTTTCTCATCAAAAGTCAACTATTCAACATTAATAAAGAAAAAAAAAATCAGGGTCATTACAGATTTATATAATGAAAATATCATATTTGCCTTTTATTTTTCCTTCAAGCTCTTACCCACCTTTCAATTCAGGTAATCGAACTAGCAATCAACTTCGCCACAAATTAGGCACCAAAGTCATTTTTCATTTATCCTAAAATTTAAAGACCCAACTGCTACTCATTAATGGGTGTAGTACTAAGCTATCAATCTGAATGTCAGGGATTAACATGCCCGCCGTCGAGATGCACACAGATACCCACGCAAATTTTCATGTCTACGCAGCACACGACATGCATTCAGTGTACAAGTGATCAGGTTGGTAGTTGTATACGTAGTCACAAAAATCGTCGAATTTTAAGCCCCCCGAATTAATCCCGATTAGTTTGCGGATTTTTGAAAAATTTGCCTAATCACAAAAAGTCGCAAATTATTCCCGAATTTCTCAAAAAAGTTGTGATGTACTATTTTTTTTTTTATAACTACCATTTTTTTTTTTTTAAATTTGCTTATCAATTTTTCTTCCGAATATTTCCCTGAACTTTTCGAATTTGCCGGATTTTTTTTGAATTTTCACCTCGCCGAACTATTGCTGAACTCCAATTTGGTGACTATGGTTGTATACCAGCTTACGTTTCAAATCTCAATTCTGATACAGTAATAGTCTCGATCATGGCTCGAACCGGTATTTTATTAGAATATACCAGCAATTTTTGAAAAAATTAAAAAAAATTAAAAGAATAAAGGCATAGTAGGTATCTAAGGTTGGGTTGAGTACGGTTGGGCTGGCCCATCAGCTTACTTTGACTGTCCCTAAAACTAGGGGTCTAAATGGGTCGGGACTTAAACGGCTTGCGTTTTTAAGTGTGTTAAAATAGTCGCCTCATGTCCGGCCTGATTATTATTCGAGCCGGATTGGGTCGACTTAAAAATAACTTAGCCCATATCCGGCCCAACACATAATTGGGCTTTTTTCAGGCCAGGCTGGGCCAAGCGTGGCATAAGCCCATTCAAGACACATTTCTATCCTTTTTTAGGGTAAATTCAAGCCACATGAGCCCATCCAACCCTTTAGAGTAAATGTAATTGAAATAATTATCAAATATACCCTTATTTTAAAACACTAATAAATTAAAACAAGGATAATATATATAGTAGTTAGAACTTGGGTATTAAAGTTTTATATGAATGTGTTTCTATAAAGGAAGAGTAACTCAATATTTTAATGGGTTTTTTGCAAATACCCCCTTGAGTTATGCTGATATTATAAATAACCCCCTCAGTTATAGCTATTTGCTTTAAACCCCCTGAGTTAGCATTTTGGTGTTTATAAAATACCCTCTTTAACGAATGCTACTTTAAATGGTTAACCAACAGTTAAAGAATAGCCTAAATACCATATTTATCATTTTTTAAATTAAATTACTAAATTGACACCCTCTACACGTGGTAAGAGTAATTTTAAATTCACCCCTCCACTTACAAAAAAGAATAGTTTTAAATCCACCCCCCAAATATTTGAGTTCACCCACGCTGAAAAACATTGACTACATTGAATCGGACGATGGAGATTGTTCATCGTCCTAACCTTTCACACGATGGATCTTGAGATCATGGTGGCACCATTAGACAGTTGACTGCATTGAATCGGACGATGGAGATCATTTATCGTCCCAACCTTTCACAATATGTATCTTGAGATCATGGTGGCACCATCAGACAATTGACTGCATTGAATTGGATGATGGTGGTCGTTTATCGTCCCAACCATTCACACGATGGATCTTGAGATCATGGTGGCACCATTAGATGATTGATTTTTTATTTCATGTGGTACACATCCAAAAAAATGACCTTAAAATTAATTTTTACTGTATACGTGATGTTAACGTCACTTTTCTAAGATGTGTGCCACGAAATAAAACACTGATCGTCTAATGGTATGCCTAAACGATCTCCATCGTCTTATTCAATGCAATTAATGTGTTTTAGCGTGGGTGAACTCAAAGATTTGGTGGATGGAATTAGACACAGTTAGATAATTCAATTCCTAAAAATGCGTCTTGAATCATATAGGAAATTGGAGAGACGAGTATTTTGAGTGGAATGTATAGATTGAAGGTTTTCTTTTCAAGAATAATTGTATCGTTTGCCACAAATTCTCCATTGGTTGAGTATTTGTCCAAACGTTGGTATGCTTTAATGGGGGAATCACCCATCTGATGAGTTTTGAATCTGATGGGTGAATGAAGGGCCTTTTAGAAGAGTACCTTTAAATCCACCCACTGAATCTTCAAGTTCACCCACGCTGAAACACGTTGATTGAATTGAATCGAACGATGGAGAACATTTATCCTTCAATTCTTTCTCATGATGGATTTTGAGATCATGATCATACCATTAGACGGTCATTGTTTTATTTCACGTGACACACATCTCATAAAAGTGACCTTAACATCACGTGCATACTTAAAATTAATATTAAGGTCACTTTTAGGGGTGTGTACCACATAAAATAAAAAATCGACCGTCTGATGGTACACCTATGATCTAAAGATCGATCTCATGAAGGATTGGGACGATAAAAAATCTCTATCATTTGATTTAATGCAGTCGATGTGTTTCAGCATGGGTGAACTCAAAGATTTTGTGGGTGAATTTAAAGGTACTCCTTTTAGAATAGTGATAAATTATAATGGCATGACTTGTAAATAAAGGTGAATGAAAGGCCTTTTAGAATAGTGATAAACTTTAATGGCATGACTTATAAATATAGATGAATGAAGGGCTTTTTAGAATGGTGGTGTTTTTAAAATATTGATTTCATTAAGGGTAAAATAGGCTTTCTTATAATATGAAACAAAAATACAAAAGTTGGGGGTCCAGAATAAATACCCATAACTCAGGGAGTTTCTTATAATATTAGCATAATACAACGGGGCATATGCAAAAAAACCCTATTTTAATTACCTCAAGTTAGTTTAGGGACTTTTATGCATAAGACATTCAAATGTTTTAATAAATTTTAAAAAATAAAAACTATAGGGACTTGCATATAATATTAGAGAAAGATAGGAACTCCAGAGCTATTAACCTCTTTTTTGTACGAAACGATTCCTCAGCTGTACTTGATCATTGTCAGTGAAATTTTGGCTCACGCAAAAGATCACAATTCTTTTCTTCTAAAGGCGTAAGAGTCTAAAAGCCCTTTATCACTTTTCCAGGGTCGGGTCCGTGCTATACGTTTTTGTTGTTTGAAAAGAATGCGGATTGGGTGTTTTTCATAAACACATGGTTACGGTATAATTCAATAGGCATTTTTTATGGGTAGCCTTATAAACACCCACATAACCGTGGTGGGCACCAAAAACTATGGACTGCTTTATTAATTTCAAAAACTATTGACTGCTTTTAACCAGATTATAGACCATGGGAATCGTTTTTGTCCCCCAAATCTTCCACACAAGGGATTTGGAGACCATGAGCATATTATTAGATGATCGGTTTTCGATTTCACGCGGCACAAATTTCAAAAAAGTGATTTTAAAATTATATGACATAGATCACGCTCAAATGTGATCTTAGAGCAAATTTTTTAGATCTACGTCGTGTGGAATAAAAAATTGACTGTTTAATAATACTCTAAGGCCATGTTCGGGTATTTCCCCAATTATCTTAGAAAAGCTCAGATTCCTAACAACTCTATTTCCTGTAGATTCATGATAAACTCAGATTCCTAGCTTTTTCCCAAATGTGTTCTTTTAAGCCTCAGAAAAGCTTAGATTCTGACAAACTCAGATTCCTGTGTTCTTTTAATTAATCCAGAAAATCACAGAATCAGTCTATTTTAGGGACATCGTATGACCGTAAGAATGACGGTAGAGCATCTGATACTGTGCCGTATATATTTGGAGGTTATTTTTGAGCAATGCACGATCCACGAGAAGTTAAACACTTTCGTCGATGCAATTGAGCAAAATAGATTCCTAAAGCTATACTATTTGATCGCCTATCATCGTAACATTATATTAATGGAAAAGCAACATATAACCCCAAATATGATTATAAGGTTGCGTCGTTCCCACCTCTTGGTCAGAAGAGTAAGAGATAGTGACTGTATGAATGTGGAAGCTATCATTCGAGCTATTATCACGATGATGTTGCATAGGAAGTATCTAATTGGAGTCCTCCCACTACAAAATATGCTGATTTTAGTAGCGGTTTTAAACCGCCGCTAAATTTTTTAACAGTGATTGTGAAAACCGCCATACTTAAACGCGTTGGGAAAACTTTTTGTAACCGCCACTAAATATTAGTATTTTTACTGGCGGTGTCTGACCACCGGTATAGTTATTCAGCAGCGGTTGTTACTCCCGGGGTGTCCTTGCCAAATTGTCGTTAGTGTAATTTTTTTGGTGATGTAAACCGTCGATAATACCAGTAAAAGCATTATTTTAAAAAAAATATATCATTACTTGCACACACGAGTTGACCCATAGACATACACACATTTAAAAGAAAGAGTTGATATTTTGGGAATCTGTGCCATATGAAAATACCGTCTAAGTCATTTAATTAATATGAAGATAATGATCTAAAGATCATTAATACAATAGATTGTGTTTGGTGTCAATCTCTTTATACTAAAGATCCTTAGATCATAGTCAAAATCACCACAATATTTTCGTAATAGCAAAACATTAATAACCAATTAAAAATTGACAAGGAACACTCTCCCGGATGCAAGCCGGAATCTTTTGAATGAAACATCAACAAACCGAAATTCGACTCCCTACCGAAATTCAACAAACCGAAATTTAAAACTTAGAAAAAAAAAAAAAAAAACCTCAAATTTAGCATGTTGGCATGTTATTGGCATCAACATTGCTGTCAAGCAATTCAGACTTTCAGCAAAATATGCCAAATCTACCGCACACCAAAAAATCATCATGGAAACATAAAATTAAATAACTAATTAACAGTCGACAAGCTACCCATTAATCTTCCCTACACAAATTCGCAAATTTATGATCATTGATCTAAAGAAAAAAAAAATGGCCTCAAAATAAATAAGAACAAATTAGTTGATAGATCAGAAAAAAAAAAAAAAAAAAAACCTTGAGGCATGGAGAAAATGTAAAATTTTTGTATTTTCCGAGCATTATTCACAAAATCTGAGCAATTCTGGGTAGTCGAGTATGGCCTAATGATCTCAAGTACCCTCATGGGGAAGATTGGGATGAAAAACACTTCATCGCCTTATTCAAAGTGGTCAATAATTTTTGGGATAGTTGCCCTCTAAAATTTTATGGGTGTTAATAAAGTTACCCTTTTATTTATTTATTGCCTTGTTTTTTATTGTCTCGTTTTGGGACTTAGGACTTTGGGGTAGTCGCTTTGTGTGCATGACGATGGAATTTTGGATGGTTTCAAATGTACGAGTGCCACCTCTATTGCACTTATAGACAAGATATTGTCCTACATTGGAAAAGTTGACCAAGTGGCCCATTCGGCGGCTTAATTTAAGCAGTGGTACAGGAGGTGACTTTTATCTTTGACTAAGTATAAAGCTTTATGATATACATCTTTGACAAATTTAATTTGTCTAATTACTTGAATATCACGTGAATTTTAATTATATCGCTAACTTGCTTACACCAAATGATTTGATTCTCTCGCAAGCATCATCCATAGGCCAACATTGTTGCATGCTGTTCTACGTCATGAACCACTGAGTCTTTGGACAGCGGGAAGGTTTTAGTGTTCAACTGCTGCAGCTAAGCTGGATAAGGGTCATATGGGTCAAGCTTAAAAACTTAAGCTCAATACATTATCATCTACTAAATTTTTTTTCTTCTATTTTAAGTTTAATACATTATTGTAATATATATATATATATATATATATATATATATATATATGAAAAAAATTCATATGACTTGAGTCATTATTAGACATAACTTTATGACTTATGCTCTTATTAGTTACATATTATATTAGGTGATTTAAAATTTCATTTTGATGTGACATGCAGCTAATAATTATTAGTCATAAACTTATATTTCATAATTGGAGTTAGAGGATCGTCATAACCATATATATATATAGTCATGGACATCTCAGTGGAGTCTTAAATTGTAAACATATGACTCGAGCTATAATTTTTTGTTTGTCACATCAGGTTGACTTTTAGTTCACTTAATGTGACATATAACAAATAAGAACTAGAGTAATGAACTTATGTCATATGACTCGAGTCATATAATCATTTCCCAATACATGAAACCCTTAGAAAAGTATGAGCCTTAAAGAAAATAAGGGTACGTTTGATTGAAGACGTGTTTTCTACACACGTTGTTACGCGATGCGACAACCTCATACGAGGGTGCCCTCTCGTATCCATAAGCCAAAAAAAACACTAAAATGTGTTTTCTCTATGTCAATCAAATGACCACTTACGGCCAACCTATCCGTTATAACCAAGAAAACACGTTTGGTATTGCAATCAAACGTGCCCTAAGTGTCACAGAAGCGTTGGCATAAGAGCGGCTCTTGAGCTCTGTGCAACACTCTTATGCTTAGATCACCTTCGATCCTTTTCTCATTCAATTGCAAAATGGTTTAACTCAAAAAATTAATATGCTTCGCAATTTAATTTTGTACTTTTTATTTTTCGAATTTAATGGGTAAGCTAGGCTTAAACATGTGACTTTTAGGTTGTAATGTTGCCACCATGGATCAAAATATCGTCCGATTCCGATACGTATCGGTATCGGACGTGAACGATACGGTACATTAAATGTACCGTATCGCTCATTTATATTGCAAATATTAGACGATACATTTAATGTATCGTCTGATACACTACTGTTCTGGTACATACTGATTTTTTGACCAAAAGATACATACTGATTTTCCGACATTTTAACCCGTGGTTGCCACCTTATGACACTTTTCTTCAAATGTGACCAAGAGATAAATTATTAAACCTAAAAATATTTTATAAGCTAGTTTCCAATCTCATTTTTTCTTAAAACAACTTCCTCTTCATCAGAGCATCTCTTGGAGAGATGCTAAAAACCTCATATTCGCTTAATGTCTACTGAAATCTCAAATCTTCAATATCTCATTCACCAAAGTAGAGACGTGCTGCACTACTAACTACTTTTAGCTAGTAGTGTTAATGTTTGCTACTTATGTTTTTTAATAATCTCTCTCTTTCTTCGTAAGTATTGATAAAAATATAATAAAATTAAAATTAAAATTAATATTTTATAGGAAAGAGTAGTTAACATATAAAATAATGAAGAATGATAACTAAATCCCCATATATCGACAGCGTCATGGACCACTTGAATTGATTAAAGGTGTGTGCACATGGGCGCACAATACGAGCACAAAAAAACATACTCATTTCAAGTGGCGTAGGTGAATCTTTTATTATATATATATATATATATTATTTTAATAATATATATTTTTTATTATTTTAAAATTAAATTTATAGTTATCATTATATATTAATAATAGTTTTATAATTTAATGACAAACTTATAAATATTTTATTTTTAAATGTCTTCTCAAATTTTGATTTATCTGTTTATCGTTAGTTGAAAAGACACAAGTCTAGCATTTCTTTACCGGAAATCTAAAAAGACACAAGTGAACTGATAAGTCTGACATCTCTTCACTGAAAATCTGAAAAGACATACGTGAATCGATTTTAGCTCTTTACCATTGTCTTTTTCACAAGTCTTACGTTTTTTCACCGTAAATATAAAAAGACATAAGTGAATTAATTTTATCTTTTTATAATTATCTAAAAAGATAAATCACTTCACGATTATCTAAAAAAATATAATCTTTTAAGATTTTTTCTATAAATAAAGATCATATCCAAGTTAAAAAGACATAATAAAAAATATAATATCTATTTTTCCTTTTCTTGTATGTTCTTATTTTTTTTAAAGAGTCTTTGTATATCAGAAAATCTGTGTGACGGATTCTTTCTTTAGAAAATGCAATCTAGAAAAGAGCATATAGTTCTTAGCAAGATTGGACTCTATTATATCCTGAAGGTAGATTCGTTGAAAACCCTGTTGCATCTTCGTTTATCCGACGGAGTGGAGGCGTCTATTGTTTTTAAAACAGCGTAGTGAACTATATGTTTCGGAGCCATTATCAATACAATTTTTTTCAATATCTCTCATATATATATATATATATATATATATATATATATATATATATATTGATGAGTAGTAAAATATGATGATATTTCACCCCTAAAGACCTATATTTAGTCATCCGATGAAAGCTATTTAATATGTTTTATATAGTTTTAGTGGTTTACAGGTCTGGAGATGTGTTGAGCATAAAATAATTCAAGAGTTCAGAATATAACATCAAATTCGTGCTACCTTGGATCATACAAAACTTATCCCAACTTGAAGCTTAATTTTGACCTTTAAAATATCGGATTTACGAAATAGTTAAAATACTAAAGTTGTAGAGCTCGACGTCTTTTTTCCAACGCCACAAGAATCGCCTCAATTCGACTTTTAGATAAAAAGTTATGACTAAAATACTGAGATTATGTATGTTGAAGAGTTGGGCTGAGTTTCACGAAAATCTGTGTAGGTCGATCAATCGACCAACATACTCGATCAATCGACACTTACACCAAATTTTTATGTTTTTAAAGCTCAAAATTGAGGGGAAAAATTAGGTTTCGAAATTAGACCCTATTTAAGAAAAAATTAGAGTTAGAGTCGAGGAGTCTCTCCCTTTGGGGAGCCTTTTATTTTTCTTAGCATTTTTAGTTTCCTTCAGTTTTTCCTTTTTATTTTCAAGCATTGTTCTTTTAATTTCCTAGTTTTAGATCTTAGATTAGTTTAATTTTTGCATTCAATAAAAGATTGTACGCATTGGATTAAAACTTTCGTAGGTTTTTGTGGATAATTCTTTACGGTATTTTAATATCATTTTTAATTTCTGTCTTTATTTTATTATTTATTTTAATCATGTGTGACTAGTTTCATCAAGGATGGGGATCTGATAAATCTCATCCGAGATATTCATTAATATTAATATAAATTTGTGATTGAGATGTTAGATTCTTTTAAGCGCCCTAATGTTACTATTGACATGAATATTATCTGATTGTGGTCTGATATCTAGGAGCTAATCATGCCCTATGATCTCAACATTGCAATGAAGATTTTATCCTAATTATCACCTATCTTAGGGTTATGTCCTACTACTATCTAAAGTGTGAGTGTTAATCATATACTCATGAGGGGTTAATCATACCTCTCCGTGATCTTAGATCGGTAGTGTAGACTTTACTCCAAGAGTAAGTTCTAATTACCATCCGAGGTGTGAGTGTTAATCATGCATCTCTTTCATCTTAGATCGGTAGTATGAAATTTACCTAGAGATTGAGTTCTGAATATTATCTGAAGTGTAAGTGTTAATCATACACTCATGGGATGCTAATCATACATCTCCTTGATCTCATATTTGCACTCTAGAACTCATGTGTGTTTGGATCCAGTGCTTGTACATTGACATCTTTTGATAATCACATATTTTAATCCACAGATTTGTATTACATGAATGATAAACTTACGATGAGAGGATTTGGTATCTCAATCCTTATCTTTTATTAATTGTTTAAAATTTATTTTATTGCCTAGTCTTTATCTCATTTGTCAAACTTTCAGAATCTTTAGGCTACTTAAATACTGTGCTAGATTTGTGATAATTTCTTTATTAATTTATGCTTCATCTTTTGAATATTTTGACTAATCTTTGTGAGAACAATCTCGTACTCTACACTCATTGACTATATTACGATTCGTGCGTTTACAAGTAAAACAATATATATATATATAGTAAGAGAGCTTTTCTTTTGATCTCTCTCACAGATTTTATGGGTTGCTTGAAGGCACCATCCTCTTTTCATCACTCCCGTCCATTGTATGCACGGCTCCTTATTAGTCTAGTATATAAAATGATCGGACAAGTTTTTATAGACAATTTTGCAGGCAGCTTAAGCTGCGCGGGGAGTGGGAACCAAATAATGCAGCCTCTCACACGGTGCCTCATAACCTGCCTGGCAAAATCTTTATCTTAATAATTTTTCAAAATGAGAAGGCCAAGGGGGAGAGAGGGTAGGGAACCAGAGGAGAGAGTGCAATGGCAGCTAGACAGCAACAGGTTAGGGAAGTGGGTCTGTGTAACGGGATATAAAGCACGTGCCTGTCACACGGCTAATCCACCTCGTTTGATTTTATCCTCCGGATTCCTTCGCCTCCGGATGTACGGTTGGGATCTTCTCTCTTTTCGTATAGTTGACACTACAGAGAGATGCTATGCCACATGTGGGAGACTGGAAGTTGGGGGACCCTGTTTGAATTAAATACAACCGGGCCGTAATTAATTCCCAAATATACCCTCTATTCAATTCAAAGTTCAAACCCATGTTGGCTTTCATCAAGTGACTATCATGGGTATTTTCTTGGAATATTATTAATGGTGGACTGTTTTTGATAGACACTGTTGCAAACAGCTTATATGGGCCGTATAACTAATGATTAGATATTGAACCCACCTCGCACACATCTGCGATCACAGTGCACCATAGCATGCCATGATCATGATCACATTAGTGACATAATTCACTTGTAATCAACATCTGTGATCACAGTGCACATTAGTAACATAAATCACTTGTAATCAACATCTGACCGTTTAATATGTGAGCCATAATCTTAAGATCTAATGTGTAAAGGAATGAGATATAAAATGACCTCTATCAAATGATTCAAAGCAGTCAGCTCCGTGATGATTTAAAGTAGTCAACAGCGGTGGAACCCTAGATTGCCTTGCAAAAGTCTTTGGTTTCATGCATATAATCAGTGCCTGAGCCATGGAAATGACATTTCTAATTTTTTTTCTTTTGGCCACCTCTAAACTTTCTCTTAATGAACAAATGCCACACATTATGCTCACCACATGACTCAAGTGCTTTTACCATAGTACTTCAGCGCTTTTGTTCGTTTAATCATATATTTGAAGGTTTTTATTAGTTTTATATATGTGCCATGTGGACATATGAGGCCACCTAGCACCTATATAGAGCTACTAATAAGTTAGCCCTTGCACAGATTAAAAGCAAGACTTGGTATATATTTTGGGCAACAAGGCATGTAAAAATATCATTTAAGTTGTTTGATTTGAAACACATGATTTAAAGATTTTTAGTGTAAAAAAATTAGAATAAAACACAATCTCTATTATATAATTTAACACAATTAATCGATGAATCAAATGACTATTGACAACATTGAATCATTTGATAGAGATATTATTTCCTACCAATATTTTGCACCTAACAATAAATCACAATCTTCAAATCAGATGACTTAGACAATGTTTCACTTGGCAAAAGTCTCTAACAGAAGTCTTTCTTTTAAATTATGTGCCAGGACCAACTTTTCATGTGCAAGTAATGACCGGTTAAACATAACTTCAGCCCCACTTTTAAAATCCCAATGGTATCTGGTTCCTTTATTTACAACCAAATAATCTTCCTTTTGTACTCAGATTTTACGTGTTTAAATTATTGATTGATTTGAATTAGACGATCAAGATTGTTTTTCATCCTACACTTTGACCTAATAGATCTTGAGATCATGGGCTTACCATAAGAAGGCCAAATTTTGATTTCGTATGATGCATATCCCAAAAAAATGAACATAATTATAATACAGCAAACATAGTTCTTGAATAACTTTTCAAATTTAATGCCACATGGAATCATAATCTAATCATTTGATGTTAAAATAATGGTATGATATTTTATTGTCTTGAAGATTGGGACAAAAAAGTTTCGCGATCGTCTTATTCTTAGCAATTAACAGTTAAAACTTAGGTTGAGATGAATAACGGAAGGTCGAAAATAAAGGCAACAAATGGACTTTTTTCGTTTTTCTGTAAAGCCAAACTTCAACGCATGGAGAAGATTGAACTTCCGCATCGCGTTTGCGTCACGAAGCACCTTCCCGCCCATTGTGTCAAATCAATGTTTGCTTCAATTTATGTCGCGGAAGAAAAACGAGTGCTGGTTGTTGGTGGTCTTTATAATTAATTTAAAATTTGTCCTTACCAACCAACATTTCACATGCTTAAACTCCCAAATGCTTTGAATTAGACCATATGGAGACCGTTTTTCGTCTGTCTTCCATACAATAGATCTTGGCCATTCTCCTACCATCAAACAGTCAGATTTTAAATCCAGATAACACATATTCTGAAAGTTAATTATCTAAGATATGCATATAATGTATGCAAGGATTATATTAATTTTTTTGACATGTGCACCATATAGAATTGAAATTTGATTGTCCGGTGATGAGCCCATGATCTCAAGATTTATTGTTCTCATGATCTCAAAATTTATTGTATTAAAGATTGAGATGAAAAATAATCTTTATCATCAAAATTGAGAAGGTAGTGAAACCTAAATTGAGAAGGAAGAAATCATAAATTGTAAATAAAATTACCCGTTCACGTACATGGTAAACATGGTTACCGAAAATCACGACTAGTTGATGAGAGCTTGTATAAGTAAGGACTAAAGTGACTAGTTGGTGAGAGCTTGTATAAGTAAGGACTAAAGTGTGTATTGGCTATAGTACATGTTCAATGCATAAAACTACTTCAATAGTCGATGAGGTTCTTGATATTTTTAAGGGAAAATGCTTCAAAAGGTTTTGCTTTCCTACTTAATTGTTCCTGTCCACAAATCCTGAAAAATGATCAGGATATTAAATAAATATGCCATCGAACTTGAATATAGGCAGAGGCATGCGAGCCAAGAAAGTGAGAGATAGATTAATTGGTGCGGCAATTATAAAAAGGTTTGGTCTGCCAAGTTTGAAAAATACAATCAATAAATGGGTGTTGTGTCCTTGTGGACTATGGTACTGGCATATGAGTGGCTATTCTTATGGACCAATCAGAAAAGTACAATATATATATCCTGTTGAAATTGTGGCTTGAGTTTTATTGTTGGTACTGATCGACAGGTTAAACTGTACACCCAACTGCAGTTGAATGAGTCGAACTTGTGCCTTGAAATTTTTTTAGGGTTATTGAGCGTATTTTTGTCATAATTTATGTGAGATGGCTGTATTTTGTAATAGATATAAACTCTAACTATAAATTAAGATTATGTTAAAAGAAACTCGATTTTTGTGATTTTGAGAGATTTTATATCCCTACTTTTTCACATATTAGTGAAAGGATTCAGCATTATCCATGGACGTAGATAAGTTGTCAACCTACGTGAATCTTGTATTTGTATTTTGCTTATTTTATGTATTTCTAATTGCCATATTTTCTACAAATCCAATGTGAGGCGCTCATCATATTACATCAGGGACATAAGGCGGTTGCAACATTGATGGTCTGGATCCATGATCACATAGGTCGACGTCAGGCCCGTATGGGTCCAAATGCCATCATTTGTGTTAATTGAAGTGGGCTATATTTAATCTCATTTGCTTTCTTTTGAATAATAACCTCTCATTCCTGTGGTGGAAATTTGACCGTAGCGGCAAGGGTCGTACTCTTGTCCATCTCATGGATCAAAATCTCGGCCGAAAATTTAAATTTTTGGCCGAGACGTCTTGGTTTCGATTGATTCCGAGCCCGAAAAATCATAAAAACCGCCCCCCTTCTAAAACTGTGTAATTATCAGCCGAATTTTCAAATTATCGACCGATGATTTGAAAATTTAAATTTCCGGCCGATATGCATTCTCGCCCTTTTTAGAATTTTAGAAATTTAAAAATTTTTAAAGGATAAAACCTAATTTTTGTAAAAAAAATTCTCATTTCTATTTTTCCTTTGGCATAAAACCCATGAAAAAAAAAAAAAAAAGAAAAAGAAGAACAACTTTTTTTTAAGGGTTTTAAAACCCAATTTTTGAAAAAAAGACCCCATTTTTCTTCTCCCTTAGCTATAAAAACTATGGATGGAAGCGGAAGAAGAAAAAAAAAAAAAAAAGGAAGAAGAAGAAATATAAGAGTTGTTTTCGCCACCGACTTACCGCTGGTTTCTCCACCGAACCTGCAAATATACACATATGTAAATAACTGCAAACATAAACATATGTAAAAGAGTATGGGACTCACTCTCATGTTAGTCACATATACACTAGAATAGTGTGTAAGTGATCTTACATCAGCAGGGTTTAAAATATAAGTGATCTATATCGTACGATGTAAGTAATCACATGATGAAGATTATATTTCGTGCCAATTTTGTCCACTAAGGATCTATAGATCATGAACTTTGGATTAGACGGCCCAGATTGTGTTTCAAATTATCATATGATATAATAGCCTTTGACTATATTTAATCACATAGTGAAGTTTATATTTGGTGTCAATCTTGTCCACTAAGGATCTATAGATCATGAACTTTAGATCAGACGACCCACATTGCGTTTTCATGTATCATATGTCCCTAAAATACAAACTCTTTTTTTTAACCTTGGTGCAATCACTTAAAAAGCGAGTGCAAGTACATATGATCTTCAGATTGCATTTTCCGAAATTTATCAAAAATTACCAAAATTTTGACCAATTTACGATTCGGGTCATTAACGAAACAGAAACCTAAACTAATATTTTGATCCATGGTATATATCTGTTCTAATAATGTTAAATAGCTTAAAAAAAATTAAAAAAATAAAGTTCGGCAAAGTTCGATAAAGTTCGGAGCATATTTTAAAAAATATCCGAAATTTACCGAAATTTTGATTAATTTACGGTTCGGGTCCTGACCGAAACCAAAACTAAAATTGAGATTTTGATCCTTGGTCCATCTACACCGACCATTCATGGCCTATCATGGTGCATAGTAATCAAAGATGTGTGATACGTGGAATCTAGCAGTCAAAGGTTGGAATGGGGTACCGGTGAGTTGCGCCCTCAGAATCTTTAGTTGCAAAATTGCTACTTATGCAAATTTATGGGGGGCTTTGGGAGCATGGATCAAAATTTTGGCCTAAATCTAGGCTCGAAACGTTTCAGTTTCTTCCCCTACCGAAATCGAGACCGTGAATCTAAATTTCGGTTCTTAAATTTACTAACGAGAAAATTTCGGCCGAAATTTAGATTCAAATTTTCGGATTTGGTAATGACTTCGAGAGAGTAGATGAAGTGTACAACTGTACATCATAAATAATTGCCATCAGATGCGCCTTTACATGCATGCTCAGTTTTCGATGATCAGACAAAAGAACAGATGTTAGGTTCTTAGACCCGTACAACACCTGTGGTATGCAGGTTATCTTATAGGTACCCTGCAGTCGTTGTCATTAATTGAGATGTCCATATGGTAGGTCAACATGGAGATGGCACTCTGCGAAAAATTCATTATTCTCAAACGCTACCCCACCAAAGCAGTTTTTTTTTTTTTGCCTCAATTTAGACCGATCCCAATTTAAAGGCACTTGTACTCTTGTAGAGTTGTCCTGAGAAATTTATCTATTTATTTATTTTTATTTTTAAATATGGGTCAAGTAAACTTCGACCCTGAGGAGACCCAAATTGGTGACCTGAGCAAACTCAATCCAAGGCCTGACCAATTGAGCTATCCCTCCGGGTCTATACTCCTGAGCAATCACTATAAATTACTTTTTATTTTTTTCATAAATAAGTAGGTAATTATTATTAATTTAGAAAAAATTTAACTTGAGTGATTTGTATTACACATCGGAGACTTTTTTTGGCCCCAATTTTGACACAATAAATCTTGAGATCATGAGCTTATCATCAAATGACCAAATTTTAATCACACATGATAGACATCCTAAAATATAAACGTAATCTTTCACCAAGCAACCAAAATAAAATCATCTGCCTCTGAAAACCCATCTTACCAAATAGGGTAAAAGCACTCATCTACAAAGAGAGGCAGAGAGCTCAGTTTTTTGCATATACCCCCTGAGATATGCCGATATTACATTAAACCCCTGAGTTAGGAGTATTTATTCTTCAGCCTTTACTTTTGTGTTTTTATTTCATACATCCCTGTCGTTAAATGGATTGAAATAATTATTTTGCCCTTAATGAAACCAATATTCTAAAAATACCATCATTCTAAAAGGCCTTTCATTCATCTATATTGATAAGTATAGTTTACCACCATTCTAAAAGGCCCTTTATTCACCTTTATTTATAAGTCATGCCATTATAGCTTACCACTACCATTCTAAAAGGAGTACCTTTAAATCCACCCACAAAATCTTTGAGTTCACCCATCTTGAAACACATTGACTGCATTGAATCAGACGATGGAGATTGCTTATCTTTCCAATATTTCATGAGATCGACCTTTAGATTATGGGTGTACCATCAGACGACCGATTTTTTATTTCATGTGGTACACACCCATAAAAGTAACCTTAAAATCAATTTTAAGCGTACACGGATGTTAAGGTCACTTTTATGAGATGTGTTCCACGTGAAATAAAAAATCGACCGCTTGATGGTACACCTATGATCTAAAGATCGATCTCATGAAAGATTGGGAGGATAAATGATCTCCATTGTTCGATTTAATTCAATTAACGTGTTTCAACGTGGGTGAACTCAAAGATTCGGGGGGTGAATTTAAAGGTACTATTCTAAAAGGTCTTCCATTCACTTATCAGATTCAAGACCCATCAAATGGGTGATTCCCTCATTAAAGCATGCCAGCGTTTGGACAAATGCTCAACCAATGGAGAATTTGTGACAAATCATGCAATTATTCTCGTAAAAAAAATCTTCAATCTACATGTTCTTAGATTAATAACCAAATTTTGGAATGATTTTTAATTTTGGGTATCTAAAATTTTTTGTAGGCTTTTATTATTATTTTGGGATGATTTTTAATTTTGGGTATCTAAAATTTTGGTAGTTTTTTATATTGGGTATATAAATAATGTTGTTGGGCATTAAACAATAAACAATTCAGTGATCGAGTGGAACTTGAAAATAAATGAGTCAGCATTTTCAACCCGACCTAATGGGTTGGGACTTGAAAATCTAAAGCCAAGCCCAAACCTATGGCAGGTCGGGTCGTTTGACTTTGATCCATCGAGTTGACCCGACGGGTTGAAATCCTCTTGTATTGGTGTCATCATTAATCTCCAATGATTGTATAAGTAAAACCATCCCAATCGTGTTTCAAAATTTTGGCTGAATTCAAACTGTCGGCCGCAATTTATTGGTTTCAGTCCTCACCGAAACAAAAATAACCTTGAAATTTCAATCAAATTATGTATGGCAATAAAATTTTTTGCCGAAATTTAGACCGAAATTCAAAATTATGGTCGAAAATTTCATTCAAATTTTTGGTTTCGGTCATGCCGAAAACTGAAAACGAAACCGAAATTTTGATCCTTGATCCTAACTGTCAAATCAATTGATCACTTCTTTTATGAACCATATATTGGAAATTGCATGTATTAGACATCATAACCGTTTATCAACTACTTTTGTATGGACTGTTGCATATATTTTACTGATCAAAGGCATAAAATCTATAGTTTAGATTCAAGTGAACATGCACTGATTTCTAGTGGTGATTGAGGGCACTATCATGATCTTTGATCCCAATCGTCTGATGGTACACCCATGATCTAAAGATCGATCTCATGAAATATTGGGTCGATAAATAATCTCTATCGTCTAATTCAATGCAGTCGATATGTTTCAGTGTAGGTGAACTCTAAGATTTTGTGGGTAGATTTAAAGGTACTCCTTTTAGAATGATGGTGGTAAGCTATAATGGCATTACTTGTAAATAAAGGTGAATGAAGAGCCTTTTAGAATGGTGGTAAACTATAATGGTATAACTTGTAAATATAGATGAATGAAAGACTTTTTAGAATTGTGATATTTTTATAATATTAGTTTCATTAAGGGCAAAATAGTCATTTTAATCTATAAACTCATAGCTAATTAAGAGCAGGAGGGTATATAAAACAGAAACACAAAAGTAAGCGGTACATAATAAATATCTATAACTTAAGGGTTTGATGCAATATCGACATATCTAAGGGAGGTATATGCAAAAACCCCTCCATTAATGATAGGAGCAGGGCTCATTCAGACCTAGGAGACAGGCATCGTAGATGAGACGAAAGCTTGAAATCAATTGTGGGTGCTCTTGGAAATCAATGGGGGTGTAAAAGTTCACCCCATATAAAAGCAAGGGGTGCTTTTTTGATACATGCAAACGGGATGCTTTTAGAGATTCGGGTGGCGCATATAGAGATACCCTTTGTACAATGGATTTGACTCTCCTTACCTTAGAGTATTTCTAGCAACGAGAGCTAATTTTGGACAGTTATACACTACTTTAGCTAATGTTACAGTATATTAATTATTGCTACAGTAAAAATTATTTTGACACACACTCTATTTTAGTTACTTTTTTTTTTTTAAATATTATTTTTTATTTTGATTTTATTAGAAATATTTTATTTTTGAAATAGAGGAGAGAGAGAACTTTATACCCAAAAATAATATTTTATTGTTTTACCTCTTGTTACAGTAATAGCGAAATTTAGCTATTATTGTACCAAGAAATTATTTTAGCTTTTTAGAGCATTTCCAACAGGAGAGCTATCCCACGCTCAAACTGTTTTAGCATTCCAAATTATAAAAATACGAGCTCCAACATGAGTGTCATCCCACACGCCAAATATACATATTGCTACAGTAATAGCTAAATTTAGCTATTATTGTAGCAGTAGTTAAACATTAAAATAATATATATTTTTAAAGATAACTCTCTTTCTCTCTCCACTCTCTTCTCTTTCTCTCTCTTATTTAGTAGTAAAATAATAAAATAAGAATAAACCGAAATCGCACCGAAACCCGAATGTCCCGAACCCGACCAAACCACACCGAAACCCGACACAAACCGAACCGAGCCGAACCCGAATTCGGTTTGGTTTGGGTGGCTTGAAAGCGAAAAAAATTCGAAAAAAGCAAAAACATACCCTAAAAAAGTAAAGAAGTAGGTATTTTACCTACACCGAACGACACCGAAACGAACCCCAATTTGGTTCGGTTTGGGTGGCTTGAAAGCGAAAAAAATCCGAAAAAACCGAAAAAGCCCAAAAAATATCTTAAAAAAATAAATAAGTAGGTATTTTACTTACACCGAACCAAACCGAACCAAATCGGTTTCGGTTTCAGAAAAAAATAACTGAACCGAAACCGACACAAACCAAATCGAACCGAACCAGAATTCGGTTCGGTTTGGGTGGCTTGAAGCCGAAAAAAACTTGAAAAAAATGAAAAAATACCCTAAAAATATAGGTATTTTACCTACACCGAACCAAACCAAATCGATTTCGATTTAAAAAAATAAAAATGAACCGAACCAAATGGGTTTCGATTCGGTTTCGGTTTGGGGTGTACCGAACCAAACACCGAAAATTTCGGGTTTGGTCGGTTCACCGAACTTACATCCCTAAGTGTGGTAAGTAAGATATAGTAAAATAAGAATGAAAAATAATATTTTAAAGAAATGAGTAGTTAAAATAGAGTGTCTGTTAGAGTGATTTTTATTGTAGTAGTAGTTAAAATACTGTAGCAATAGTTAAAGTGGTGTTTAGCTACCCAAATTTGGCTATCTTTGATGAAGATAGCTCTCCACTGGTGGAGAATAATTTTAAGAGTTTGGAGAGCAATAATAGCTACCTTGCTGGAGGTACTCTTAGGTCTAACTTAAAAACCCTTACAACTTAAATTTTAAGGCACATGATATCCTATGGCACATAATTTATACGATCACCTTCGACTGAGACGCTATATGCGTAAAATCGCTAAAATAGTGATCCAAACGCTAAAACTGGGCATTTAGCATAGTAGGTATCCAACTCGCCATTGTTGGCGACTCTTCATCCAATCGCCACTTTTGGCAACTCATATAGGGCTCGCTATAAATAAAATAATATTATTTTTCTCTCTCTCTCTATCTCTCTCTTTTCAAACCCTAAAAAACCTAACATGGGGGCGATCCTTGATCTTGCTGTTGACTTTGCTGACTTTGCTGACGTTTCTGATCTTGCCAATGTCTGCTGATTTTGCTGATGTGGCTAATCTTGCGATGTCTGCTGATCTTATTGACGTCCATGATCTTATTTTAAAGGAGTAGCTAAAATAATTATTTTTGTCGAAAACATTTTTAAAAAGATAATAATTAAAATAAAGATTGCACACAAAATGAGAGTTTAGTTATTCAAATTTAGCTGAGGTGTCCTCGGTAGATATGCTCTAAGACTTTCAAGGGGCGTAACATTTCGATCTTTATTTTATTTTTATTCTTTATGAACTTAGGACCTCAATGTTGGGTCAATATACACCTTCCAGCTGAGGTACAGGGCCAACCCAAGATCCCTAGATCCTTTATGTAGCCCAAAATTATGCCTTTAGAGTATCTTAATCATAAAAAAAGGCACTCTACGTTAGATGTTGGATATTGGAGCGTAGTCTATATTAAACTTTTCAGGTAGAGGAATTGGTGTGTAGCTCGTTGAATAACAGGTTTTAGCCACTTGGACAATTTGGATGGACCAAACGGTCTAAATTGGCCAAAAACTACAATGAGGAGTGGTTTTATTTTAGGGCTAACCGAAGCCCCTGTTACCAATAGTTAAATATTGATATACAAAAAGGACGACATGAATGTGAAGGCCCCATTTGAAAAAGTTACTTAAAAAAATATTTTTAAGGATAAAATATTTGATGAGAAGCATTTTCTATTCAAGAATTTGACCAATTCTAATTAAAAATGGAGAGTCTTTGGCAAAGATAAAAATATATGTTTCATTTTCGATTTCGGGCATGACCGAAATTTTCCCTTCCATACATTAAGATGCCTGAAATTTCAGATGCCAATTTTTTTTCGGTGCCAATCGAAACTAATAAGATTCGGCTGAACATTTGATATCGGCCGATATTTTGATCCTTGGTCTCAAGATACTTCACCTAACACACATCATTTTTAGAGGTGGTCAAAAATGCTTCTCACCAAAATTTTATCATGAAAAGTGCTTTTGGAAGTAATTTTGCCAAAGAAGGCCTAAGATTATACAAAGACTTGGCCACCTCTATCTTGAAATGGAGAAGCAGCCTAACATCCGGAGGTACTTCTCCATTTTCAGCTAAAGGAAGTCAAGTTTTTGGGTGAAAAGTGTTTCTCACCCAATATTTTATCTTAAAAAGTACTTTTTGAAAGCAACTTTGTCACCAAGACAAGGTTTTTTATTGGGAAATTTACTTGATTAGCCCCGTCAGATACACCTTTTCCGTTAGAGACATATATTTTCACCTTACCCAAACCGACCAGCGTTTAGCCAACTTAGTTCCAGCTAGCACAAAAAGTCTCAAATATCCTTTCCTACACTTTTTATCGTTCTATATAATTTAAAATTTTAAAAATTTGCACTTGTTTATATTTACGCGATGTGAAGCAACATTTATGTCGTCTGATTTGACGACCATAATATAAAAATCGATAGTGCCACAGATTGATACGAAAAAAAGGCGATATTACCTCTTTAAAAAAAAAAAAAAAATCGCCTATTTAGACGATGTGAAGCAACATCTATGTCGTATGATTTGAAGGTCATAATATAAAGATCGATGGTGCCAATGATTGATACGAAAAAAAAGTAAATATCGCCTTTTAAAAAAAAATTAAAAAAATTGTTTGTTTAAAGAATCGATATCAACTCTTTAGTGAGTCGATATGGACTCATTAATGAGTCGATATCAATTCTTTAAACAATTTTTTTTTTTTTCTTAAAAGAGGTGATATTGACTTTTTTTTTGTGTCAATCTTTGGCTCCATCTATCTTTATATTATGACTTTTAAATCATACGACATAGATGCTGCTTCACATTGCGTAAACAGACGATTATTTTTTTTAAAAGAGGTAATATCGCATTTTTTCGTATCAATCTTTAGTACCATCGATCTTTATATTATGACCTTCAAATCAGACGGCATAAATGCTGCTTCACATCGCATAAATATAAAAAAGTTAAACTATATAGAACGATAAAAAGTGTAGGAAAGAGTATTTGAGATATTTTGTATTAGCTAGAATTGGCTTGGCTAAAAGCTGGTCGGTTTAGGTAAAGGTAAAAATATAGGGTCTCTGACGGAAAAAAGTGTATCTAACAGGATCAATCACGTAAATTTTCTTTTTTTATTTTATCCTAAAAAATACTTTTTTATTTTACCCTAAAAAATATTTTTTTATTTTACCCTAAAAAATACTTTTTTGAAAGCAACTTTGTCAACAAGACTTTATTCTCCAATTCATCATCCCAAGTACGGACCTGATCTCATTCCCATTAATTTTTTTTTTATATTCCCTTTATAAACCTAAGTCATTAAAGAGAGAATATAGTGGGCTGGTATCAGTGCATCAAGGGTAAAGTATAAATATTTCTTCGGCTAAAAATCTTAGGAGATCCATAAATACTTACGGATGTATTAATTTCCTTTTTAAGGCACGTTCACTTCGTTGTAATCCAATTGCATGTAATAATCACTTTACATGTAATAAAATATACTTTTTTTACTTGTAAAAGGTACACTTCCGGTGTAATATGATTGTTCAGTTCACTGTAAAATGAAGGGGTACAATTTACTTTCTGGGCTACTATTCACTTTACGGGGAAGTGAACGACTTTTGTAATCTTTTGCATGTACTATTGATCATATGAAATGAGAAGTTGATGGTCCAAACAGTAGCCTAAATATGAAGTTCATGCGGTGCCTATCAAGCGGTCAGATGTTGATTCCACATGGTACACGTCCCTAAAAGAGATGGTTAACTCATTTGCTTATGATGTAGGCCATTATTACAAACTTATAGGACTAAAGTTGGCTGGTTGGTGGACCAAAAATAGTCCAAAAATTTGCATCAACAAACAATCCTGACCGTTAAAAAATTTAATATCAGTTTTTGATCTACACGTTATCTACATGATGGCCTTTATTATGTAGGATCCAGATTAAATATACTGATCAAAGTGTATGGTCAAACTGATTTCAAGCAATATTCTTAGTACTTCCCATTATCACCCAATAACATTCACTGAAGAAATAAATCTCTGTTAACGTTTCAAAAACCCCCATATTCATTTAACAAATTTTTTAGTCTCTCTCTCTTCTCAATGGCCTCTAATGGAGTTACTGCGGTGAGAATTTGAAAAAAATATGCATTGAGAATTAAGGTTTTTGGAAAAAATCAAGGTTTATATGTGAAATTTAGCTTGTTTGAGGAAAAAAGTTGAGGAAAAAAAAATTGATTTTATCAATTTAGTTTTCTCGATTTTTCATTTTTTCTACGTCGTCCAAAATTAGGGTTTGTGATTGAAAGTTAGGGCTTATGAGATTTTATTTTTATTTATATTTATTATTATTATTTTTTTTCTGTTGCTTGATTTCAGCAGCAAAGAGCAGGAGATACTGAGGATCTGAAGTTCAAACAAGCAAAAACAGAGGAGTTTAGGGTTTTGATGGTTAAGGTTGGGACGTAGAAGGCGATCTAAACAGTAGACTAAATCTCTACTTTAGACCCTTCAAACACTGATAACCCAAGAGGAAAAAATGTTCCCCATGAAAAATCGGCCACAACTACCTAATTTTCGGTGACTCATCTCTAAATTCCGGCGGCTTGTCTCTCAGATCTCGAGCAATAATTTTGACCGTTGCCTATTTTTCTTGCAATAAATAGATATTATGAGTCCCAACCTCGTAAGTCAAAATTATTTCGGGTAAAATTTAGTGGCACAAAACCCAAAAAATTACATCCAAATGAACAACCAAAGTTATACTCTTTACGATAAAATAGAAGGATTGCGCGTAATATTCCAAGATTAGAGCGAAGTGAACATGCCCTTAGTCTATGTTCATTGTGCACTGAGCTCTCATTTCATTGTCAAATGACACCCAATGTTATGTGCCACACGGAATATGGGGAGCATTACTAAGATCATCTTATCTTCTTTTTTTTTGTTTTTTTTTTTGATAATTCAAAAAATAGTTGTTTTTTTAATACGGGGAGCAGTACCAAGATAATCATTATTATTATTTTTTTCCGCAAAGTACATCTCGATTGTGTGCTTTTGGTCTGTTGGAGGATTTAAAATTGGACTAATAAGATTAGTCAAAATTTAGCTTTCACCTTTCACCATATATATATATATATATATATATATATATATATATACACACTAGTAGACCATGCAAGTGTGATGCAAGTGAGAGTTATTTATTTGATTAATCAATGACTACGGTATAAAATTTTAAAATCAGTTTTAAGAGTA
This sequence comes from Chloranthus sessilifolius, assembly GCA_021018995.1. NCBI lineage: Eukaryota > Viridiplantae > Streptophyta > Magnoliopsida > Chloranthales > Chloranthaceae > Chloranthus > Chloranthus sessilifolius. The sequence continues at coordinate 42,149,571 of CM037589.1, read as the reverse complement.
ATTAAGGAGGATCTTAAGAGATTCGATTCAGCTGTTTGTATGTACTGTCCATGGGTCAGTAATAGAGCTGCTGATGCGCTTACTAAATTAGGTTTAGAAATTGTTGATTGTCAGGTTTGGATGGAAAGTTATTATTCGTCTCCCCATTCCATTGTCATAGCTGAGTTAATTCAATGAAATGATTTTCCTTTTCTCAAAAAAATAATAATCTTATTTAAATAATTTCCTTATATAATTTATTAAAGTGACCTTCCTATACTAGCGACCAGTTCATCTAACTAATATCAGCTCATAGAAAAGAGAGTTGTAATTGGATCAATTTCCTCCAAACCTTTAGAGATGAATCTTGAGATCTTAGGCATACACTGCATACTATCAAATGATTAAATTTTGATTTCATATGACAGACATCTTTAAAAGTGATCAAAGAATCACATTTAATATATGCCTATTATCGTGTTCACTTTTTGTCATGTATGGCATTTGAAATGAAAACCTAGCCGTGTGATGACCCATGATCTCAAGATCCATGGTCTTCATTTTTTTATTTAAATTAATCAATGGTTTAAATAATGTTACCCAAGCAAAGAAGGAAGAATCTTGGGTACGAATGTTATACAGTTGCCAGGGCGTTGTAGACAATCTTTTGAGGGGTCCTTTCTTGGGTATTGTTATTTGTAGTCATATATTATGTGTCTGCAATCATAATTTTCCCAGGTGATAAATATTCATTGGCTTGATTTGGATGATAGGGAGGGTTTTTCGACCCACTCTTCAACACCAAAGATGTTGAGATCATGATGTTAGTATCAAATGGCTTGATTTGGATGATAGGGAGGGTTTTTCGACCCACTCTTCAACACCAAAGATGTTGAGATCATGATGTTAGTATCACACAACCTGTATCCCCAAATATTAATAGAGAACACTATCTCATGGTTTATGCTCATGATCATCATTATTTTTAGTATGTATCACAGAGAATAAAGATCTACTATGTAGAAGATTAAGACAAATAATTATCCTAATTTCCAATCATCTGATTTAAGCCAATCTAATTGCTATCACATAAGAAAAATCATAATTGTAAATAAAGAATATTAGATTACAAATAATTTATTTTCTTTCTTTTTCCTCTTTGGGGAGTTGATGTCAACTTCCGAACTAAAACAACACATCTGAACCTCGTAAGGTGCCCCTGATCCGTCCAACAACACAAATAAAGAATGTTAGATTTGAAATAACATACTTATTTTTCCTACTACAAGAGATATTCATAAATGGCTTGGATATGTCTAATCCAAATTTCGTGCTATCCGAAGATTTTAAACGATTAGATTTGGGATTTGCCCACCCAAATGCAAATCTAATCCTTCAAATGAAGGTTCCCAAACGCAACCTAAAATTTGAAAATGAAGAAAATATAAAGATAAAATAAAATAAATAATAATAATTAATTTTAAAAATCTCAAAAAATTACCTTGGTAGCAAATGCAAAGAGGCGAAACAATAGAGATGTCGATCATCTGAGCTCAACGAAAAGATCCAATATCTAAAGAGAAAATAATATATATATATATATATCAAATAAATGAAATAAATTTTTTTAATACCTAAAAAGATTGCTTTAGTGGACGGTCAGGGGCGTAGTCGGGAATTTTTGTTGGTGGGGGCTACAAATGATAAATATAATATTAGTAGTTACTTTATCATCGATTTGGAGGCTTCTACATCATAGATTTGTGAGTTTATATAAAAGCAAAGGTTGTAAAAGAATCATACTTAATAGAAACTCTAGAATTAAATGAGGCTTCAGCCGATCTAAGGGGTTTTATATTTATGATTTGGGAGCTTATATTCAAACAAAGGTTGTATAAAAATCATACTTAATAGAAACTCTAGAGTTATATGGGGGCTTGAGCTCCCACACCCTTCACACCCTTTTACCCTTTTATCTGGCTATGTCAGTGTGGACGCTCGATCTTACTGAAGATAAGGAAGAAACAATGAGAAGAAATAGTAAGATATTATTTTAAATAACTAAAAACAACTGCTTTAGCTGACATCATGACTTAGTGAAGGTGATGTAATGAAAAAATATATATATATAAAAACTAAAAATATCAAAAGAAATTGTTACTATCTTTAGATCACGTTTCAATCATTAGACGGTAAGATGTTGGACAACGCACAACTCCCAAAAACGTGAACATTATAAGGGTGTGTCATCAGAGGTTTTTCAAGTCTTTTTTTGAGTTGTGCGCCACGTGAAATCACCAAGTGACCATCTGAAAATAGGTGCACGATCTAAAGATTTAGATCAACATTTTGACATGTGCAATCCCATTGTTGCCAAAATAAAATTTAGGGATAATGATTCAGGTAGCTTTAAACGCACCCATCGAATCTTGTTAGGTATCTATGCTAAAAACTATTGATTGCATTACATCATATGATAAAGATCGTTTTTTGCACCAATCTTCCACACATGGGATCTTGAGATCACAACTCTCCTATTAGACAGTTTGTTTTCGTTTCCACATGGCATTGATCCCAAAAAAATGGCCGGGCCTAAAATCATGTGGCACACATCATAGTCAAATGTGACTTAGGGCTACGTTTTTGGGATCTGCGCCATGTGGAATCGAAAAATGACCATTTGATAGGTGTGTCGTGATATGAAGATCCCTTGTGTGGAAGATTGGAGCAAAAAACAATTTCCATCGTCTTAAGTAAAGCAATCAATGGTTTTTAGCATAGGTCCCTAACAAGATTTGGTAGGTGCATTTAAAGCTATCCTAGTGATTCCTGACCTTTTAGACGTTAAATTGTGTTTAAATGATCTTGTACCATTAAAGTTAGACTTTTAATCTTACACCATTAAACTATGTTTATCATTTTGCAACGTGTTGCACATCTGCAATCAATATAAATTGTCCAAGTGACAATCTATTATTGGAACATGACTCAACCTTAAGAAATATGTCTATAAGTAGATGTTAATCATTCGATTGAAGATCTTTAATATCAGCCACTAAAATTGAAAATAATGGTTGATAGTAAAGTCCACAGATCAGATGGTTTAAACCTCCCTAAAACTCCATTTTTGGGCTTGATGCACTAAATTTTTTTATCTATCACTTTGATAGTATGAATCACCGACATCTTTAACAATTGATGGTGTATGATCATTTAAACACCAATTTGGTGCTTAAATGACCGTAAGGAAAGTCGATACCTAGAATTTATGATTGCAAATAACAATACCCAAGGTAAAATTTATGATTCAACCAACTCCATTTATTAAGAAGAGGCTTTTATCCAAGTGGAGAATCACTCCATTTATTAGGGAGAGAGTTTTTTTTGGTTTGCTTCTCTATTATTAATTAAAAAATAAATAAAATGAAAGGTTTACTAAAATAAACCAAAAAGTTTGCTAACTTTCACTCTATATTTTGTCTGAATATGATAAAAAAGAATATGTCAAAGATAAAAAAAAAAGAATCTAATAATACCATATATATATATATATATATATATATTTGCCGTGTTGTTCCCATAGTGACAAATTTCGTTTTCGGAAATTTTTCAGTGGGGATCCTTTCGGTATATTTCGGATTAATTTCGACACCTTTCGGAAAAATTTTAGGAAAGTTTCAGGGATTAAAAATATACAAAAAAATATATTTGATATTTTTTTAAAAAATTACTAAATTACTAACATTTAAAATAAAAAACATATAAAATTTTTAAATATATAAAAAATATTTACAAAAATTTACCTAAAAATACCGAAATTTACCGAAAAATATCGAAAATATCGAAAAGTACCAAAATTTTCTTGAAATTTTCGTTTGACCCCATTTCGCGAAATTTCGCCAAAATTTGTCACTATGGTTGCTCCACATGATGACCTTAATTGTATGATAAGAATTTTTTTCATTGCAACCTTTGACATCACAGATCTCATGGATCCTTCCATTATAGCAACTTAGGGATTTAATGCATGCATCGATCTCCTATGGGAACTAAACCATCTATGCCGTCTCATTTGAAGACCACGATGGAAAGATGGTTATTGCCAAAGGCATAAAACATAACCTCGATCATCTGATTTGTAACAATCAATCATCGAATCAGGTGATAATATTTTATTTTATTAAAGATAGAAATCACGTTTGGTGCCGGTATATAGCACCAAACAATTGGACATGTGGCCTTCAAATAATACGTCTCATCACATATGGTGCTTTAGGCGGTACAGATCCCAAAAATATAAAGTCTTTCACTATATATAGTGTCACGACCCGAAATTCTACCCCATCTCTAAGGCTTAGAATTCTGAGTTATGACTCGCACATATCCCGGATATGCTAAGCGGACATATACCTAATCAGAGTTATCGCGCAAATATGATTTCATGAAATCCGTGAAAGCCAATACATAAAGGTGAAAATAAAAGCAGTCATATATACTAGAATAAAAATAATGAATCTGAATAATCCATTAATAAAATAATAATGAAAGTCAGAGACAAATCCGATAAAATGAAATCATAAAATCAACGATAATAAGGACCAAATCTACTACCAAGTCTATAAGGGTCAATGTCCGGCACTCGGATCGAAGTCAGCACCGTAGCCCTCCTGATAATCAGCTCTGTCATCCTCCCAAGGCTCCTGATACTCAACACCCGCGAGATCAATGAAATCGGCGTCCGCAGGATCTGGATGGCCGACATCTACTCCACCAGCGATGTCACCTGCAGCTGTTAAATTAACGTGAGATGAGTTTACTCAGTCACGTAAACTCAGTGGGATACACTACCAATCCACCCCATACTACTCATGTACATTGTGGGTGCATCTTGTGAGTGATAAACATAATATCTCAAAACAGATAATAAGAGAAAGATAAAATGTCATGATCTGAATTTTATACCTTTGATACACTTAAAATATGTGTATGTGTTTAATACCGTATTCCCCGCATACCTTGAGTTTTCAAAACGTTTTATCTAAAAATGCATGTTTTGATTTTTCAAGGTTTTATATTTATTTTCGTCATTAATGAACATAAGTTGTGTAATAGCCTACTGGTTAAAGACTTTAAGTTCTATATAAGAGGTCTAGAGATCAAACCTTGTTATGTGTGCTTTAAACCTCTATTTAAGACTTTGAGATAAAAGCCTATACACTCTTCCTTATTGTGTTGGTGTTAAACCCTAAATTATAAGTTCATTTAGAGTCCTTCTTAAGAATAGAGCCAGTGCGGTGAGACATTGGCGTATATTCTCAAGCGGCCTTCACCTTCTTCTAAAATTATCATCATTGTTGGGACCTGAGTCTAATCGTGGTGGTACGATCAATCTAGGTATGGAGAAATCATGCTTTCCATTGATCTTAAAATATTATTTTTTTATTAATAGATTATTATATAAATTAGTGATTTTATTTCATAGATAATGATGGAATGATTAAATGAATGCATGCTATGATTAATAGATTTTTAATATTAATGATGTTGGGTTAAAAAGGAGTCTGATTAAATTCCACCATGTGATTTGACGTATTTTGAGGCGTGCTCATGGATTGAAATCAATCGATTGACACCTAAAAGCAATTTCCGTGAATTCCCACTAAACTTTGCATCAAATATTGCCTCGGTATTTTGGCCTTAACTTTCTGTTTCGAATTCGGATTGAGGCGATTCTTATAGCGTTAGAAAGCTGACGACACGCTCTACAACTTTTGTGTTTTAGCCAGTTTCTGAATCTGACGTCTTGAAGGTCCAAATTGAGCTGCAAATAGAACTAAGTTCTCAATGACCCAAAGTTACAGTATTTTGATATTATTTTCGGAATTCTTGGGCTGTTTTACGCACCATGATCGTATGATATGCACTGTAATATTTATGCACCATGATTGTGTACACTTTGATATTTACGTACCATGATTAAATGCACTTAAATACATATGTAGTATGATATCATTCTCATGCACTTTATATGTCCCATGATGATCTATATAATTCACAATCAAGATACGTAAAATACGATGAAATGTCAAGCCATGATTAATGAGCATTAGACCCAACATCTTGTACCCGATGGAGTCTAAGAAGGTATTAGACCCAATATCTTGTGTAAAGATGGAGTCTAACTGAACAAGAGTATGATGAGCATGATTCAACCCAATGTCTTGAGCGGGACGAAGTTTGACATGTAATAAATAACATGATTCATTAGACCCAACGTCTCGAGCATGACAGAGTCTAACTAACAAGTGATAAGCATGATTAAGACCCAACGTCTTGAGCGGGACGGAGTCTAATGTGTATTAAATGACAAGAAAGATGAAATTAAAAGATATGATGCATTCATGTAATATTAATATATATGTTTACATTCAGTTCATTTTAGCTTAGTGAGATTATACATGTCATATGCACACATACATGAAATATATTGAAATGTTATATGGCTAGGATTGATATTTTATGCTTCAATGGATTGCATGTCTGGTTCATATAAGTGTAAACTTACACCCCTTGTTTATGTGGGTGACCAGATGAGACAGGTGTTGCCAATGACAATGTATGGGTCTATGGCGATGAGACGACACGTGGTACTCAAGAAACTGGACTGAATGGCGTTGATGGCTTCGTGACCTAATTAGCTATTTTCCTTTCTAGTTATTGGTAATTTTAAATAAATGGGACATTGATCAGTTAGTATTTTATCTAAACTGTTTAAGCTTTAATTATGTTGGATTTGTTATTGGAATAAGAACATTATCATGGGTTTTATTTAGATTAATTAATGTTTTAAAGAAATTTTATCTTCCGTTGTTTAAGGTGTTTTTATTGCCTTATTATGTTTCTATGATTCTCGATACGAAGGTACGGTCTAAGATCTTACAATTAGGAGGTTGTGAGATCTCGGGTCGCTACATAAAATTATTTGTATATCGTAAAACTCATATCATATCATAAATGCAAGACCATGACCTACACACTCATATTCTAACGTACCTCACCATATCTCATAACATATCATATTATGTCTTATTATCATTTTTACATATACGTCTGTACATCGCATGAGCGTAACTAACATACTCATAAAATTCTAAACGACCTGTGCTAGAGTCGCTGCTTGAGTTACTATGGAAGGGTCAATATAGTATTATACCACCATATCGTAACGCCCTCGTGTCATATTCATACTCTATCATCGAACCAAATGGGGATACACAATGACTAAACCTAACTCCTAACATACTCATAATCTCTCTCAGAGACCCGTCTTGGCTGAAAGACCTTGTTGCTCTTACGGTGGCTACGCAAGGAACGACCCGTAAAGAGACTTAAGTTTTTAATCTTTTACTGGCCTATACAACGGTATCTTATTATCGTACTCATACTCGTTAGATACTCTTACAACTTAATTCTAAGACGAGCTATAATTAGATAACCTCACCATAGCTAAGGCCCAAAGCCCGAATCTTATATCATAACTTATATCTTATCTTCTTATATTAAAACTCGGAGTGATAGGGTCACCGTATATGAGGTTACACTGAATTCACACTCACCCGACTCGTCATGGGTCACATTCCACCATGAGTTGTAAGACATGTGAATACGGTATATTTCTCGCTTCAATTCCATCTTAGCAAGTTACAACGCCCAAGCGTAGACATGATCTCATACACTCTCGTACTTATGATCTAACATATTCTTAACTCGTATAACTTAATTAGGATGCAAGCACAAAAGTATCACACATATAGAATAATTTACACTTAGATTTTGATTATGTTTATATTTATTTACATCACATTAATATAATTATATACTAAAGTTATAAGTGTGATTTTGATGATCGTAAAGGTCAGAGTTCGATTTCATAAAGACATCGAAGTTCTAACACTTTGTGCTATCGAAGAGGTTGCGTTGAAGCGATAAATTAATATATATATATAATAATTAAATAATTAAATTAAATATTATTTATAATTATTAAGTTATAATTTATTATGACTATCGATCGAAAGACCTTAAAATATAATATACACAAGAACTTTAGTTATAAAAATTAGAAAATAATACTAAATTCGAGTTACCTTGAGTCATTCAAAACGGAACTCGACTTATTGCTCTATTTTGACCTTTAAAACGTTAGATTCGTGAAATGAATATTTCACACAAAGTTGTAAAGTTAACTGTCTTCATTCCAATGCCTTAAGAATTGTATTAATCTGAGGTCAGAATAAAAAGTTATGACCAAAATACCGGAACAGGTGCATCAATTATCGCGAGCTCGAGTTCGTGGACGCGAATTTGAGTTCGTAGCCGCAAGTTCGAACCCGCAACTTCAAGATGGTACAATCTATAATTCTTTTAAATAAAATAAGGGCATAGTTTAATTTTTAGGCTTAATTAATTTTAAATAAATAATAATATAGACTTGTAACAATAATATGTCATTATAGTTTTTAGTACAAGGGATAAATTACTAATTCTATAGATTTAGAAATAAATAATATTAATATGATATTATTTCAATTAAGTCAATCTATCAGATTTATAAATATTATAGCTTAATTAATTTATAAATTTAAAAGAGTGTAAAATATTAAATATGTAGGCCTAATAGAAAGTAAAATATTAATAGCCCAATAAAGGGGTTCTTGAAAAAGAAAAGAGAAATAACATATAAACCTGACTTACATGCAAGTTTAATAGAAAAATAAAATACTAAACATGCAGATTTATCATACTTAAAGATATTCATGCTTAATTAGTATGTAAATTTAAAAGGAAGTATACATATTAAATATATAGACTTAATAGAAGGTAAAATATTAATAGCTCAAACAAAAAGATTCTTGAAAAAGAAAAGAGAAATAACATATAAACCCGACTTACAAATATATAATTTTTAAGAGAAAGCATAATATTAAACATATAGGTCTATTAATTTATGAGATATTTGAGTTTAAATAGGATTTTTAAACACGTCGATGTGCGATCGAATGCATCTTATGCGACGGGATCTGAGAAGAACAAGAAGGGTTGATGGGTACCCACCTCTTGAAGCGTGAACAGTAAATTAACGGTGATTCGGGTTGAAAAGGTCGATGCCTAAGGCGTCGGTTCATTTAAGTCTTGAGAGAGAATAATTTCTGATTATAGGGAGTAGAGAGTTTTTAAAGTTTTATTTATAATAGTATAAAGTTTTAGTTCAACTTTAATTAACACATTTAGCAAAGGATTTAATAAAATAGGAGTTTTTACACGGAAAAAGAATTCAAAGAATTCATACGCTTGACTTGGATAACTTGAGAAAAGGTTTTATTCTAGCGCTTTGTATAAGCACAGAAGCAATTGGTGTTTATCTCCCAAAATTACAGTTATGCCCTTTAACTTGCTTGATCACTTAAAATGGGCATAACTTTTTATATTGTTGTCGGAAATCGCCAAATTATATGTCGTTGGAATCATATCGATTAGCACTTTGCAATGAGTATAATATTGATATAGAAAAATAACAACTTTCCTAAAAGATGGTGGGTTCTGATTCCAGTATGGAGCGTTAGCACAGTACACGATGTAGTACATTATCTAACACTATTAAAATAAAGTCTAAAAATCTGAGTTGCTACATATAGCCTCTGACAAGAAGTAGGGCTCTCAATGGGCCGGATTAGGGCCGGGGTGGGGTTCAACTCGGCCCTTACCTACTCGGGCCAGGTTTTCAAAATTTTTAGCTTGGCTCTAACCCAGGCTGCGATGTACTCAGCCTAATGTCACGGGGTCGCACTTCCGCAACCTCAGTCCCGTGCGGTACCTAACGCACGCTTCACTAGGTTAGCCTACTCCTGATACCAACTGTCGCGGGGCATCCTTCGACGCGCTTTCAACCCGCGCGGTGCTTCGCTACCGCATGCAACGAAGCCAACCCATCTACACATCAGCTCTGATACCACCCGCCTAGAGGATGGGAACTCCCCCAATATGGTTGCCTCTGTTTCACGGCCTACCACCAATTGTACCGTGCCCCTTACGACATGCCATCTGCACCGCTGCGCTAAACTTGGCTTGCTCAAGCTTCACCCTGTGCACTGCACTAGTACCTCGCTCGCAACAGTCTTGGTATGTAGCTTCCCATGCCACCATGTCTTGCTCACTTGCCGAACCAAGCCCACAGCCTTGTGCCTCGCGCTTGCATGCCCAACTGAGTCCCACGCAGCTTGCCTTCGTGTGCGTTCCGAATTACTAGCACACGTTCATCCTTAGCCCACATGCTGTCATGCTCAACTGAGTCCCACGCAGTGCTCTGGTGTTCTCACGAGGTTGCCCAGTCGTATGCACCGCGATGTGTAGTCCGGGGCCATACTTCAACCTCCCTTGGGTGCCACACGGCATCGCTGTGTCGACGTCCTAGGCCCACTCTTTCAGGCCTAGGAGATACTTGCGCCCCCTCTGGCAACGCAAGGCCCCGTGTGGGTGGGAGCCAGTTTCCACCAACTTCCCACATAGATGGTCCAAACATCATCTATGGGTAAACAACTAAAGGACCTCAAACAAGTTGGTTTGACATACCACCATGATACACAACCCTCTGCCCGTGGCACACACCTTGGTTTGGCATAAATCATAGCACACGAACCTCTGTCCGTGGCACACAGTGCCAAGTCCCCGCATCGTCCTACCCCCATGCGACCGTGTTGCGTCATCGCAGCGCGACCACATCGCCAGGCCCACTTGGCCCCATATTGCGTGCCCTCCTGGCATCACATGTCGTGCCCCAAGCACCATGCTGCAAACTCGAGTATTGGCCCTGTCACACCAAGCTCGGCCCCTACCACAATGGTCATAACGGACAACGATTAATCTCAAGACATTTAAGTGAATTATATTTAATTAAAATAAATTTTTTTTAATAACTTTATATATATATATATATATATATATATATATATATATATATATATATACGGGTCGGGGGTGCAAGCTGGGTTGGAACAATCAGCTCAAGCCCGACCCAGATTGATCTGGATTGTAACATATTTAGTCAGGTCTGAATATCGGGCCGAATTTGCTTGATAGAAAGTACCCTTTTTTTCGAGCCAAGTAGTGGACCTAACCCATTAAGAGCCCAAACAAGAAGCATCAGATTCCCAAGTGCAGTGACGGGCATTCTAGATAATATGAATTTGAAAGATACTGTATCTTATTGTACGAGAAGACTATGCATCACTTCGCCTACATTATTCTAACACAAAAATTTAAAAGGCTGAGAGCATATCTCGAGTGCTTTAATATAAAGCTCGATAACATTCTTAGTGAGGATAAAAGCCATTGAAAAAATATGGTATGGTCTAGAGTCTAGACTCTAGATAGTCGAAAATGGCAGTGGGGAGCGACTACTTGCACACGAGAATTGTGCGATTGCACCTAATTTGAAAAAAATATTTAATTGTTTGTAACCAGCGCCAGTTGTAATACTATCTAAGGCGGACCTCTCATTTGAAGGCAGCAATCTAAAGATCTTTGGTGCCATCTAAGCCGTTCTCTATTATTTTGAAGCCCATCATCTAATTTACTAATTGACTTTGTTGGATTGGATGATAGAGGTTGTGTTTGCACCTATATTTTGAGGAAATGATCTTTACACTGTGACCTTCAAATCAAATGACTTATATGATGTTCAATGTGGCACAAGTCTCAAAATTATCAAGCTTCTTGGTGTGCAAGTTGTCCATCTCTTAAAAAATATTTATAATTTTTAATAGGGTAGCTTTGTTTGGGCCCGCGTGTACAACTCCTTAAAAATCATTGATTGTTTCAAATTTGATGATTGAGAGTGTTTCACCCAGATCTTTCACACAATAGATCTTGAGATCCTATTATACCTATCAAATCGTCAATTTTTTATTCCACATTTTATACATCCCAAAAAAATGTCTTTGTGTACAATGGCACACATCATACTTAAACGTGCATTTTGGGTCATATTTTGAGAATGTGTGACATGGAATAAAAAAATGATCATCCGATAAGTTCGACGTGATCTCAAGATCCTTTGTGTGGAAGATATGAGTAAAACACAATCTCCATTATCTAATCTGATGCAATCAATGATTTTAAAGGATATTCCACGGATGTTTTCAAATAAAGAGTGGGCACGTTTGGAGCTACCCTTCTTAATTGGATACCTCTGCTAGTACCGTGAAAGCACCCACCAAGCCCCAACTCTATATGATTTAAGAGGTGGGACAGGTGGGTGCTTTCATAGTTATGGGGGTGGTAATGGAGGTACCATCGTATTAAGTTCTCTAAGGGATAACCTTCATTGCAACCAACATTCTTCCTCCTCAAGTTGGGTTTCATGTGCTTAAACTATTGACCGTTTTGAAATAGCTGATGGAGAGCATTTTTCATCCCAATCTCAGATGCAATAAATATTAAGATCATGATCCTAACATAAGCCGTTCAGATTTTGATTCCATGGGACACACATCCCAAAAAGTGAACATAATCATGGACATACATCAAATGTAGTTATCACTTTTCAGGATGTGTGTAGAGTGGAATCAAAATGTTGTAGGATCATGATCTCAAGATTATTGTCTCCAACATAGGGACAAAAACTACTTCTATATGATTTCCATTATCTTATTCAAATCAATCCATGATTTCCCTCTATGATTCGGTGAGTATTAACAAAGCTTCCCTATATTTAGGGCATGTTGTCATAGAGTCACTCGTTACGACGTGAACTTGCGTGCGGCATCTAGTTCTCCAAGCTAGGTCAGCTTAAATCAACTCTCAAGCCTGCAAAGCAATGCAGTAGGGTAAAGACGATGGAGAATGAGATGGGCAGTGACGAGTAGAGTGACAGCTCCCATTGCGGGTAGACCTGCACCGCAGAGGTGGTTGGAAACCATCCCAAACACGATGACCCTAATACACACGACGCGACTAAGTACCAAACATGATCCGGATGCACGAACTCAAGCTCACGAAGCTATCACATGTGCTGGGTGGGGGACTCAAGCTCATGTCCCCCTATATAAGGATTAAATACCATCAGGGCCAAGGGGTGGGAGGACCTCAAAGGTATTGATTTGACATACCACCATGACACACGACCCTTGCCTGTGGCACACAGTGACATCCTCCACACCACAATGCCCATTACACTTGACTTCTTCTCCCATGCGACCATGTCGTGACCGAATCGCGTGCCCTCTTGGCACCATAGTCAACACCCTCGGTGCCAATCTATGGCGCAACCCTCATGACTTAGTGACATGCCTCACGATGCCCCGACTTCAATCCAGCAGCACCCCCACGCGGAGCACAAGTGCACAAGCGGCCCTACGGCTGGCCCGGATGGCTACGTCGCATGCCCCCATCAACGCAGGGAAGAAGTGAGCCTATGGCTGACCCGGATGGCCACGCCGCATGACCCAGTCACATCCTCCCTCACTTAAAACCGTCAATGTCCTCATTGATGCCAAAGCACTCCTTCAAAAGAAAATGCCCTCCCCCTCATGTTGTAGTCTCCGAACTCAAATCTTCACTACATGTACTTACAAAATGAACAACATTGCTCTAGTCCCTCGGCAACCCCCGCCTCCACTATAAGTAGTAAGACTGTACATATTGGTGTTTAAATCTTCCCACGACTCATGCTAACAAAACTGATATGTCACACTCACTCCTCAATAGTTAATCAGCCGAAGCACCCCTACCCTAGGACAAACTCCTCATTATCAACTTTCTTCCTTTTACTCTTCTCCTTTTCTGCGGCCATAGCGTTTAGGGCGGCCTTTTGTGGGCACTCCCGCACCAGATGCGGCTTACCACACAAGAAGCAACACTTCATCTTCGACCGTTCTTTATCTTTCTCTCATATCTACCCCTCTCCTGACTGAACCGCATAAGCCCATTCTCATTCGACTTCCTCACCTGCTTGTTAACATTGTCTACGGGCGCCTGGTCCGCCTTCTCTCATTTTTGGGGGTGCTCGATTAGCCACTCGACAGTAGCTAACGTCTCATCCAAGTTACTCAGTCCTCTACGAGTCAACTCATGTTGCACCCATGACGCCAATTCGTCAATGAAGTAGAAGACCTAATTCTTCTCGCTCATATCGTCAATGTCTAACATTAGACTCGTGAATATTTTGATATACTCATACAACGGTCCAATGTGTTTCAACGTTGACAGTGCCTTTCGTGTTGTCCATCCAACGTTGGTAGGTAGAAATTGAGCATGCAGCTCCTTCTTTAAATCACCCCACGACTCAACTGCCCCTTTGCCTAGGCGTGCCTCTAACATACGATGCCTCCACTACAACTTGATATCTCCAACCAAGTATCACGATGCAATTAATAATTTGATTTTCCCATTGAGGTCCCTCAGAGATTCGAGTTATTCCTCTACATCCCAAATAAAGTTCTCGAGGTCTTTCGCCTCACAAGAGCCCTTAAATGTTTATGATTCAGGGAACTTGAATTGGGGTGTAGGCACCCCTGTCGGCATTGTGAGGACTAACTTCTTTAAAATGTTCACGTCGTTACGTATTTCTTCCAACGTGACTTTTACCTCCCGCACTTCTGCGGACAACTGCTCTACGGTCTGGATCAAGGTGGCGTAATTTCTCTCGTGTTTGTTCAGTCTATCACCTTGGGTTGTTATAACTGACACCACTGAATCTAACTGTTTCATCTGAGCTTCCAGATCCTCTAACTGTTCCCTTGTCATGCGTCGTCTCGTATTCTCACTTGTTCCTTTTGCCTCAGCTATCTCAATGGCTCTGATACCAACTGTTACGGAGTCACTCGTTGTGACGTAAACTCGCGTGCGCACCTAGTTCGCCAAGCTAGGTTAGCCTAAATCAACTTACAAGCCTGCGAAGCAACACAATAGGTTAGAGACAATGGAGAATGCGCTGGGCAGCGATAGGTAGAGGGACAACCCCCATTGGGGGTAGACTCGCACCCCGAGGGTGGTTGGAAATCACCCCAAACATGATGACCCTAGTACACACGACGAGACTAGAGCGATCAAACACCAAGTAAGGCCCGGATGCATGAACTCAAGCTCACGAGACTATCGCACGTGTTGGGTGGGAGACTCTAACTCATGTCCCCTTATATAAGAGTTAAACACCATCATGGGCCAAGGGGTGGGAGGACCTTAAAGGTATTGGTTTGACATATCACCATGACATACGACCCTCGTCTGTGGCACACAGTGTCATCCTCCACACCACAACTCCCACTACGTCTGGCTTCTTTCTCCATGCGATCATGTCTTGTCTGTGTTGCGACTGCATCGCGTGCCCTCTTGGCACCATAACCAACACCTTTGGAGCCCATCTATGACGCAATCCTCATAGCTTAGTGACACGCTTATGATGTCCTGACTTCAATTTAGCAACGCTCCCACACGAAGCACAAGTCCACAAATGGCCTTATGACTAACCCGAATAGCCATGCCGCATGCCCCCATCAACGCGGGGAAGAAGTAGCCCTACGACTGACCCGAATGGCTACGCCGCATTACCCCGTCACAGTGTGCTCATGGTAATGCACATGGTTCAAAATTTCGGCCGAAATTTGAAAATTTAAGCCAAAATGTTTCGGTTTCGATTTCCACCAAAATCAAAATGAAAATTATAAATTTCAGAGTATTTTATATAGGCATCAAAATTAGAAATCCGATATTTTGATCCTCTGGGCAACAAATGTTTTCGGTAGATATTAGTGGAATCCCTCTACCGCGTAATTTCTTAAGGAAGGGGGATCTTTTTGAGTCATTGGAATGAGATTTTTGAGTCCCACTCCCATTAATGCATGCGCTGAGAGAGAGAGAGAGAGTTTTCTGTAACCTCCCCCAGTGCCAGCCCACAGGCCACACAAGAGCACAAGCCTCAAACGCATCAGTTTGAACACTCTGAGCTGTATCCGACAGCCGATGGTTGACAAGGTTAAAAATTTCGGATTTCCTTTCCGTTTTGGGCAAACCGAAATTTTGGACTGAAATTTCAGCCCGAAAACTTTATTTACAAATATTCTAAAACCAAAATTTTGAATTTTCGGTTTCGTTTCGGTTTGGACCGAAACCGATAAGTTTCGGTTGATAACTGAAGTTATCAGCCCGAAATTTTGATCCATGATGGTTGATGTATTTTTTCGGGATAGCTTTAAACGCTCCCACCAAATCTTGTTGGGCAGTTACGCTAAAAATCATTGATTGCTTTAAATCAGATGATGGAGATCGTTTTTCGCTCTAATCTTTCACACACGTAATCTTAAGATCATGACGCACCTATCAGACGGTCCGTTTTCGATTCCAAATGACACAGATAAAAAAAAAGTAGTCCTAAAATCACATATCACGCTAAAACTTGACTTTAGGGCTACATTTTGGGATATGTGCCATGTGTTCTAAAACTGACAGTATGATAGGGGCTCCATGATCTCAAGACCCCTTATGTGGAAGATTGGAGCGAAATACGATTGCCACCTTAAATCAATATCTCATTTTTATCATAGGTGGCCAGCAAAACTCCGTGCCTGCGTTTAACGATACCCATTTTTTTCTAGTTTTGTATTTTCTTATAAAAAAAATTCTGTTGTGAGTAGCATATATTTTAGTGGTACGATTAAACAAACGGCTAGCATCTGATTAAAGCTTAAACGGTTGGAATTAAGTAGCTGACCAGGACTTAGTTCCAATCACTTCTAGAAATGTGGCACGAGGTTTTATTGGGTGTGCTGTGTGATTTGATATAAATATCTATGGTGTAAAATATTGAGAGGAGACAACATATGTGATTCAAAACCCACAAGGCTTTCAAAAATTAATTGACATGGACATTAGATCTTTGAATCACATGGTAGATTTTTTTTGTATTGTTTTTTTTACCCCTAAAACTATACGGTATGCACACACTGCTATCATATCTTGAAGAAACCAAGTATCAGCCTATCAGGTGTACCAAAAATGAGCTGTGAACCATCAGTTATTACTCGGGTTGGATACTAATAATAAAAAAAGAAGCCATTTACAGGTGCTTGTCCCCTACATATCGGTGTTGTTTGGAAGGGTGGAGGGATATAGATTGAACATTTTATTATATATATTATACACAGAGTGATTGTTGTACTCAAATTTCCATCTTCACGCTTGAGAGATTAAACCTTTTATCATTGCAGCAAGCCGACAAGCAGGGGCCGAGCCACATACAAGAGTGTGGGGCTTTTAACTTAACGAATTTTTATAAGATATGTTCTTATACAATTATCTCTTTTGTATAAGCCCATAGCGAACAAGCCCTCAAATTTATAATAAATAAGTCTCTAAAGCCACGGTGAAATAACTATTAATATCTATTAATCATTGTTAACCCCACCAACAAGCAATGGCCCCCAAAATATAATGCATGGTCATGAGTCTAGAGCCCTAGACTTCCAGGACCACTTACAAGGCTCACATAGCCGACTATCAAATTCTATATCTTAAATAAATACCCCATCTTCAATCGAATGGACTGCTAGATGGATGTAGGCGACAGTCCAAATTAAGGCCCAAAATTTGATTGGATCGTTATAAAACGTGATAAGAGTGAAGTGTGACTTTTGGGTTGAATCTTATCTAAAATGTTGGCCTGTCACCTGGGACATGTCAATTGATGAGTTTCTCTTAGCACCCATATAATACACATTTATTTGTAGGATATTGTATTTATAGCCAGGCCTTTGATGAGCCACAATCGGCTTCATAACTCCGCCATTACGTTTGTCTTCTTCAGTCACTCCAATTTTTGTACAATTTGTTAGCAGGATTAATGGGGTCGCTAGCAGGGGGTTATAGGCGTGCAGCCAGGATTTTATTCTGGTGGGGCCAATAATAATCTATAGATGTTAATAATTGACTTGGGCTAAGGACAAGGAGGGAAACATGATGTATACCATGAGCCTTTATTTATTTATCCTGATTATGGATGTATTAAGTATAGATATATAAGAAAAGATTCCAACCATTATGTATGTTATCCACAGATGATGAGGTACTAATTGCGTATACCGAGAACAAAATAAATGATAAATGATAAATGAAAATTAAGAGGGTTGAAAATTAGCATAACAAAGATGAAATAGATGACGTACAAGTTTAACAAACATGATAGCGTGTAAGAGAATTTAACTATGATAAAAAAACATCTAGTTCCACATTATAATTAGATTTCGCTATCTCTACTTTATCAACAAATGGAGGATGTGACGAGGACATTTTAAATAAAATTAATATAAAATGGTGGATGTGACCAGGACATTTCAAATAGAATTAATATAAGTTAGTTGAAATAGAGATAAGCAAACGGAATATTGTGCGATCCAAGAGTTTCAATTAGATTGAAGGAAATTTTTTATAAGATGGTAGTTAAATTTGTCATATTATATGGTATAAAATATTAGTTACAAAAAAGCGATAAGAATATAGGATACATGTTCCTGAGACGCATATGTTAAGATGGATATGTTGAGTGATAAAAAGGGGTACAATTTAAAACAAGTATGTAAGAGAAAAGTTGAGAGCTCCCTTATAAAGAAAAAACTTAAGACAATAACTTAGTAATGATTAGAAACAAGTAGAGAAATAAGACTTGTCAAGCTGAACCAAATTAGATGGAATAGTATTGTGAGGATGATTATGATCTTTCTTTCTTCTAAATTAGTTAAAATATACCAATATATAAGAATCTCCGGTGTAAGTCTTATCTCTCCTCACCATAGTGATAAATTTCGCCGAAATTTCGTGAAATTTGCCGAAAAGGGGGTCAAAAGAAAATTTCGGTACTTTTTAGCAAAATTTAAGAAATTTTGGTAAATTTTGGTATTTTTTTTAATGTTTATGTTTTTTTAATAAATGTTAGTAATTTAGTATACATTGTAGTAATTTAAAAAAATAAACAAATATAGTTTTTATATATTTTTAATCCCCGAAATTTTTTCGAAAGGTATCGAAATTAATCCGAAATGTACCGAAAGGATCCTCTACCGAAAAATTACCGAAAACAAAATTTGTCACTATGCTCCTCACTCACCAAATATCATTCTTTTATTACAAGTAAAGTTGGACTTTACCAATGAGAATTCAAATGATAAGTCATATCTCTCCTCATTGTAATTTTTTTTTAATGAATAGAAAAATAGAATTGATAGATATTTTGTCATAATCATGATCAAACTTAGAAGTACTCCTAATAGGTGTTAGAGTGTTAAGAATTTTTATTGCGTCGGATGGACGGACGTCTGTGACTGAAGTCACGGACATTCATGGCCACGACATCCGTGAGTGATTCATGGACGTCCGCGTCCCGATGGTTTCTAACGGTTATAGGAAGTTAGTGTTACACGGACATTCGTAAGTGATTCATGGATGTTCGTGTTCCATGGATAAAAGGAAAATTTGTGTTTCGAAAAAAAATAAAAAATTTGGGGAAAAGTTTTTCATGTTAAAAATTCTTTTTAGAGTTCCCTATTTGTCAAAGTGATATTGTTTGTTTCTAATTTGTTGTTGGCTCGTATGAAACGAGTGAATCATCATGAGAGACAACGGTTGAAGGCGATAGCATTGTCACTACGAAAGGAACGATCGTGAGACGCGGTCGGTGTTGGTGAGAAGAGTGATAGGGTATTTCATTCTTAAAGCACTGTAAGAATTTATTATTTTCATAGTGGATTGTTGCTTTGGATCTGAGATAGATCCCGGAATTTTTACCTGTAAAAATGTTTTTCACGTTAAAATCGTCTCTGTTTATTTCGTGGTTGTGTTTGCATATTTTCTCTTCTTATATCATTGATTTTTTCAAAATTTCAATTGGTATCAAAGCCAATACACTCTGTTTGTTTCTCAGAAATCGAGTGTAATGATCAACTCGAGATATTATGATCTTTCTAGAGAAGTTACATCTATAACCTCTTTTATTCAATGATTCTATTTGATCTGATCTTTTTGACAAATTAGTTAGGAAAAGCAAATAGAGTTATAATTTTTTGTATTATAAATTCTCAATATCTTAAGTATCACATTTGTTCTCTTTTATTATTAGAGAGAAGCAGAATGCCCATTAGAGTGAGATAGAGATAAAACTATTATGGTTGAAATCAGGAGCGTAGCTAAGAATTTTTATTGGTGAGGGCTACAAATGATAAATATAATATTAGTAATTATTTTATCATCGATTTGGGGGCTTATATATAAACAAAGGTTGTATAAAAATCATGCTTCACAGAAACTCCAGAGTTAAATGGGGGTGAGCCCCATAACCTTCTATATGACTATGCCACTAGTTGAAATCTATTGGCGGTTGGAGGTTTAGATTCAATGATTGCGGCTATCACCATTACATCTATTGATTATATTTTAAAAACTAAAGACGTCAGTTATATTTATTTATCTTTACTAATTAATCTCTAAGCTTAGAATTTTTTTTTACTAGAATCATCAAAATGCTTGTTGAGTTTATAGAATCTCACTTATATTGAGTTCAACCCAAATGATGCTCTGCCATTTGCACAATTGAATTAGTTAAAAGTGCGTGTCACGTTGCACAACTGGCCTAAAAGTGGACTGGTGACAGTTTTCTCAATTGGATGCTAACCGAAGTCAATCTCTTTTCTAAGAAAAAGGCCTTTATATGCTTACTAAAAAGAGAGTTACAAGTTACAACAGTGGCAATGATGACTAATATATTCATATCGACTATGAGCGAAAGGGTTACTAATACCATAATTAGAAGTTATGGCTTCTTGAATTATTTTATTTTATTTTTCGCTATCTTGAAATGATTTTAAATGTTCAAGATAATTGATACAATTGAGAAAAATGGAGGTAACAAATGCCATGGAAGAGGTGAGAATTAGCAACAAGGTTATTATTATCTTTGACAAGATTATCTCTTATTTCTTTGAGCTTGTTATCTTTGACAAGATTATTATTGGAAATTTTTGGGCAACTTAAAAGTTCCTAATTAGCATAATTGGTAAGGTCTATACATATAATATAATATATATATATATATACCTTAATCCCCTCTTCTGTACACAAGCAATAGGAAAGTTATTGCCAGAGAGTATAGGAGCCGAGGGTTAGAGTCATCCATCAATCTCCTTTTTCCTTGTAAGTCAAGTGCAAAGAGTCGGAATTCTCATTATCTATCAAGGTCAACGATCTTCTTTTTGTCAAGCCTAAAGGTACATAAAAAGTATGATACATATGTAGGCAAAGTGGAGAATGACTGAGGATGCACAGGATGACCCATTCTCCTTCTCACTAGATCACATGTCATGTGACATGATTAATCTAATTTTGGGCTGATCATTAATAGGACTTGTGATTTTTGACCCTTTTGTCTTCTATTTGATGAGTTAAAGATTAGGTAACTACCGCAAAAATTTGATGCATTGATTTTTCCCAACTTCGACCATATTTTTAATGGAGGAAAAGTTAAATTTTTTTTTTTTTTTGAACGGTATATGTTTGACCTTGCCTAAGTTGCCCTAACATTTGATCTTCGTAATGGATGCCGCATGATAACTAACTGACAATAGATGTAGAGATTTCTCTATATATAAAGAGTTTTAAGCATTCTCATTCCTCGATCCATATATGGGCAATCTTTGTGTTGATCTGATCACATGATTCCAAATTAATATACTCTATGTTCATTACTAACATGAGAACCCTTTCTCATTGTATACCTATGGTATCTGTCATGTGGAATTATTATTATTTGACTGTTTGATAGGTAAGACGTGATCACAATTATCTTTTGTGTGGAAGATTGGGACAAAAAACAAACCATCTTCATCGTATGATTCAAAGCAATCAACATTTCTCCCGAAGGAAAGCCAAGATTATAATTACCGAATATTTCGGTTGCAAATACCGGTACTCTAAGATCTATTTTGGCGGTCTATCATTGCTGTCGTTAACCTAAAAAGACAAACTTCGTTAGTTTCTAATAAAATAAAGACATTCCATTGATTTGATATTTGCACAGTACAATAATCAATTAATCAGCAGTAAAGTTCAAATGGGCCCTCCTAGTTAAAAAAGAAAAAGAAAAAGATTATGGCTTCTTCTGTTTTTTTTTTTTCTAAAACAAGACAAGCTTTCTCTGTCTCCTTTGAAGCACGCTCCACTAGGCTTAGTTTCTTCTTTTCATCTTATCATTTAAGCTTTTTCTAGAAAGAGTCAAAGCTTCTCAGCCTCATCTTCTTCCATTTGCTTTCTATTTTCTCAATCATTCAGCGTTAGACAGTTAAACCACAAGTAAAGAAAAAGAAGATGAAGCCCATGGGCCTTGTGGGTCCCCACCAATCAAACCCGCATTGATGATTTTGTACGACAATCAACCAAAATATGATGATGATTTTAAATATCAGCCATATCCGATACACATACGCCGATGTGATCAAGTTAGGCCCCATCCAATATGATAAACACCCATGATTTGATATGGGTCAAAGGCTGAGTCAAATATCAGTCCATATTGGCTAATATGTATCTCAAATGACTAGCAAAATTTCAAAAATGCCCTTTGAGCAATTTTTTCATATCGGCCGATTTGGCCGATACATATCGGATACATATATATATATCCGTCTTTGAATCCCTGAGCATGATTAATCTTTACTCTTTTAAAAATTTATTAAAATGATCATTTTTATTGAGTATTAAAATAAAGAAACAACATGATTACAAATCTTAATCGAATTTAGTAGCAGTAGTAGTAGGAGGCATGATGGGATGTGTACCCTCTCCACCATCCGATCGTGGGTAGATGATAACACTTTATACTTCCTAGACCCGAATCAAGATTCATAAGTGGGATGATTATGAAGCTTCGGTGCATTGAATCTTGCACGGATGGTCATTATTTACAGAGGAAATGATAATGTCTTTCACATATACATTATATAATGGTATGCCTGACATTACTGGCTGCTTTTACGGATTCGAGAATGAGTCGAGGGATATATATCAATTATCGTTAGGATCCGACTCTCCTGACCTTTATTTAAACACCAAAATGATATTTATATTATACCCTCATTTTTTAATATGTAGTTGATCTACACTGTCAAAGTGAGAGATCATAGATTAAAGTGCAATAGGTCCAAAAATAGTGTTTTAGGGAGATTTAAAACATCTGAAATTTCAAGTATAATATCAAATGTTTTTTTTTGTTTTAGTGGCTGATATTAAAGTTCGTCAATAGGATGATTGACATCCACTTATAGCCATGTTTCTTTGATCCAAGATATGTTCTCATGATGTATTGCCACCTGGACAATTTAGCTTCATCACAAATATGTGCCAAATGACATAATGATAAAGGGTTAACGGTATGAGATAAATGTTGGCTAGGAGGCATTATCCCATTTCATTAATGCTTACATGTTTTAGTTAAGGGATTGACTCTCCTTCCCTACATTCTGTAAGATTATGGAACTTATGAATAACCTTTTAGCCATTGAGTCTTGTAAACTGCTATCTCCTAGGGATTATAGAGAGCCTTGACTTCTGGGTAAGTAAGTTTTTAGCTGAAGTTTAGTTCCAGTTAGGGCATTCATAACATTGTCTCTCCTCTTAAAAGTTCTTGGGTCTCTTCACTCATAGCCAATTGGATTTGAGACCCTTATTTATCATGGTATCAGAGCACATTTCTCCATTTCACGTCACTAAGATCAATTGTCTACGTGATTTGGCTTAGTCCAACCAACACGTGTCGGGGCGTATTGAAGTGCAGTCCCACTTCAAGTATTCATAGCCTTGTCTCTCCTCTTATAAGATCTTAAGTCCCTCCGCTAGTAACTAATTAGTTTTGAGATGGATGCACTAATATATCACTTTTGACTTGGTCGGTTTGACAAATAGATTTGACACTGGTCAGTGACGTCAATAAACGACACCTTCACTTCATCTTTGACGAGTACGGGTCACCAAACTTGATGAACATCATATAAACTTATTTTGGCCAAAAAATCGTCCGGGCTTGAAGATTTGAACCATATGATTTGAGCTTTTTAATATGGACATTCCCATAGGTATAAACAACTGCCTAAGGTTATGCGTCCAAATCAAATGATTTGAATCCTCTTCTGGGCACACACTTTTTGAGTGACATCAGTTGAAATAACATTTTGTCACTTGGGCGCGTTTAGATTAGTTAAAGATGTGTCCCTGGCGGCTGAAAATTTGTGGAATCTATTGGCGCAGGTGATGCCCCATTGCTAAACGGCTCCTCACTGATAAGTGTATGATGCTGGCGACGCCCCCCATCAATCCTTCACTTAATGAGTTAATGGAAGCCCATCGTTCTTGTTCAAAGACTGCCCTCATCGTTTCATGTTTTAGGTCATGATAGATCATTTCTTACCAATCCAAGTTGTTAATGTGGGACTATTCTAACACAATTGAACTGTTATCTTCACAAGATGTTGAGGTGAGGGGAGTCAAATACTTAGTTAGTAGGCTTTTCCTAGTTACAAATAACAAGTTAAGGAAACTAATTTATAAAGAAAGGTTAAGTTAAATGGTCGTTTTGATTACGATTACTAAGGTTTAGGCCCGTACAACCAGGGTAAAAATAATATATGCAGCACCTCTCTCAGCTCATCCCTGTAGTCGTCCGTCAGATTCATTCCTATGGTCAGCTTAGGAATTCCGTGGAGAATCCCACAGAGACCAACAGATCGAGCTCAATATAGTCCATTTCGAATCCCGATTAAGCTTTGTTTTGAGCGAGTGACTAATGATCTGCATATATTGACTTTATTTACTGGATCATAGCATATATTGACTTCACCTAAATCAATAGATAATATCTTCACAATTACTTTTAGGCCACTTGACCCAATCTTCCTAGTGTTAGGACAGCCTATAGAGTGAATTCAGACTTAAAACTGTCGATTAAAGGATCATCCCTACTGTCTAATCCAAGCAATTTAATATAGACTTTAAGGTCGATATCAATAATGGTCCATATTAAAATGCCTCAAAGAGCATATTTTAAGCTAACATCAATTTAATCTTGTTGTATTTTGGCCAGGAGCTCAGCGGCTGGCAGACCCAGTCGGGGTTACAACTATTGGAGGCATTTTCGATATTAGAAGAATCATTGGAAGCACTAGGTGCTACATACTTCTCTTGCAAACTCATCAATATATAAAATTGTTCATTGCCCGTCTCGTGGATGTAGGAAATCTCGTCATACCACATAAATCTGTCTCTCGTTTCTCTATTGATTTTGTTTATCATTTTCTCTTTGCGTTACTGTTCGAGCCTTCAATGTCGGAATCGTGGTGATATTTGGGTGCTTCCGCACTACATTTATATAATGTAGCGATGGATCTCGCATCCGATTTGGTCAGATTTTGTGAGAGGGATCTACTTTAGTTGGGGCGATGGATCTCATATCCGATTTTGGGTGGATCCTTAGATTAGTGGTAAGGCTTGCCAATTTTCATAGAATTACGGATTCCCCTATGTGTTTGGTGGACGAGGTCTCCTTGAATCAAGAAGGGCAGACAGTGTGGAATATTACTGTGCAGCGGGTCCTTAAGGATGAAGAGGTGCTTCTGTTCCTTGGGTTGCTAGAATGTGTGAATAGTGCTAGAAGGAATCGGCTAAGGTGTGATGTTAGATGTTGGTGCCATAATGCTAATGGTAGGTTTTCAGCTCATTCTTTCTGCCGGATGGTGTCCTTGAGGCCTCTTGTTAAAGTGGAGTGGGCAACGATGTGGAGAGCTCCGGTGCCCTCCAAAGTTAAGTTTTTTATGTGGACGGTGCTGAGGGGAAGGGTTTTGACCGTTGATCAACTTCTGGTGTGAGGCAAGGTTATGAAAAATAGGTGTGTCATGTGTCTGCAATCGGAAGAGACAGGGTCCCATCTCTTCCTTCGGTGCTAGGTAGTGGAGGAGATATGAGCAGTTATCTTGAGATCCTTTGATATGACTTGGGTTTGCTCTAGTGATATTCCTTCTCATTTTGTTTCCTGGTTTGGGGCTCACTTGGAGAGTTAGTTGTTGGCTTTTTGGAGGATGGGCTTCTTTGATTTTTCATAAGAGGAATGCTTGGAGCATTTGGCTTGAGAGGAATGCTAGGATTTTTCATAGGTGGCGTCGCCTAGTGGGTTTGATTTTGAAGGGTATCCTGGATTTGATGTGCCAGTAGATTAGGCTTGACAAGATTAGGATTGGGGAGCTTCCGGAGCTGAGCTTTTTCCTTTTTGGCTTAGTGCTTGGCCCTGTTTTAGTCGGGCTTTTTGTATCTTTCCATCTTTTTGCTGATTTTTTAATATATTTGCCTTTATTGATTGAAAAAATAAAAAAATTTATATGATATTCTATCACTTGGGTAACTTGGATTGACCAAAATGTGCACCATGTGGGCTGAAAAATTGTCTTGGCGAGGAGTTTATATGTTGATGTTGAAGATGCACCATTAATCTTTTCGTATATGGTGACAGTACAAACTGCCAAATGCCAATCAACCAATTGTTCTTTGGGCAGCCCACAGTGAAAGAACTACGTCATTCCAAATTCTCAGCAACTGGATCAGTTGCCCAACGGTTGGATGATGAAAAAAATTAGAGCTGTTATAGGATAACCAACCCGTTTCACCGGGTCACTGATTGGGCACTATTTCATCAAAGTATGCCACATGATGCAAAGTTTCGGTGTAAAAATCTAGTGGGTCGAAGATTCGCGTGATTCTTTCCACCGGTCCTTTGCATTAAGTGGCACACTTCATTAAAAAACAAGGCCTCATGTACCCAATCGGTGACTCGAACTAGATTGGGAAGGGGTACCCTATACCAGCTCATGAAGATAATGAGCAAGCTGACCACAGCTGAGTCCATTGAGAGAAAGGAGTACCTGAATTAGGCTATGGCGTAATCATGAGATGACCAAAGTCGTCCGATCAAGAGCCAGCACAACGGCTTTGCAGGTCAACTGGTAAGGGTGACAACGACCTCAAGGGAGCTCCAATAATCAAGAAGAGTGGGTAGTAGGTGCCTGACCCAAGCGCCAAGAGACTTAGTTCACTCGTCACCGTTTTTTGGAACATGTGGCACTTGGTTTCACCAAGTGTTGTGGGTGATTTTTAAGATCATGATCTAAAGATCTCTAGTATAAAAGATTTCGACAAAGTTACTTTGCACTCAGGTCGGGTACCTGATATCAACTCAAATTAAGATAGTATGATCCGGAAGAGAACCCATATGGTATGCTAGTGTAATAGTACTTAGCTTTTTCTTTAGTTAGAAGCAAGGATCAGAATATTGGGTTGAATTTCGGCTGAAGTTTTCCCCCCCATACAGAAATTACTGAAATTTTGGATTTCGGTTTCAGTTTCGGGTATGCCCGAAACCGAAACGTTTCGGTTCGGTTTTGGGCGAAATTTTGATCCATGGTTAAAAGTATCAATAAAGTCTCAATAGAGCCTATTTGGACAACCCTAGAAAACGTGAATTGTGCCAACTCAGAATTTCCACTTCAAATTTCTTCAGAGGATATATGATCTTTTGTTTCAACTTAACCGACAGTTTTCGTGGGACCCAAGATTTTTGAAAATTTCTCTCGCTCTGTGTCTTGGGGCTCTTACTAATCTAGATCAGTTGACAGCTTTTGTAAATTTGAGTTTCGTTCTCAAGTCAACTTGGGCAGTTCTTTGTTTTGTTAACCTGATCATTTCAATGAAAAATGTAACATGATCTTAGGCTAATCTTTAGAAATTTGAAGGGCTGAACAACGAAAATCTTGTTTGGATTGAAGGTGGGGAATGTTGAGAATATGAACTCAAGATTTCCACAGATCTTAGATTATTCTTTTTGTACAATCAATTTATAGAGCAATCATACGATTCGAGTTGATTGATTTAAATGTATGTGAAGTCATTTGAAGGCTTGTAGGAACTTCAATATCATTAATGACCTATAGTTGCATCTGCAATAAGTTCATAATTTAATAAATAGACAGTAAAGGTGAGCACTATTTCACTTATAAATCTCCAAATGATCCAATTATACCTACGAAAAAAAGGGCTTAATAAAAATTAAATGCATGGCATGGAGGAGGGCAAAGAAGTCCAGTGTGCTACAGATTTAGCTCTCTTGGGTAAGTGGTTATACTGGGGAGAGAATGGCTTTGGGTGGAAGGCGTTTAGGTCAGAAGTAAGGAAGAGATAGCTATACTGGTCTATTAGCGGTTCACGAAGAAGAGTAGGATTTGGTTGGTGGAAGGATGTCAATAAATCTAGGAAGAAGTTTCGAGGAAGCAATTAGGTTAGGATCAATGGCGTTGTAAGGAGCCTTTGTGAGAGAAATATGGACTAATTTTCAAGTTGGCTATTACTAAATAGCTGTAGTGATGAAGGTTTGGGATAGGTATGGAGACTATAACACGTCGAACGTACAATTACAATAAATTTGAGCGATGAGGAAACAAATTGGTCTTCGCTGGGTGGCCGCCTCACCGGATAATCTTTTTGATGGAAATGTGGGATCCATATGGATGGCCTTACCTTTGACTAATTTCTGGAAAATCTGGTTGAAAAGGAATAAACAAATTGTCAAAAATAAATATCACACCCTCAAATTTGTTGAAAATGTGATTATTTATGATTTATGTTGGTGGTGTGATTCTGGATTGCTGGGAGAGGCGCTGACAGTCACCGACATCCTTCTAGAGTAGGAACAAATCAGACCCTCAGTTCTTATTCTCATCTTCTTGAGGCCGGTTATTTTGGCCTTGCATTTCTTTGCTCTTTTGATGTTTTGTTGTTCTCTCTCTCTCTCTCTCTCTCTCTCTCTCTCTCTCGTGCTTAGTTGTTACTGTTTTGTGGAGCACCTCGCTTTGCCTTCTTGATCTGCTGGAATTTCGTTTCGTTTCGTTTGGCTTAACATGATTTCACAAAAAAGAAAAGCCAATAGCATTTAATTACAAGTGATGGCTTAACTGAATGTTTGGTACGTATTGCGTTAGAAGTCTGTAGTCATATAATTACAAGTTTCACGCAGATTACCGGACCAACCAAGCTTTTAAACAAAACCATTAGTAATCTTGAGCAAAAGATAGTAAACTACCAATACAACACAAAATCAAATAAACCCATAAAAAAAGAGCTACGGCCACTATTTCCAGTGATATGAATGAATGCATGTTTCACATATACATGTATAAGAAGACTAAAATGCAACCTCAAACATAATCATTTAGCTTGCCAATTCAAAGACATCTCATAGCTTGTCAATTCAAAGACTTCATGTGAACGCAAAATTCTGACAAAGAGAAATAGCATTCCACTGGGCTTGTTTATTATTTCTAGTTGCATATAAAAAGGTTTTCTTAGGACAATGTCCAGCCAAGATGTCTGGGACAGCCATCATGTAGCTGCCATGTGGACCCAACATATTTCTAGTTCCATATGTTCTTCCTGAAATTAGAAAATTCTATATTTTAGCGCAGGGGAAAGACCCGGGAGTGAGATACTTACATCAAGATTGGGCACAAGGTGAATCTCACACAAAGTCCATTATAGGATGGTTGGAATGTTGGTGGGACTGACTCATCATGTGCAATCAATTTTATAAAGAATAGGTGATACAACAGTCAGTACCCACAGAGCTCAAAACCATGCAATTATGGATGGGAAGGTTTTAGCTTCACTTCAATCTAGCTGATGCTTTAAGTTTATACAATTGATCCCAGCCCTTGAAGATAAGAGCAGCATTAAAATGTCCAATTTCCACAGACTGATATCGGCTCCACCAAAGAAGAATGACAGTTGAGAGCACTACAATAATGTTCTTGCAAATGAAGAATTTTGATTGGCTCATCCTTTCACATAGCTGATTATATTTACAAGGAACCAAGCAAGAAATTGTCTCATAGAACATAGAATGATACACTACCACAAAAACGAGCTTCATCTCTGTAAGAACGATGCAATTTTATATTGGGTAGCTTTATTAACACCCACGAATCTTGGAGGGCACCTACGCCAAAAACCATCGACTGCTTTGAATCAAACGATGGAGATTGTTTTCCACCCCAATCTTCCACACGAGTTTTGAGAGCATAAGCGTACCATCAGACAGTTTTTTATTCCACGCGGTAAAGATACCAAAAAAGTGGCCCTAAAATCACATGGCACACATCACGCTCAAATGTGATTTTAGGGCCATTTTTTGGGGAACTTTGCCACGTGGAATAAAAACTGACCGTCTGATGGTACGCCATGATCTCAAGATCCATTGTTTGGAAGATTGGGGAGAAAAACAATCTCCATCATCTGATTCAAAGCAGTCAAACGGTTTTTGGCGTACAGGCTCTCCAAGATTCGGTGGGTCTTAATAAAGCTACCCTTTTATTTTTACGATGTGAAGCCCCAACAAAGGCCAAAGACAGGCAGGAAGACTTAATACCTCTTTGGTAGGGTATACTGTGCATCTCTACTGCTGAATTATGAGGTTGGGCATAGCAAATGCAATTCTTGAATGATTGTGCTCCCCTTCATACGTCACGATCAACATGTTTGGGTCATCCAAACAACGTTCTATGTGCTTTCTTGCGGGACATCCCCTTATACTGCTACACTTGTAATAGCTCCTTAACAAGCCGAAACAGGAGACGTGTCAAAGCTGTTGTCAATTTTGTTAACATGGAAAGAAGCTAATAATCAGAAGGTAACATTTCTAACAGAAGAAATTAAGACGCGGTGACCTCCAATTATTTGTGAGAAGAAAATAACGAGGGGATCTTGGCTAGTAAGAAAATAACTAACAACTGAATAAAATAAATTGTGCATGATGAGATGATACTCATCGAAGTGAAATGGATTATGTATCCAGGGGAGAAAAAACGAATTGGATAAGGTCAGAATGCTTAAGTGGAGCAGTTTGGTGGTGTGCTAAGATGAGAGATTAATACAACATTACCAATTAAAAAGGCAAAAAAGATAAAAAGATCATAAGAAAAATAAAGATGCCACGTGCTTCTATTATTTTTATGACATCATATCATGAGTGGCATGCCCATTTTCCAATTGAAGAATGTAGCTAACTAAATTTGAGGGATTATGATGGAAGCCACCAACACAAATGAAGTAAGTAACGAGGAAGATTAAACTAACATAGTTTTCTCACAAAATTCTCTCTCTCTCTCTCTCTCTCTCTCTCTCTCTATATATATATATATATATATATATATATATATATTTATAGAATTTTGGAAAAAATTACTGAATATTTGGTCTGCCTAACTTTTCACTCATTAATCAGTCGATTTAGTGATTCGCTGAGTTATTTTGAATTTTTTCCAATTTCTTTTGAATATTTCCAAATTGTTATGATTGGGATACATGTACCGCTTTCAATCAGCCAGGCTTTAGCCTGAGCTCGGTCAGGCTCGGTTTGGGTTGGGTTTGGACTTAGATAGTAAACCCGAGCCCAAATGTACCCGTGCCAAAGCTGGCCCGATTTTATACTTGGGCCAAGTTCAGGTCTAGTTCTTAGGGTTGAAAATAACCGGGCCTATAAAATCATCTTTTATGACAAGGTAATAAGTTTGTCTCTCGATATTTTACCAAAGTTCAGAACTTGTGAAACAAGATTTTCAAACTAGATGAGGAGTCTAAGGCCATTTTGAAATGTAGACGTGGAGGTTCATTGACGGGGACGCCGACACCAAGGACCTAGGGTTTAGGCCGTACAAGATGTACCGGCGGAGGAAGAAACGACTGAAGGGCCAAGGAACATCAAGAACCACTAAAGGAAGGCCTTAGAGATCACCCAGGCATCATCAGGCGACGGACGTCCGTGAGTAGGCGACGGACGTCTGTGAACCCCAGGTCGGACGTCCGTGAAAACCCGCGCATCAGCGTCATAAGTGACGTAATTATCCTTTTTATCCTTAGTTTTTGTCCTTTTGTAAGTTACCACTTAGGGTAACTTATTACTTTTCTATTTTAGGTTTATTCTCTTTTAAATGGCTATAAAGCCCAATTTGTAAGCCATTTTGGGCACTTGACGAATTAATGAAATGATGCATTGCATTTTGAGCTTGAGAGAAGCTTTGAAGAGTGAGTCTTCTTCCCCGAAAGGGGTTTGGTGTGAGGCCAAGGGTGAGATGCCCATGTTACTTTGATCTTCTTTCTTCTATCTTCCTATTTTCTTGCTAATCTCTTGAATCTCAAATCTCTCTTTTAATTGATTGTTCAAATCTCAAACCCTAGATCTAGAGCAATATTGGCTTCCATCCTTATGGATCGAATCCAATCCTAACCCATCGATCCATAACCGTTGTTGGACTCGAGCTTGCTCAATTTGAGCCATTTAACCAATTCGATTCAAAAGCCCTAGTGAGGAGCTACCTAGTCCACGAAGAACTACGATCTAACGCCCCGATCTAGACGAAGCGAGAGTTCTATCTCTCGGATTGCCTCTTCCGCTATCGTAACGGATCCTGCACATCGGATTGGACCCTACGTGAGCCACAACATGATCACATAAATGAAATTCCGAGAAACCCCAAGGTATCGCTTTAATTTGTGATTAATTACTTAGTTAATTAGTTTAATTTCGGCAAATCATCTCATCATGGGCATTCATGGATTTTAGGGTCGTCGTCCCGCGTCAGTTTTGGTATCAGAGCCTAGGTTCTAGGTTAGGGCATCTTTTGCATGTCATTTGATTTTATGTCATTTGTGTCCTCATTTGTGTGCACGTCATGTGTTTGTTAAAACTCCTCTTTCATTTTTGGTTCATATTTGCATGGCATATTGAATTTTGCACTTTATTTCATTTGTGTTTGTGGTGTGCATGTCTAGTGTTTGACAAAAGTCCTTACTCATTTTGAGTCACATGTGTATGTAATTTCGATGTCGTTTGTGTAGTCATATTTGTGTGTTCATTTGTATGCACACCTTGTGTTTGTTAAAATTACTCACTTGTTGTGTAGTCACATGTGTGTGTTCATTTGTGTGCATATCTTGTGCTTGTTGAAAGTATTCACTCGTTGTGTAGTTCACATTCGTGTGTTCATATTGTATGCACATCTCGTGTTTGATAAAATTATTCATTCACTTGTGAGTCATAGTTGTTTATTCGTCATAGAACATGTGTTTAGTGTGTCGTGGCCACCATGGGTACGAGTGAAATTGCCGATGTTCTTAGGAGCATCCAAGCCACGATGATCGTGATGAATGAGAGAGAACTAGCCAAACAAGGAAACCGTTACACTCCAAATCCTAGGCGAAGTCCCGACAGTCGTGATGAGATTAGACTTAGGGGACACTCCTATCATTGCGAACCCGAACATGATCTTGATAAAAAATCTCTAAGGTCCAGTCAAGTAAAAGTCCCGAATTTCAAGGGTATGACAAACCCTAAATCCTTCGTGGAATGGTTGTCTAGCATAGAAGAATACTTTGATTCTTATGATGTATTGGATGGGTGCAAGGTCGAGTTTGCCAAAACGAGGTTGGTGGGCCGTGCTAAAACCGATTGGGCAAATGTGGAGTTTTGACGTAAGTCACTTCGAAATAAGCCCATCACATGATGGGAGGACATGAAGGAGCGATTTATCGAGAAGCATGTTCCTTTCATGCACCGCCACCTTCTATGGTGTTTGAAAGCTAAAATGGATAAGTGTCGTGATTTTTGCAAGTTTGAGTCTAGGAGCATCTACACTAAAGAGAGCTCTAATTCCGGGGTTCAACCATTGAAACCAGCGAGTACTCCTACAAATCCCCAAATTGATACCGGGAAAGGAGCGATCAATGACACCCCCAAAACTAGTGGTCGCAACAAATGTTACAAGTGTCACGGATTTGGACACTTTGCATATCAATGCCCCACAAAATTTCCCGCTTAAAATTTATTGATGAAAAGAGAGTGCTCTAAGGAGCCGAAAAATGTGAATGTGGGAGAGGATGTGTATGACCCTAGTACCGTGGTGAGTGAAGAGGAAATAAAGGAAATCGAAGAAAGTCTAGATTGCATTGAGGAGACTTTAACTTCCCTTGTGAGTAGTGATGTGGAGTCGCCCACACATGAGCCAACTAAGTCAACCACACACAATTCGACCGCGCCATTTACACATGATTTGTTAGTGTCCATGAAGTCAGTTGTACACGAGTCCTTGTTTGTAGAGTCGAGCGCACTTGAGTCTTTGGTGTTGGTCGAACCGAGTTCACACGAGCCGGTCAAGTCACTTACTCATGAGTCATTGGAGTCCGTTGAGTCGAGTCCACATGAGCCGTTAGTGTCACTTGATTCAATCACACATGAGTCACTAGTATTAATAGAGTCCACTACACGTGAGTCGTTAGTGTCACATGCACACGAGAGTATTGTGTCTATGGATGCACATACACATCATAGTCTCAAGTTGCATACCGCTTCACATTCACAGTGTTGTTGTGAGTCAAGTTTTGAGTCTCATTCCGCATTGCATGTCGAAATTACGCTTAAAATTAATTGGTGCAATAAAGATTCCAAATTATGA
Source organism: Chloranthus sessilifolius (assembly GCA_021018995.1). Taxonomy (NCBI): domain Eukaryota; kingdom Viridiplantae; phylum Streptophyta; class Magnoliopsida; order Chloranthales; family Chloranthaceae; genus Chloranthus; species Chloranthus sessilifolius. The sequence goes on along the minus strand of CM037589.1, from coordinate 42,114,964 downwards.
GTGGATTTGCCTATGAGTTTCAAGGAAATCCAAATAAGTGATCATGAAATGGTTTGGGTTAGGCCTGAACAATTCCCATCGGGGATCGTGAAGAAGTCCCAAACCTGCGTTGTTGGATCGTTTAAGATGGTGGCAAGGAGTGGACCTGAGGGATATGCGCTTGAGCTACCTCAAGGTATGGGGATTAGATCAATACTCAATGTGGAAGACATAGTTCATCATCTAGGCTCAACCCCACTTCCTAAGACTCCTTTTCAAATGTCTTTTTTTGGTGCCCCAATGTCGATCCCACAGCCCCTATCTTTTCCCCCTTTGAGCAAGATGAACAATGAGATAAGTGAGAAGATCTTGGATGGTCTTGTGGCATTCCCTGATGGCAAAGGGTTTCAAGGCTATTTTGTGAAGAGGGTTAGTAAGTTCATTTTCGAGAGTGCATGGGCTAGCCATGAGAGAGTTCGCCACTTGAGTTCCTATATTTCCGGCAGATATCATGATCACACTTCTTTGGTGATGAGGTCTTTCGATACTGGGAGAGTTGCGGAGAAGCTTAAAAAATATTTGATAGAGTGGGTTGGCAAGCCGGGCTATTGGGTTTGTCGAGAAGAGGTTCACCGTGGGCGCCTCGATACAATCAACCGAGGTGATATTCATATGACACCGGGCGCCACTAGTGCTGAGGCTAGTTGTAAGGAGTTCCATTGTTCGAGTCTCGATACACTTGACCAGTGCTACATGTGTGTTTCATCAGAGATGAAACCTTTTGGGGTTAAGAAAATTAATGGGGACGTCAACTTAACCGACCGATGTCAGGAGCCAGTTTCATCGGTGATGAAACATTTTGAGTCGGGGAGATTTGACGGGGACGTCGACACCAAGGACCTAGGGATTAGGCCGTACAAGGTGTACTGGTGGAGGAAGAAACGACTGGAGGGCTAAGGAACATCAAGAACCACTAAAGGAAGGCCTTAGAGATCACCCAGGCATCATCAGGCGGCGGACGTCTGTGGGTTTAGGACGTACGTCCAGATTTTTGGGTGCCCACTGTTTTAGTGAGCACGGACGTCCGTAGTGCACCACGGACGTCCGTGGACCCTAGGTCGGACGTCCGTGAAAACCCGCGCATCAGCGTCATAAGTGACGTAATTATCCTTTTTATCCTTAGTTTTTGTCCTTTTGTAAGTTACCACTTAAGGTAACTTAGCACTTTTCTATTTTAGGTTTATTCTCTTGTAAATGGCTATAAAGCCCAATTTGTAAGCCATTTTGGGCACTTGATGAATTAATGAAATGATGCATTGCATTTTGAGCTTGAGAGAAGCTTTGAAGAGTGAGTCTTCTTCCCCGAGAGGGGTTTGGTGTGAGGCCAAGGGTGAGATGCCCATGCTACTTTGATTTCTTTCTTCTATCTTCCTATTTTCTTGCTAATCTCTTGAATCTCAAATCTCTCTTTTAATTGATTGTTCAAATCTCAAACCCTAGATCTAGAGCAATATTGACGTTCATCCTTATGGATTGAATCCAATCCTAACCCATCGATCCATAACCGTTGTTGGACTCGAGCTTGCTCGATTTGAGCCATTTAACCAATTCGATTCAAAAGCCCTAGTGAGGAGCTACCTAGTCCATGAAGAACTACGATCTAACGCCCCGACCTAGAAGAAGCGAGAGTTCTATCTCTCGGATCGCCTCTTCCGCCATCCTAACGGATCCCGCGCATCGGATTGACCCCTACGTGAGCCAAAACAAGGTTACATAAATGGAATCCCGAGAAACCCCAAGGTATCGCTTTAATTTGTGATTAATTGCTTAGTTAATTAGTTTAATTTCGGCAAATCATCTCATCATAAGCATTCACGGATTTCAGGGTCGTTGTCCCGCGTCATTCATGCCTCGCAACTTGCATCCTAAGGTCAACAGCTTCATTGCTGTAGTACACAGATGGCCAGTGCAGTGCACATTCTCTTAATTTGAGTATTTTACTCACGGGCTAAACATATTGCAAGACCCTCTGTGAAGGAAAATGAGGAAGGGCTAGCAGTGACAAATAAGTGAGCAAGAGATGTAAAATTTTACCCCCGAAGAAAAAGTTGTAAGATGTACGATGAAGTAAATGGTTGGACTAGATCGAAAGATTGACATCACAATTGACTTGCCATGGAGGAAAAGTAGGTCACTTCCGAATGATTGCTTGGGTGGCTAGGTGTCCAGTAAAAGAGGCCGTCAATTATGCCAATGATTGGCCAATTCGCGCAAATTGTTCGAATAATGTGACTAGAAATTGAAACATGTTTGTGAGGTTGCAAGTAGGAAAGATCGTATAGTAGTAGCAACACACAATTATGTTTAAGAAGTGAAGCAAATGGAACATATAGAGAGTTGTGGAAATACAGTGTGTGCTAGATGCAAGTTAGCAAATCACATTGTCAGGCCCTACTGCAATCAGAGTTCAACTTAAAGTAACCACTAAATTAACTAATTCTTATGCCTATGGCCCAACAAATTACAAATCTATAAGTTGCAACATAAATATGCTAATTTTCATTGATTACGTGCGATACACATAGGTGACTTCATGCAAAAGAAATTGGAAGTGCTCCAAAGGTTCATGGAATTTCACAAGAGCGTAGCAAAGTTGAAAATGGACACAAAATCCACTGCTTGAGAACGAAAAATATGGTCAGTTTATATCTAATGGTTTAATGCCCACCTAAAGGAGTATTGGATTCAAAGGCAGCTCTCTTACAGTGACACCCCTCAACAAAGAGAGAATATGCACTTAGTTGAGTCATGTAACATGATGCACTAGAGGAATATCTATTTCCACTATTAGGTGGCTCGAGGGTAATTTGCTTGGCAGGTCTGGGTGTTCTTTGTTACTTTTCCCTGTGGCCTTTGTAATTCTGTTTCTTCTCTTCGTCTTTTTTCCTGCAAGCCTCGTTCCGATCTGCTGTTGTAATTTCGTTTTTCAAATGAAATTACAACCTTTGCGATCAAACAAAAAAAGAAGAAAAAAAGGTGGGGTGTATATGCATGTTTGCTCATCTTATAATTAAGTTGCCACTACCGTGACTTGGATATGAGTCACCATACCAAAAACCATGTTTCGGGGACCTTAATTTTATCATGTCAAAGTCCTTTGCATATTGTTGCATTTTGTTACTTTAGTGCCAAAGAAAAACAGCAAAGTGGAAACAGCAATACGAACCATGTTCATTAGCTATGAGGAGTTGATGACCAACATATATAAACAGGGCAAAGGGGAAATGCTAGAGATGAATGGATCCTACTACTGGGACGTGTGTGTCCAAAGACATGTTTGATCAAGCTAAGTTGTGGTGGGCAACGAAAAATATTTCTGTTGCTAGACTCACCAAGCGTTGAAAAATATTGTAACAGAGGATGAAGGTGTTCCTACCATCACAGGATATCAATTTCGAGTGGGACCAAGAACCTGTTCAAGATCCTAGAAGCTTGGTACTTATCCAAAACCAATCCCAACATACACTATCAAAAGCTTTCCTTAAATCCATTTTTGCATAGAAAGCATTAGGCCAATGCTTAGTGGAAAGTCATTAGTAGTTCATAAGTAATAGAAGTTAACAGTCGTACCACCGAGTGAGGATTCGAAAATGCAGCTACCACCGACATGTCAAAACAAAGAAGTTTGACCAATGAGCCCATCTAACTCGAGAAAAGATAATCAACTCCAAATGTCTTTTGGCCATCACAGCAAGATAAGCCCGAGAACCATGAAGTTATGAAACTTCGACGATTGAAAGATCATGGAAATAAAATCTAAAGATCGTGAAGAATTTTCTTATTTGCATGTTCAATGTGACTTCTTTTAGGAGCGTAAGGCCAATTTGCCAATTTCATTAGAAGAAGCTATAGATATTAAGGAGCGACGCTACGGGAATTACTGCCTTAATGAAAAATATAGCTTGGACCTCATTCCATTACCACCAACTATGAAGCCTTCCATGCAAATTAGTATTCAACCAGTAATAAAATAAGAATGATCCGGGAGAGCAAAACACACTTCCTTAGTCTCAAAATAGAACAAAAAACTACAGGTATATATTTCTGTCTAGAGAGGTATGCTACAGACTTGCTATGCAGGTCTAGGATGGAGAATAATTGCCATTAGATTCTGACACCCACAAAAGGGTATGCAAATTGGTAAATAAAACAAGAAAATATCTCGAAGACGCAAACATACACTGGCAACTTGTTGGTACTTTATCACACTCAAATACTCAATGTTACGTGATTTGTTGGTTCGCTCGGTTCGAAGTAGTGTTCATAAATTGACATTCGCTATATCCAGGCGAATTCGGTTCGCAAGGGTAAGATGGTTTTAAATAAATATAAAATTAATTAATAATTTTATATTAATTAGTTGTATTGTTTAAATCATTATATACAATATATAATTTATAGATACAGATTGTACAACAAGCGATGGTGTGTAGCACTGGTAGTGTGTACACTGCTGAGGGTAGTTGAACAAGCTTCGAATCCCTTAGCAGCATTTTGCTGCCTACCTTATTAAAACAAAATGGTCGCTGGCAGGTTCGGCCATCCTGGGCCAACCGAACTGGGAATCAGTATGTTGTGAACCAGTTCGCAGTTCGTGGTTCTACCTAGCGAATTAGGTAACCCTGATAACACTCTTACGACCAGGCATATGAAAGTAGGTTCATGCCGAACCTGTGAAAGCCTGCCTCATTTTAAAGCAATGGATTATAAACTAAGGGCAAATTTGAATATGGAATTCGAGCAAGAGAGGTAGTATTTATTTATTTTTGCAGTGCAAATGATACGAGTGAGCTATGAACTTGTACGTAATTTATTGATTATGTATTCAGTAGTTTGGGAGCTTAAGATGTATAAGCTCACTGCCTTTATTTTTTCTAATTGGTCTTTTTATTCATTTCGAAGTAGCATTAGGTAGAATCATCTATATTTCTAGAGCGCCGTTCGGGTCAGAACCAATAGAAAGGGATAAGAAAATGAGCATACCTTGGATGTGGAGAACCCTTGATGGGCTTCTGTCCATATTTCCTCCAAGAGAAATCATCAGATGGTATATCCGCTAATTTGCTACTCACTGCAGGAACTCTGATGGTTCTCCTTATCCTCAACTTCCTGCTAAAATATATTTTTTGAATGAATAAATAACACGAAACAGAAGCAAAAATATCATAGTATCATCCGAAAGTAACAATGGGTTAAATTTCCTCTCCATTAACGCCTAGGTGCTTTTCATGCATTGATTAGGTCCTTAACAAACGGTGTCAAAGCCAGCCGCACAATTCGAGTTTGAATGCCAGAAGGGGTCGCTCTGATACCATTTGTTATGGACCTAACCAACACACCAAAAGCTCCTAGGCAGCGTCACCCGAGCCGAAAGTTAAGCCCTTCTTAGTTTAGGGTCGAACTATTTATCATAAAGGGAAATTGAGATGTATTGCCTCCTCTTTGAGCAGTGACAACCACCAGTCGAGGCGGTGGTGGAGGCAGTACCGCCTGCTTCTCCGCTCTTCCCTCCCGACTTCCTCTTGAAAGAAAACATAGAGGATTCATCCTGAGAATCCCAAGCCGATGAAGACGAGTAGTGCAAAATCTGCTTATCAATGCTGCTACCGTCGATGCAGCTAATCGAAGACAAAGGAAGCCCCGACACCTGAGTCGTACCACCTTCCAACCTCAGAAACGAATTCTTCGAGACCACAATATCTGTTTCAGAATAACATCGCTGCAATGACGGAGGCGGCGCTTGCCTATACAAGTGGAAACTGTTGGTGGGCGTCAAGAAAGGGGACGGGCTATTATTTTGAACAAATACAAATTGCTTGAATTGGGGATGCGTAGGACCCAATTGGCCAACGGGTTCGGCCGAAATGGACTTTTCCATAAACTCCTTTGAGTTTATGTTGGAGGAATTCGGTAAGGGTCCCTTCCGAATCCGTTTTCGATGATCCGACAAGCCGTCGAGAGTGGAAACCAATTTTCTGAATTCGCCTATTGCGTCTTGGGCAATTAAGCTCAGTTCTTGGATGCTTCTCCCTTGTTTTTGCTCAGCAATACAGCTAAAAAGATGGTGGGCTGATCTGAAGCTACTTTGAGCAACTTCATGAACTTTGAAATCCCATTTTGGGGGCATAGAAATACACAAAGCAGATACTTCTTTCATGGTATATGTAAGTTGATCTATTCTATATCATAATTCAATCTGAAGAACAGATTAAACCTACCCAATAAATAAAACATCAAATGGAGAAAACCCAGAAGAGGACTCCATTAATGGAGCCATGAAAGCATGATAAACCCTAGTCTTCATATGGGTTTGGTTCCTTTTATTAACCAATGTGGCCATTAACCCCCAAATTTCAAACACCCAGAAATCATAAACCAATAGAAACGCGACAATCTAGCACTTTTCATCAGACCCAGAAAATTAAATATTTAATTTCAAGGAGATGATGATCTTTTAGACTTGACTTACTCGATCAGCTGATCATGGCCATGGGCATAAAAAATGTACACAACCATGGACCTCTTTAGCACATCCATGCCTCCATAGTCAAATGTGCTTGCTTGCAAACAGCCCACTACCCAAAAACTCCTTATAACTTTTAATTTTTTTATTTTATACATATATTCTAGACTAGATGCAGTAGCGGATATCGTGAACAATCCACAAGAGAATTGTGGCTGCATGCATTAGATTGCAACGTGTATTAATTAGAGGATTACTTGTATGTTGAACGCATATATGATCATTCTATATGGCATTAGTTGACGAAAAATCTACGCCAGCTCAGAGAACAGTTATGAACCTCCTTGTTTTTTCTATTTTCACCAGAATCCGCGGCTACGACCATGGTATACAAAAGCAAAATTTTCTCAGTGATCTCTTGTAGGTCTACCAAATTTTATATATATATATATAGGATAAGGGGCCAAATTTTGATGCAAAGTTTGGTGGGCTTTTTGTTCTATGTGCTATTATTCTACTTGCCATGAGTCTAATCCACTACCCATTCAAGTGCTGTCATGGTCCCTAATTAATATCAAGTACCTGACCCAAGCACCGGGGCAGTGCTCGGGTCAATATCCTTCTTCAAATTGGTCAAGCCTCTAGAGAGACAAATTGCATGTACTTGGTCAAAAGGGAATTATAATGATACATAAACACAATTAGTACATAAGGTAAGTGGCTCGAGTGGCAGTGACTTGGTATTAGAGTTACTTTTGGGGATTGAGCTGAATGGGGGAATCATCATGGGTGCCAGTGTGCCGCTTGATAGAATGATATGTGTGCCTTCGTGTAAAGATTTTGGACAGAAAAGACTGGTTCAACTAAGTCCATACAATCAAAATCAACTCAAATTAACAATTACCACATAAATACAATATACCATTATTTTTAGATGGGTTTTGAGTAGGGGTAGGGATGCAAGTTTTGAACCGAACACCAAAATCGAATCCAAAATCGAGGGTCTCGAATCGGACCGAATCACATCCAAACCTGACACAAATAAAACCGAACCCCAATTCGTTTCGGTTTCGGTTTGGGTGGCTTGAAATTGAAAACCGAGGGGATAATTGAGTAAATCGAAAAAAACCTGAAAAAATCGAAAAAAAAAAAAATACCCTTAACAAATAAAAAAGTAGGTATTTTACCTACACCGAACCGAACCAAACCAAATGGGTTTCAGTTTCAGAAAAAAAAAAATTTTGAACCGAACCAAATTGAATGGGTTTCGGTTCGGTTTTGGTTTGGGGTGTACCGAACTGAACACTGAAAAATTCGGGTTCGGTACACTGAACATGCATCCCTAAGTAGGGGTCCCAATGGGCCCGACCGGGTTTGGGCTGAGCCTTAGTTGGGCTGATTCTAATCGGGCTTCTTGAAGCTAATCCATACCCGTCTCATGTCCAGTCGGGCCAGCTCATTAATGAATCGGGCTTACTTTGCCTTGGCTCATACCCATCTCATGTCAGGTAGAGCCAGGCCACAGGCCATTAATCAATATTTATATGAATTAATTCATTGAATGGAATAGGGCCGAATTCGGGTCAGGCTTAAACTGGCCAATTTTTAATTGGTCTTTTAAGACTAGCCCATACCCGGACCATTGTTGGCCAGGCTCAAGTTCGGCCGGTTGAAATCCTTACCTTTAAGCGCTTTGAATTCGACGATGGAGATCATTTTATGAGTCAATCTTTTGTACTAGGGATCTTGAGATCATGGGTGTCAAATCGCAAGTAACATATGTTGGTTCGAGATAGAATGCATCTCCAAAGTTGATAGAGGAATTAAGAGCTCGATGCTCGGGTTTAGAACCTTATAACAAAGGTAGTCATTACTTGCACATGTTTTTCAAGTGATTACACCGAATTTAAAGAAAGACTTGGTATTTTAGGGGCATGTGATATGTAAAAATACAATATGAGCTGTCTGATTTGAAGTTTATGATCAATAGATCTTTGGTACATAAAATTGGAGCAAAACCCGATACTTGTCATATGATCTATTCTAGTAAACTATTGAATTATATAATTATAATAGCCTTTGACTCCATTTAATCAAATGATGAAAATTATGTTTTGTTCTAATCTTTTGCAATTGATATCTTTAAATCATAGTCTTTAAATCAAATGGTTTAGATGGTGTTTTCATATAATAGAGGTCGCCAAACTTATAAATCACTTGAAAAGGGCGTACAAGTAATGACTCCCTATAACATCTTTATACAAGAAACAAGGCTTAATGTATGACAACGAGTGGATACGATTTGGTCGGACTCCATTTTCGTCACGCTTTAATAACACAACAACTCGGTCAAACAATCATTCTTGGTTGAAAGCTGGTAAGATGGTCACTTAATGTGCAGGAGATCGGCCATCTTGCATGCAATCAAACGTCCCCACAAAAATTAGTAAAAGTGTATGATTTGGCATTCAAAAATTTATTTGCACCTCCCAATGTTGAAGGACAATTGGCCTGTTTTTTATTTTATAATCTAGCCCCGATGAATCCCAAGAGCACGTGCACATCCAAATTAGCATGTGTCAACTCATCAGAAGATATAAATCCTTAATTATGGTAGCCTTAAGGGAAGATTGGAATTCTGCTCTCCGGCTTTTCTAGGAGGGTATTTGGCCTCATTACACAAAAACCCTATGAGGTTTAAGGGTTTTTCGTATGGTGTTAGTTGCCAGTGCATGTCAATCCAAATTGTCTACGGAGCCGGAGTAGGGTAACCCACTGGTCCATAATCTACATTAAATAATGGTCACGAGTTTCTACTTCTGACCAAAGTGACCAAGTCGAGGTTGGGAATAAATCAGCTTGAAAAAATCCGGTAAAATTCATCAAATTCGAAAACAAAAATAAGAAGAAAAAATTATAGATAATATTAATTAAAAGAACTTTGTGAAATTCATGACTTTTCGAAATTCACAAATAATTATAATTTTATTAGATTTTTCAAAAAATTGTAAATTATTCATAAATTTTTCAAAAAAGTATGGAGAATTTAGTCACTATGCATGTGACATTATTTCAGATTTCTATGTGATGCATGAGACTCCAACCCAGCCCAACGACCCGCCTACTCTCTTGTAATTGGCTTTCTATGTTGAATTCAAATGGCCATTTAAAACCTTACAGCCCAAGATTCTTCCTTCTCAACTTAAATATAGGTACTCAACCCGTTGATAGCTTTGAAACAAATGATATATATCATTTTTTACCCTATCTTCAACCCAATGGATCATGATATCAATAGCCTACCATCACACAATCAGATTTTGATTTTACATGACACATCCAAAAAATCGAACATGATCATGAGCATACATCAAATGTGCTACCTGGATCACTTTTTGAGATATGTGTCATGTTATGTGGAATTAAAATATAATGGTCCGATGATAAGCTCATCATCTCAAGATTTATTGTTTGGATGACTGAGGTGAAAAACAATCTCCCTCACCTTATGTATAAGAAGCAGTCAATACTTTAAGCATGCGTTGAAAAGGAAGACTCTTTGATTGAAAATAAAGGTACCGTTTATAATTTTAAATTTTTTTTTATGAATCCCTTTGTAACTCACTAACGATTTCGCGACCGGATAGTTGGTCATAATTATCTCGTACGTGAGTGCAAATGTTGTGCAGTGGGACCACTCTACAGGGTGATTTTACACATCGATGATCTAGAATGAAGTACGTTGATGTCATCTGTGAGAGGTCTAGGTGACGCACGCCACCTTGGCAACACCTAATAGGGTTAATAGTCTTACACCAACTCTCATCTCTTGGTATTTTTTTTCGCTCTTTCTTTCTCCTCTCAAAATGTGGTCTATAGGGTATTCGCTCGCCTTTCGATTGCTTGGGTTAAAATATTTCACATCTAAACTACTATTTTTTAAGATAAGAAAATCTTCACTTATTTGGCTTTGATATGACTATGGGAGCACTAGTTTATAATATTAATAAATCGTGATGAATTTGGCCACTTTGCGTTGCTCTGTGGTCATCTAAAAGTTTGTTCTCGTGGATTTGGTATTCTTCCATTTTACTTTTCATTTTGTTTGTTTGTTTGTTTAGTAAGGACTAAGGAGAGGGTGCGATCGAGAAGTCAAATTAATATATGGTGGCAGTGGATGCGGAAACCTAACGCCTTAAAAAATTGGCTAAATGCTGTTTGATTCACGCTTATCTACTATGAACATAAATGCGTTATCACTAAATCTTAAGAGTGCAAAAAAAATAAAAAATAATAATAAATAAATAATAATAATAATAATAAATTAATGTTTTTGGTTCGGTCAATATGAACTGAAATCCAACTTGAAATAAATCAGTTTGGTTTCTTAGCAGTTAAATTGGGAAAACTTGAAACCAAAATTGAAAAAAATTGATTCCGTTCTGCTCCGTCTTGTTTCAATTTTTTTGTTCTTTTAGTTTCTCAAATTTCAATTTTCGGTCAGTTTCTAAACCTACCTAACTGGTTTTTAGTTCTGGCCACAAGAAATTAAACCGAAACAATTGGAAATGAGCACCTAGATGATTAATTGTGAAAATAAATAATAATAATAATAAGGTAAATTTACGATAATAACTCTCTTTTTAAAAATAATGTCAATTTTATACCATTTCAATCATTTTACCATAGAGGGAATTTCTATAAAATATTTACCTAAATTGCTAGTCATGTTATTTAGCAAATAACTATACTACCCCTGTATTAAAGGCTTAATAAAACGTAAATCATGGGTAAATATGTAATTTTAAAATATGAGGAATGTTGTTGAGATCATGGATCAAAAAATCGGTTTTCCGATACGTATCGGGTATCAGCCGATACATTCAATGTATCAGTGATACATTGAATGTATCGGTTTGATATATTGAAATTTTTTTATTTTTTTATTTTTAAATCCCAAAAAATTAAGAAAAATTAAGAAAAATAAATTTAATAAATTTTTATTTTTTTTTACCTTTTAAAACATATATTTAAAGCTTATTTGATGTATATTTCATAATAAGACGGATCCCTAATTAAAGTATTGCATAATTATGATTAAAAGCTTTCAATTTTTTTCTTTCTTTTTTATTGTTTAATAAATAAAAAATTTATTAACAGACAACAAAAATATATTAGGATATAAGCCCACAACAAAGGACAGCTCACTCTTAACATAATTGATTCATTGTAAATGACTAATTTTTATTGTACATGACTAATGATCAAATTTTTATTATACATGATTAATTATGAAAATTAAAAGATATATTATAAAAAAAAAATTAATTACTTTAGAGCCACATTAAATTTCGTGGTGGTTCTTGGCCCTCGTTATCATCATCATCGGTGCGCGAGTTTTCCCTATAATATTGGCCATATTGATACCCATGATCATGTGTGCCTCCTTGAAATTGAGGCATTAGCGACGAATATGGTTTAGTGTAATAGGTGAAGGTTGGTCCTCCAAAAATTTGATCAACAAAGTCATATGGCCCGGGATAGGTTGGTTGAGGCCGATAGTATGAGTTACTTGCTGTTGAATCTTCGGTATTTTACAAACTAAATCCCCTGAAGCTAGAAGTCATATAACCCACATCATCTTGTGGACCTTGTGGTGGTAGTGGAGGTGGTGTTTGGTAAGATTCTGACGCTCCTCTTCTTTCAATCCCTTCACCTCTAAATATAGGAGTGTCATACATTGTTAGCGGGTCCTCATCCCATGCAACAATACCTCCAGAAGTATAGGGATCAATATCATCCGCTCCACCACTAGTGCCAGCGTGAGTTTCATCGCCTCCATCATCACCCCCACCATCATCATTATCACTATCAGGCTGCGTTTCGTCATCAGATCCAACCACTGAATGACGATTCAATCTCCGTTTCCGCCTCGGTGGTTAGAAAGCCTGCTTATCTGCTGCTCTTTCAGCATTATCCAGCCATGCGGTGTCCTCAGTATCCAACACTGGCTCTTCTCTCTCTTCGATCTACTGATTAAAGGGTCATCCTCCATAAATATATAATCCAATTGGATAGAATCAAAATATTCATTATCTGTAATGTAAAATATAATAGATGAATTAGTACATGTCTAATGCCTCATCAATTAGACCAAATAAAAATTATATGAACTAAAACTTCATATAATATCTTACCGCGATTGGCCCTCTGTATATTTCTGACCCTTAATCTCATGTTGTAGTGGCAATAGACTAACTTTTCCAATCGTTTCATAGTTAGCCTATTCCTTGTCTTCGTGTGAATGAGAGAGAAGGTGCTCCAATTTCGCTCACAGTTGGACGAGAAACAAGTTTGCGATAAAACCCTCATGGCAACCCGCCTTAATATCGGGCCATCACTTCCATAATGCATCCACCAATCAGCGAATTTATCATACTTGATTTAGGATTGCGCCAATGGGGTCCCAAATGACCCTTGTCTCTTGTGGAATATATCAATCTATATATCAATAACCCACATATCAATAAACAGATCATATGACACCTACATTATTACTTATAAGATATTATTACTCACATCTCTTATGGCTTGACCTTGCTCTGCCAACTCAGAGAGCATTCATTGAATCACATTGAGCAAACCGCTGTACACGTTATCGGCCTTAGTCAACTCAAAGCGTCACGTATACTGGAAGGCAAGATTTAAGTAGTGTGCTATACATCAAATATGAACAATCTCATAAATATATAGAAACAATGAATAATATAAAAAATAATAAATAAATAAAACTCACTGCATAAGTAGTTTAGCATGTTATACATGCGGCATGTAAGTACTGGTAGAATTGTGCATCTCACCTTTTGTCGATGATTGCCCAATATCATTTATATTTTGTCGGGCATTTACTTTTAATAGCCAATTTGGCTTTAGCCATCGACTCATAAACGTATCCCATCGTTGGCTTCTCATCACCATCTACCAACCTCAACACTTGTACTAACGAGGTAGCGACGGCAATTTGGTGGTCAACATCTGCCCAAAATTGGGGACTGTAGATCAGGTTGGAAACTTTATTGCAAGCAGGTCTCTTTGCTTGTGGGAGTTCTAGCTTATGTTTTCTCCATTCTGCAGAAAAGACTATACTTTTCAGCTCATGCCTATATCTAGTGAAGCTCTGTAGAGCTAAAAATTGTGTCACAAATCGTGTAATCGTAGGCCGGAGCAGCTCGTTCTTGGTAAATTATCTCATCAAATTCACCAACTTGTCAGTGTTTATATAGGTAGGAAGTAATCGTTCTTCCCTTTTGAATAGTTGCTTGTGCTTTGCTTATCTTTCCCAAATCTTCAAGAATGAGGTTCACGCAATGAACGGCACACGGAGTCCAATACAAGTGACGTCTCTTCAACATTAACTGACGACCCGCAGCTTTATAATTGGCGTCATTGTCTGTTACCACCTGTACAATCCGGTGTTCCCCAACGTCTTCAACTACTTTATCCATTAGTTGAAAGAGGTAATCAGCTGTCTTCGAGTGTTTTGAAGCATCAACTGATTTTAGAAATATTATCCCGGCATCGCTATAGACCAAAAAGTTGATCAAACTCTTCTTTGTGGGACTTGTCCATCCATCGCACATAATTGTGCAACCTCTCTCATCCCATACTTCGTGGAAGCTGTCCACGTAAGTTCCTATCTCTGCGTACTCATCATCTAGTAGGGGCCCGGATACCTCGTATGTAGAGGGCTTTTTAACTCCTAGACCAGCTTCTGCACTTGTATCAATCATACTTTTGAAGTACGGTGACTCGACAACTTGAATCGGAATGTGATTGTATATTACAAACTTTGCAATCGATTTTCCAAGCCTCTTTCCCAATTTTTTTAGTGAAATTGTGCTCAATTTATTTTGCTTTGAGTTTTCTGTCTGATGCATGAACGGATCCATGGGACCTATAGTACGACTTGTAGTTGACGGCCTGGTGTCCCTCACTGATGATGACCTACGCAACCCGACAGTGCCATGGATATTCTCATCATCATCAATAAGATGTGGCCTCTGACTAGAGCGACCACCAGTAGTACGCATGGATGGGCCCCTCAAGCTTGATCGAAACCGATAATCAGCTTCTTCTTCATCTCGTCGCTGTCGTGCTTCTCTAGCACTCTCCCTCATGACTCTCGCTGTCACAACATCCTCATCCTCATCCTCATCCTCATCTTCATCATCCCCACGTTCAGGTGCAGAAAACTCTGAATCTACCCTCCTTATTCTGTCATACATTTCTCTATCACGATCGACTTCTGCCTTTTTCTTTCCCTTAGTCACCTGTAAACTGGCTCTGACTTCTTCTCTGACCTCTCTGGGTACACTGGGACACCCTTTTGTCTCCCCCCTTACGTGAGCCAAATGTTCCTTCAATCGCGTGATACGTCCTCCCAATAATTTTGTCCCACAAAGTTTACGTTCTATTCGGAGTCTATCATCATCTATTGATGTGCCGTATTGCCAGACTGAATCTGATGATCGTACCATGTTTATTTCTTTCACCTGCATTAATGACCAAATGATTGGACTAAATTAAAACATTTAGATAACAGTTTAAACTAAAATTTATTTGATATGTATTGGTTTTGGACATAGGTATTGTATGATTGTATCGTACCCCCTAAAAAAGTTTACTAATTTTTTTATTACTAATTTTTCTTTAAACTAAATTCTTTTTAGTTTTTAATGTTACTAATTTTAGTGTTATTTTTTTAAACTAAACTTTTTTTATTAATAATTTTAGTTTTAAAATTATTTTTAATTTTGTGTTACTAATTTTTTTTAAAAATTAAATTCTTTTTTTTTACTAATTTTATTTTAAAACTAAATTTTTTTATTTTGTGTTACAAATTTTAAAAACTAAACTAGTTCTAAATTTGTTTTTAAAACTATACTTTTTAAAAAAAAATTAAACTTTTTTTTTTGTTTTCGGTTACTAATTTTTTTTCACTAATTAATAATTTTTTTATTACTAATTTTTCTTTAAATTAAATTCTTTCTAGTTTTTAATGTTACTAATTTTAGTGTTACTTTTTAAAACTAAACTCTTTTTATTAGTAATTTTAGTTTTAAAATTATTTTTAATTTTGTGTTACTAATTTTTTTTAAAAACTAAACTCTTTTTTACTAATTTTATTTTAAAACTAAATTTTTTTATTTTGTGTTACAAATTTTAAAAACTAAACTAGTTCTAAATTTGTTTTTAAAACTATACTTTATTTTAAAAAATTAAACTTTTTTTTTGTTTTTGGTTACTAATTTTTTGTCACTAATTAGTAATTTTTGTATTACTAATTTTTATTTAAATTAAATTCTTTTTAGTTTTTAATGTTACTAATTGTAGTGTTACTTTTTTAAACTAAACTCTTTTTATTAGTAATTTTAGTTTTAAAATTGTTTTTAATTTTGTGTTACTAATTTTTTTAAAAAACTAAACTCTTTTTTTTTACTAATTTTATTTTAAAACTATATTTTTTTATTTTGTGTTACAAATTTTAAAAACTAAACTAATTTTAAATTTGTTTTTAAAACTATACTTCTTTTTTTTTAAATTAAATTTTTTTTTTGTTTTCGGTTACTAATTTTTTGTCAATTATTAGTAATTTTTGTATTACTAATTTTTTTTTTAAAACTAAAGTTTATATTACAAAATTAGTAACAAAAAATTAATGTAATTAATGTGTCATGGGTTATGTGTCACATGTGTAACACATCAATTATATGTGCCGTGACACCTGTGTCACTGTGTCACATGTGTCGCGACACATCACACGCGATATGTGTCACATGCATAGGTCAAAAAATTAGTAGCACAAAATTAGTAATAAAAAATTAGTCTAATTGATGTGTCATGGGTTATGAGTCACATGTGTGATACATCAATTATATGTGCGGCGACACCTATGTCATTGTGTCACATGTGTCGCAACACATCACGCGTGACACGTGTCACATGTGTTGCGATACATCACACGTGATATGTGTCACATGCATATGCCAAAAAATTAATAGCACAAAATTAGTAATACAAAATAAACAAGTTTAGTTATAAAATAAAATTAGTAAAAAAAAGTTTGGTTTTAAAAAAAAGAGTAATAGATCTAATGATAAAATTAGTAATAAATAAAAATTAATTTAAAAAAATAATAATAAATATAATAGATCTAATGAAAAAATAATTAAAAATACAAGTTAGATGATGAAAAATCATACATCCTCTTAAATATCCGACGAAAATATAAGTGTGACAATCCGGTATCTACGACTTTGGTCTCCGATGACTAAGAAATAAGTAGTATAGTGAATTACAAGTGGCGAAAGAAGAAGTATATTGGTGTAGAAGAAGGGATCCTTAAGTGGTTTGCGAGTAAAGAAGAATAAGAGATCCTCGTGTGATTTGCAAAAGAAGATATTCTTGAGTGATTTGCAAGTGGAGAAGAAGAGGATGGTTTGCAAATGAAGAATCTCTCTCCGGTGGGTTTTATAGCGGATGGATTTTATCCGTTGCTAATAGCCATTGTTTTTGCAAAATTTTAATTAATAAAATAATAATAAAATACTATGCAACGGATATAATTTATTATATCCGTTGCTTTACGTTTTAACGTTTAAATAATAAAATAATAACAAAATACTATGCAACGGATATAAAATTATATCCGTGGCATAATTTGCGGGGAATGTAATGATTATAAAAATAAAAAAACAAGTAGAATTCGACAAAAACCCAAAGAAAAAAAATTGAGGTGGGGCCGGCCGATAATTTGAAATTATCGGCCGTATCGGACGATACGGGCAATAATTTTCCCGTATCGCCCGATAAATTTAATTTTATTTAAAAATAAAAAATAAAAATTATCAGCGTATCGTCCGATACGGGCGATACATTGCCCGTATCGGACGATAATTACTTAATTTTTGAAGGGGTACGATACATAGGCAATGTATCGTATTGCTTAGGTCCAAAACCGATACGTATCGTCCGATACGTATCGGTATCGGACGATTTTTTGACCCATGGTTGAGATACCTTCTAGAGTTTTTTTTTTATTTATAAAATCTTATATGGTTATTATTTTTAAAATGATATAAAATGGTTATTATTTTGTACATTGGTTCCCTATTGGTCAATCGTGTCAATCGTATAAAAAATGAGCGATAAAATCAAATGTGATTTTACCTTTTCGTGAAGTTGACTTCGTTGAATGCACGGTTTTATATAGCTTATTTTAGTTTTTTTCCTATAATAGTGTTTTGATTATCGAGTCACTCCTTTTTGTGACATCCGTGTTAGAAGTTCCTAATTTAGTGGCCATCACTATGGTCAAAAACCAGTTGATCGGTGAATGGTATAAGATCAGTTTTGAGATGTACAGTTGCTATTCCGGTGAGTTTGAAGAGAATAGGCAACTGATTGTTGAGTCTTTCAGTTAAGGTATGATTGTGATTTCTAATCACACTATAATTAGAAATTAAAGTCCTTAATGGGAAATAACTCTTTGACTACAAATATAAGGGGTGCCTGGTCCCAACGATTGCTCGACATAATTCAATCTTCCCTATTGGCGAAAGCATCCCCATTGTACTAGGAGATATTGAACGCGAGAAGATCGTTGAAGATCGGCGACCAACCATTAATGGCTAACGCTCAAGGTGCGCATATTTAATGAGTTATAGTTTTATCGTTTTTGATTGATCATACGCCTAGATCTTAGGGCTTATTTTGGATGGTCGGATCGGTAGATCCATTTAGATTCCATCAATTGGTATTAGAGCCATGATTGGCGTTACGATCGGTCAAAACATTAAAATGAGATTTTATAATGGCTGTTTAAAAAAAAAAAAAAAAAAAAATTGTGGCCGTCGGACCAGCTCCGGCGTGGGCTTTTCTGGCCACGGATTGACGCCGGCGTCGGGGCCGACCGGACGGCCCACCAGCCCGTCGGTTCCGGTCACCGGTGGAGGCGCGGGTAAGCCCGTGTAAATTTCTTCGATTTACATCTCTCGGTTCAAAAAGAATTTTTGGTGCACTTTGGGCCGACGGTCCGGCGCTGGTGGAACTTTTCCGGCCATCGGATCTGTACCGGCCGACGTCCGGCACCGGGGCCGACCAGCCGGCGCACCGGACCGTCGGCGCCGGTCATCGGTGGGGGGCGCGGGTGAGCCCTTAGGGGCTGGCTGCTGTTGCATCCTGCAACTCATTCCAAAAATAAAAAAATAAAAAAAAATAAAAAAAGGAAAAATGATGAAGAAGAAGAAAGGGGGTTGGGGCGGGTCCGCCGCCGGCCCACTGCCCGACCCGCCTGGCTCTTGTGGCCCACCCGACCCGCCTGGGCATATTTGGCCCACCACCCGACCCGCTCAGGCCTATTTGGCCCATCAGACCCGCCAGGACCGTCTGGCCTGACCCGCCTGGCCCTTTGGCCCCGATTGACCCATCTGGCCCATTTGGACCATGGCTTGACCCGCCTGCCCGCCTGAGCCTATTTGGCCCACCTGACCCGTCTGGCCCTTTTGACCCGTCAGGCCCGGCCCGGTACTTGGCCCATTATGCCCTTTGTATTTCTTAATCTTCTCGGGCCATTTCTGGGCTATTTATAGGTCCGATTTTTAGACATTTTATATCAATTTTGACTTTCTCGAGCATTCCGGACCCGTTTTTGAGGTCTATTTTTTACAATGAGCTCTCTATTATGATATTTTCATGACCTGATGTTATTTTTTCTATTTTTTTATTGTGTAATCAATTTTTTTTTTAGTACCATTAATTAGAATTGGGTAGTAGAGGTTGTGCTCTACCACCATGGCTGGTACTTACACATTATAATGCTTGTTTATTGTCAATTTTGACACCTCCTCATAACACAAATTGAACTTGGCTTATTCTTTTAAATATCAATTTTGCAATCTTCTAAAATATTATCAAACCTAATTTGATAACATGGCTTGGAAAGATTCTTCTATCCAACGATGATGGTTTTTCCTAGTATCGTGATTTTCATAGTGAGATTTAATTTTGTCCAAGACCGTGTTACAAATTCCGTGATAGTGTGTAGTGAACGTTAACGTCACAACATAAGCGGTTCTTCTGCCCAACGGTGATGAATCCCTTAATGTTGTATGATAGTTGTGTTTCACTATTCATCATTTTTTGTATGTGGGTACTGCTAGCGTGTTGTGACTCGACCCAACGGAGGGTCATGACGACGCAACTAGTACCATAATCATTAAGAAAGATTGAGGAAGCGATTAGTGTGTTAAGACTCGACCCAACGGAGGGTCATAATGACACAAATTGTTTCTCAATAAAACCACATTGATTTTAATTTCCTTGACATATTTTAACTATTGCGTCACATATTATAATTATAACCTTGTGAAATTGATAGTTACTTCGATTGTATGTGGACATAATAAAGCCCTTAATTATTGTGCAGCATTGAACCCGTCTATCATAAACAATATGATTGGTGAAATTAAACTTTTGAGTGGATCAAATTATAAGAAATGGAAGGAACAAGTCGCAATTGTTCTAGGCTGCATGAATTTTGACTATGCTATACGATCTAATAAACCCAAGGTGCTCACCGCTGATGCCTCGGCTGAGGATCTGGTAGTGAACCATACGGACTTAGAAAAATGGGATAGATCAAATCGTATGAGCCTCATCATCATAAAGAGTTCCATTACTGATGCGATTCAATGAGGTATTCCTGACTCGCACACTGCAAAAGAATACATACAAGTCATTAAGGAACAATTTCAAGGGACTTCTAAAGCCCTTGCCAGCAGTCTAATTGTTAAAATGGTAACCATGAAAATATGATGGTCATAGCGGCGTACGGGAGCACATTATGAAAATGAGTGGCATGACAACTCAATTGAAAGAATTGGACATGGATTTTTCTTAGAGTTATCTTGTTCACTTCATTATGACTTCTCTTCCTGCATAATTTGGCCCGTTCAAGATCAATTATAACACGCAGAAAGAAAAGTGAAAGATGAACGAGCTAATCGCTCACTGTGTCCAAGAAGAAGAAAGACTTCGGGCTGAAAAACTTGAAAGTGCCCATTATACCGCTCTTGGCCAATCGAAACGAAATTTCAAGCGAAAACATGGACAATATAAAAGAAAGAACGTGAAAGCTCCTCCACCAAAATTTAGATTCCATCAATCCGATCATATGATTGGTTGCACGTAGTACCAAACTAATGTGAGACTAAGTAACATGCGGTCGTAACAACAAAAGGTTGGCACATTGTCAGGACCATGTCTCAAAAAGTAGATTTTCTTAATTTGAATCTCACCCCTTGCTTGCCACTCGCAAGGATCGATACCGATTGAGTGGTACATGTGATGTGCATGTGTTGCTTATGCCCAAGGACTTGGTGACTGCTTTAAGAGGCGGATACCCTATTAGAAAGAAAGGAAAAGAAAGTTACTGGTCTTTGTTATCAGGCCACCTTTATTCTTTAACAGAAACCCAGATGCACAATAATAAAGATTTAAGTAAATGAATTCTATTGAATATGAGTTGGGCGGGAACTTTAACAATTTAGCCAAAGGAAACCTTGCTGAAGCTTGCTTATTGTGGTTGCATTTGGAGCTTATTGAAAGAGAGGAATTTGAAAATATTTGAAGCTAAAATTAGAAGCAAGGAAGAAGTCCTCAAGTTTATATTTAATAGGTGAACTATAAAATGAAGGGATGCACAGATTGCGAGGAGATTTAGATGATGTGGGACATATCCAAGAATGGTGGAATCAAGGTATCAAAAATCGGCCGATATCGATACATATCGATTTTAGGGTCATATTTTGAGAATCTGTGACATGTGTAATTAAAACCTTATCGTCTGATAGGTGAGATATGATCTCAAGATCCTTCTGGTAGAAAATTGGGAGGAAAAACGATCTCCATCATCTAATCACAAGCAATCAACGGGTTTCAAGAGATATGAAATGTTGGTCCTTTCCGTAAACGCCTTGGTGCGTTTAGAGAAACCAAAAAAACCAAACGCCTGTTTTTGTGTGATGTAATAGCTGGTCAAGAGCAAACGGTTGCTTAGGGCTGTCAACGGGCCAGGTTTTTCACCCGGCTTGTTTTTTTTATTTTTTAAAATAAATTTGGGCCCGACCCGGCCCGGCCCGATTAGCTATCCGCGTCGGGCCGAGCTCAGCCCGTTTGTAGAATTTTCCGGCCCGATTAGCTATCTGGGCCGGGCCGGGTTTCTCACATTTTTTAAAATAAAAATTTAAGTTTTATTTTTATTTTTTTAAGGATTTTACACTTTGAAGTCCAAACCCGGGCCCGTTTCTTATCCAGGCCCGGGCTGAAGCCCGGCCCATTGACAACCCTGCGGTTGCTTGATAGCTTGTCAATGATCATACTTCATTGGCATTTGGCAGGCAATAAATGGACAACAACAAACGGCTACTTGACAGCTTGTATATAGTCTTTGTGAATAGTCGGTATTTACTATAGTCGGCCGATTTGTATCGGCCTCGAGCAAATCAATACTGATTTTAATTCCTTGGGTGGAATGACTCTCCTTCCATGAGGTTTGATCAGGTCCTACTAAGTAGGACCCTAATTCGGGTTCTACTTTATCTCTAACCATCCAAAAGAGAAAAGATGTGTGATCTTGGGATTAATCTTGGAAACCAATAAATGATTGTTAGAGAAATTAAAGGATTAAGAGAGAAATCAAATGAGTGAGAGAGAGAAAAATTGATGACGAGGAATGAAAGTAAAAAAAATCCAACTGTCTCTCAAACTATATTTTGGATAAGATTTTAGGCAAAAAAATAAATTAATGTTTGGGTAAGATAGTAGGCAAAAAAATACCAATTATTATATTTCGACGAAATTTCAGTAATTTTCTTTTTGATAATAAATTTTATTATTATCTAATTATGTTAGTAATTTTTTTAGAAAATATTAAATAGAATTTAACTTATATTTTTAATCCCCAAAATTTTCCCAAATTTTTTCCAAAAGTTATCGAAAGTAATCTGAAATGTACCGAAAGGACCCTCCACCAAAAAGTTACTGAAAACAAAAAAAAAAGGATTAGAAAGAAGGATACATTTTTACCGAAAGTTACAAGTAACTTTCAATGAAACAAGATTTTTCTTTATAATTTTTCTTGAAATATAATAGTCAGTATTTTTTTTTTGCCTAAAATCTTATACAAAATAAGACTGCTATTTTGTTGGAATGAAGAAAAAAAAATTAATTTACTTTTTTGATAAAAAACTTACACAAAATTTAATTTATTTTGTTGCCAAAGTTTTACCCAAAATATGGTTTGAGAGCCAGGTTGGATTTTTTTTACTTTTTCTCTCATCTTCATCAGTTTCTCTCTCTTTCTCCAATAATTTCTCTCCCACCAAATTTATTGGTTTCCACGAATTAATCCCAACCCATTTAACCAAATGGGTAGATATATCCGTTCTCTCTCCTCCACATCTCTCATTCTCTCTCTTTTACTTCTTTAATTTCTCCTACAAACATTTATTGGAGATTAACTCCAAGATCGTATCTCTTCTCTTTTGAATGGCTAAAGATAAAATAGATCCCCATTTAGGGTTCTACTTGGTAGGACCTCCCTAAATCGATAATTGGTTGATATTTCCTACTCGGTAGGACCTGACCAAACGCCCTCAATCCATAATTGATTGATATTTCTTTCATTTAATGTTCTCTGCTAATAGACAACTCCATGGAGTGTTGGTGATGCCAAAGCTTCATGTGGGTTAGTTTGATTGAATTTGTATATTCTCCACTGCTCTATTTGATGTTTTAAAGAAAATTTCTTATTTATAAAAAAAAAATCAAAAAATATATAATTGGTCGATTATACATTTTTCAAGGTGACATATTTCAAATCTTTTCATATTAATTTAATTAATATAAATTTTCTCATAAATTTTCAATTTGTTATGATGAGTAAAATTATATCTTAACCCAAAATTAAAGAATAAACAATAAATGAATTTAAACATAATATTGTTTTCATGATAAAGAATTAGCATTCTTTTATATGTGTCGTCTTCTATCTTCTTTCAAAGTTTCATGTTAATTGAACTAAATATAAAAATAATTAAAACTTTTAGACTAATCAACTAGGTTAAAATATTGTTGCTAACCTCCTTTTAAATTAAAAAAAAAAACAGATAGTAAATATCGATGCATTCATGTAAGGGTATAACAAATGGGTCGGGTGGCTTGACCTGGACCTAACTTAATTGGATCCGACCCGTCCCAACACGGACCCGTTTGATATTGGGTCAATCCTTTGGAGTTTAGGTCCAGACCCAACCCGGACCTGAGCTATACTTGGGTCAACCCTTTGGAGTTTTACCCGGACCCACACCCAACACAAACCCAAACCCAAACCCAAACCCAATTAGTCCCAGCTGCATGTGTAATGGTATTAGGGCTGCCAACAGTGGGTCGGGCCGAAATTTTGGTTGCCCAATAAGAAAATGGCATATGCCCAACCCAAACCGATGGTGCACCGACCTGACCTGACCTGACAATATGGTGCACTCGACCCGACCCGAAAACCCAACTTGACCCGGTTAACCTCCAATTTTTCGTACTTTTTATATGTAAATATCAGGTTGGATCGGCTCAACCCAACCCGAACCGATTTTTGTCCAACTCGACTTGACCCGACCTGACCCGACCCGATATTAAGCAGTATTCTTCCTTTGTTTGTTTTTCACTTCCACATTCTTATTTTGAGATCTGCAGCATTATTATTTTTTGATGATGACACTGAGATGTGCAGCAATTTTTTGTGTTTTTTCTTAAGAACAAGATGTGCAGCGGTTGAAGGCAGTTCACTGATCTTTTTGAGGAATGCATTTTGTTCTAGATCGATGCACATTGCTAAGTTTTGAGGAGTGCACCTAATGAAGCTAGTGAATTCACGAGGATTATTTCCCAAGGGCGGTTCTCATGTCAAATCCATGGATTTAAAAAGTTATATATATATATATATATATATATATATATATATATATAGGGAGTTGGTTAGGTCCTCCAATGGAGGACGGTGTCCGTCCTCCAAAATCCACGTGGCACCCAAAATACTTTTTGGGTGCCACGTGGAGCACAGGTGGATAGTTTAGATCAATATTAAAAGAAAAAATTTGAAACTCACAAGTTAAAGTTTGACGATTTTCATTGAGCCACATTTCACGGTTCAAAAAATACACCATTGGAGATGAGTTAATTTTTATTTTTTTTCAAAGATGATCTAAGCAATGCACCCAGGATCCACGTGACATCGAACAAATATTTTGGGTGCCAGTGGAGCTCCACATGGAAGGTTGGAGGACGATGACTATCCTCCCATGAAGGACGGATCCCTTTTCCATATATATATATATATATATACTGAGTAAGATACGATATTTTCGGCCAAACTAGCCGATGTTAGAATACCTTTTGATTTTGAAAATATTTATATAAAAAAAAATTGTTCAAAAGACACTTTTGGTAATTTGTATTAAAGATATATCGGCTAACATTTGACCTATTTGCTCTAATGTCCAATTGCCAGGGGGGGGGGGGGGGGGGGATACGACCTATACTTAAAGAGAAAAGTATGAAAATGCGTTTCATTTATATTTTTATTACAAAAATAGTCAAAAAAAAATTTTATTATGAAAATGAGCCCATAAGGCCCGTATTGGTATGCATTCTCCATACACTTGTTGGATGCCTAATAAAAAAAAAGTCCAAATTTTGTTTATAAAGATGGGAATTTGTTGGCAAAGACAGCATTGTCATTATTCGTGTAAATTGATCAATGTCATGCGTGGGTTGATATGTATGGTTGCCCGTTTAAGGCAAGTATTGTTTAGGGAAAAACAAATGGCGTTTGATTTTTGGAAAATTTATAGGATTGACCCTGTCAGATACACCTTTTCTGCCAAAGACCCTATAATTTCACTTTTCCCATGACCGACCAACTTGAAGTCAAACCAATTTCAGCTAGCACAAAAAGTCTCAAATACCCCTTCTTACACTTTTTATCGTTCTATACAGTTTAAAATTTTACACTTTTTTATATTTACGTTATTTATGCCGTCTGATTTGAAGGCTACAATATAAAGATCGATGGTGCCAAATTAAAGATTGACACGAAACATAATCTCTATCATATGATTCTTTAAAGTCAACAATTAAATTTAATGGTAAGTTTAAATAATAAATTGTCTTCATTCTACTAATCAGGCGTCACTGTTTTGATAAAAACCCGCCATTGTATTGATAAACAATCGTCACCAATCTTCTAACAAATCATCATCGCTCTAATAAGAAATCGCTACCGATATGATAAACAATCGTCATCAAATCTTGATAGCAACTTTTTTTTTGCAGAGTAGAGTTGAACCAAAAATGCATCCAAAGTAATTCGCACAGAAGACCTATTGTTGTGGAATTAAAGGCTATACCATTGCACATCAAGTAACTTTGTTGCTAGTGTTGGAACACTTTAATGTGTATTGATATTTATAAATCAGTGATACATGATCACAAAAGTGACGATTTATTATTAGAGTGATGACAATTTCATATCAGACCGGTGACGATTGCTTAGCAAAGCGATGACGATTGGTTATCAGAGTGATGGCGATTTGTTATCAGAGGAGTGACGTTTCATTAGTTGAGCATATTGTTTATTAGTTCGTTAGTTGACAGTGATGAATCAAATGGTAGAGAGCAAGTCATGCTGGCCTTTGGGTAGGTAGGGTGCGAAATGATGATTTCGTGGTGTGTTTAGAATTGCCCAAATAAATAACCCTTGGTTTTATAACCTTTTATAGGCTTGGAAGGTACGTTTGGCATTTTAGATTTTTGGGTGACGGCTTGGCTTGGAGCTGGTCGGTTAGGTGAAAGATGAAATTATAGGGTCTCTGACCGAAAAAGATGAATTTGACAGAATCGATTTTGTAAATTTCCCTTGATTTTTTTGTGATAAAAAATAACACTGGGAACTATTTTGTACAAAACCCATATTTAAAATCATGGTCAAATCTTGGAACATGCCCGACCTTACTAGATCTAATGGTGCACCTGACCTATTATTGTCAACCATTGAATCAAATAATAGCCTTTGACTATATTTAATTACATGATGAAGATTATATTTGGTATCAATTTTATCCAATAAGGATTTATAGATCATAAACTTTAAAATCAGACGGTCACAAATTTTGTTAAAAAGCGAGTGCAAGTAATGTCCTCCTTTAGGAATTGAGAAAAAAAATTCAAGCATTATCGTTTCAAGCCGAAAGGCAGTCTTTTCTAGCAACTTTTGACCAATCCGTTTTAAGCGATTATGAAACGGTTGGGTCCAACGGTCAACATTTGACCAATCCATTTGGCCCAATAAAACCGAATTGACCCACTGATTAGTGCACACCTAAATGCTAATCGCCACGCACACGCATGTGCGTGAGCGAACGCGGCGACTCGCCGCTAGGTACACTCTTCTTTTCTTATTGTCAAACAATAATAGAAGGTGAAAAGTTCTATATATAGCCTAGACACATTTTACTTTTACTAATGTGAAATTATTCATTTGCATACAAAAATGAGAATACATATTGCCTAAAAATTAACTCACAAAATTAAGAAAAAAAATAAAAGTAAGTTTTATTTTCTTTAAAATTATTTAATATATTTATTATATTCTAAACTAATAAATAAATAAATATTAAATCTTCATATAGATGGTTAGAGTATAATCATGTATACTTATAATAGCACGTGCACAACAATAATATATAGGATGCATCAATAACAAAATAAACTAACTAATACTAGGGAGACAATTATCACTAAAACTGTGCAATCAAACTTTACTAAGTCGATATAAACATCACAGTCTCAAGACTTATGACAACTATCAACAACAATAAACTCCAACTGATTTCGTTATTCTTAAGAATAATCGATGTTACAACGTAGAAAAATCAGATAGTCTAATCATAAAAATTTCAACAAATATTAGAAAGCAATGTCATGTACATTAGAAACAATATCAATCAATTAATTAATTATCTGATTTCTATGAAATTCAATACTTAACTAATGTTTGATTCTCAGTTCGAATGTTTCGTCCAATATTTATTTCGATAATTTCATTTGCTACTATAAGTTTTGTTCACCTCAAAATAATCAATACTTCGGAAGCGAACAAACGATGAGGTGAATCACTTATCGATATACGTTAATATTCTCAAATATTCTCTTAAATGTTTTATTTCAACCACAACTAAGGATATCCAAGTTTCGGTGTCATTTACCAATGCATGAATCATCGTCATCATCTTTTCGACTTTTCAATTTATGATATTATAAAATCTCTAGCCTCATGCTATTGTGTATGGTTCAAGCCATTTAGAGGCTCAACACCAGTATAAATAATAAAAAAATGATAAATACACGATTAATACATTTATGAATACCGTAACAATGACAATCACCATACTTTTAAAAATTATAAAATATTTTCACCATATATCAGTGACTATTCTCTGTGAATACGTCATGATGTCTGATGAATCTATAATCACATGTTATTGACTATCCACAAGGGATACGTTCTAACCATATATTCACATGAACTATGATCATATGTCACTAACTAACCTCAAATGACTTAATTCGATCATAGGGTCAGATTCAAATTAATTAGTGTCAGTCATGTCCAAACATTCACTCTATGAGACAGCCCGATTGCATCATCTCAGCATTACCTTTGGATAGAAACTTCAACATACGGTTTGCTTCCCAAGATCGTGTTTGAAAAAATATGCATAGAGTTAATCACTCGTGTTGTATGGCTGATCTAAACTCTCCAACGACTTTGGGTAAAAAGATTACCATTCTCCCCCTTAAACATTTATGACTATTTATTCATCCTACTTATATGAAATTTCTAAATCAATTTTGATCAGAAGTTAAAAATCTCATATAAGTATGTGTCAATCCGATCTTAATGAAGCACAAGTATCAAGATTCAAAAGTCACGCAACCTACATAGGTGGTCACTTTTGGACATACCTCGGCCTATTTCAGCTACGTACTCTCAAACGATCGTTTTACCGGCCTACCTTGATCCCTAAGGTACGACCTAAATTTTGTACAACCTAATCAAGTCTGATTTAATATTTAAAAACCTTATTTCTATATATATGCATATCATGTCAACTAACCCATTTTCGTTTAATAAATCAATGTCACACATTACACTTGATAAATAAGTTAATCACAATAAATAGTTCTGAGATATGCATTTAGTGAATAAATTATTTATAAATTATGAAACTATGAATATGTGGGCATGCATGTCACAAATATATTCAATATCACTAATTAAACATAAAATTGCACATGATATTAACCTTGAATCAAATATGATAGTCTAATAATCATAATAATATACAAATATTGTTCAAATGTAACTTGTTCTAGTCCGTCATGGAGAGCTCGTAAAGTTGTGCAAAACAACATTTTACGACCTAAAAACATAATTAAAACAAGTCTGTTATAATCAAAAGAAGTTTATAATCTTTAAAGGTCTTAAAACACTTTGTAATAGTCTTAAACAGTCCCAATGACCAACTCATTACATAGATCTCATTGAGTAGAAGAAAATCGGTCACTTATGGGCCAAAATCAAACATGAAAGTAGCAAGTTTTGGCGAAAACAATTTTATGGGTGACTCATGTTGACTATAAATTTAATTTCACCTTTAAAAACTTTTGGAATAATTAAAATCATGAAAAGAATTCAGTCAAGCAATGACTTTTAACAATATTTATTTATTTATTTATTGTGGCTATAGAGAGAAAAGTAAAATCCACATACTTCACTTCATAAAACAAGACCCTTAAAATATATGATAAACTAGTCAATTTTTTACATTTAAAGAAGTCAAATTTACATGTTATGCTAGGGAATTATATCGGTATGGTTCACATGAACTGAATCCAATTCCAGATGGATCGGATGGCATAACCCTGAACTACCTAACTCAGATGAGACTGAGCTCAATAATCATAAATCACCTTTTGATTTCATTTAAAACTGATTTCCAACTGCTAATATTAGAAAAAGAAACAAAGGTCAAAGCACTTGAATTGGAAAGATCAATTTTAGTGCTACTCACAACACTTAATTGTCACCTTTTATGAGAGATGCACCGAACTTAGTGTTCCTCACCATAACTAAACGTAACTTTTAAGCAACAAGGACACCAGTCCATTTTATCTAAGCGGAAAAATGCGTGAAACAAGTTTAGAAAACAAAACACTCTCATAAGATTTTCTTTTTTTACTTTGGTAAAAGTAAAATCCCTTTTATTTGTAAAGGCAGGGGGAGCAACTTACCTTGGTGGTACCACATAGGCACCTACATACAATAAGCGCTCTTTAAGAGACGTATCCACAAATCTTCAAGTCTTTAGAACGAAAGAGACACACCCAACCGTACAGGCCACATGACGGCTACTGCTCAATGGGCTCCGTCTAGTGCCATCGTGCTAGAAGAGACCTGCTGTGTATGGCATAGCTCTCTGCTAACACCTGCCATAGCAGAGTTCACCTACTTTAGCAGGTTCTCATCCTCTTTGCTAACATCCTACTACCTACTTTAGCAGGTACCCTTTCTCCTTGATAACTTCTTGCATAGCAAGATTTTATACAAGATTTACCTGTTCAGCAGTTCTACCCTCCTCTCTACTCACTCCTTGTCAGAGCTGATTTTATTTGCTTTAGTAGGGAGTTAGTAGAGAGCTGGAAGGTTACTGCTAGAGCAGGTAAATCCTCATTTTCAGGGAGTTAAAAAAAAGAATGGGAACCACCTAAAGCAGGTGAACCCCATTGTGGCATGGGCTAGCAAAGAGCTATGTCATACGCAACCCTTATCTCTTGTTACAATATCTCAACCAATCTATTGGAATATTAAAAGCCTAACCATAGTGAGAAATTTCTCCGAAATTTTTTGAAATTTCTTCGAAATTTACCGAAACAGGGTGGGTGAAACTTTCAGTGAAATTTCGATGATTTCTCTGAAATCGTTGAAATTTTATTAATTTCGGTGAAATTAACGAAATTTCAAATCTTTTCTAATTTTTATTTTTTTTTTAAAATAATAAATAAAAATTTTATGAAGTTTAAATATAATTTAATATTTTTTGTACTCCCTGAAATTTTTTCGAAACTTTTTGAATTTTTCTTGAAATTTATCCGAAATGAATCGAAATGACCCCCTACCGAAATGTTGCCAAAAACGAAATTTGTCACTATGGCATAAACAAATCATATTGAGCCTACAAAATTTTTATTTTTGTTTTTATAATGAACTTGCACGACATTCAAGAGGAAAGCACTTACTTCCCTAGTTCTTAAATAATTGAAATAGCTAACAGTGACTAGATGGACAGTGATACACCACCATCGCAGCTTGTTAAATTTCATGAATCTCGAGTGATTGTAATCGCTTGAAAACAAAATAACATCATCATTTAATATAATTCATAGAGAAGAAATGTAGAATCAAATAAAAGATTTGATAATTGTTTGGAACAATACATTGCTCGATGAAATCGAGCCATCCAAGGCTCCGATACAAATTGTTAAAATTTCTACGGATCTAGACTCAATTCACATGATCAAATAAAATATAAATTGCGTACCTTGCATGTCCTTTGGGTCAATGAGTCGATGATCTCCGTAATGAAATCGATAATCGCCACCAGAGAATTCGAGTCTACATTACTTCTTTTCTTCTCTAAGTTTGCTTCTAGATGAGAATAGGCTAGGTTAAGAGGAAGAGGGGACGGTGGTCTCCTTTACATAGTCACCTCACTTTCCTACCCCATCAGTAAAAATGAGTGAAAACATATTACTTATATCAGAAAATTACTTGCTTCCTATCTCCTCGAGATACGTGTGATTAAAGATCCAACCCATTTTTTATGAAAAGCCAAAGAAATATGGGTTAAGGTGTTGACCATAAATATCCAACAATTGATCCATAATAAAGCATATATTAAAGGATAATACACCCAATGTTTAAATGATCTTCCACCATCATGTGATCTAGATTTGTCTAATCCATAATATATTATATATTAACAGATTATACATTAAAAACACTTACTTGATAAAAGAATTGTTGGTTTGACCGATGGACTACATGGGAACTAGGAGATCTGAATAAGTTGTTAAATGCTGTTAAATGTTCTTATTTTGCCCTTGAAAGATGGAAGACCTACTTATTTTCTATAAGATACTAGTTGATCAGATTGTATTTATGCCAATAAATGAGCCTGCAGATTTATGCCTCTAAATGATAATACTTTAATATGGATCAATTGTTGGTTTGACCGATGGACTACATGGGAACTAGGAGATCTGAATAAGTTGTTAAATGTTCTCATTTTTCCTTTGAAAAATGGAAGACCTACTTATTTTCTCTAAGATACTAGTTGATCGGACTATATTTATGCCAATAAATAAGCTTGCAGATTTATGCCTCTAAATGATATTTTTTGGAGATTTGATTATTTGAACCATCCATCTCTGCACTCTAATACTAATTATTGTTATAAAATTTTAATGGCCGATATTAAAAAATCAATTGGATGTAAACATCTCCTTACAAGGCTGATTCTTTGTTCTAATAATGAATTTTTACTTGGACAATTTAGATTGATCATAGATATGTATCACATGCCATGGCATGATAGTAACATACTTTAATGGTGAATGATCAATAGTCTAATTTTTTATTTTTTTTGAAGGGAATCAATAGTCTAATTTCGTGATGTTAGACCATTTTAACAATATTTTGGTGTTTAAATATTAGCGAGGAGCCATTATTCAAAAGAATTATGAACTGAGAGATTAGGACCAAAAAATATTTTATCTTGTAATTGCGATAGTGAAGGCCATTAGAATGAATGGCTAAAACTGATTTTGAGGATTTGTATGTCAACCATGTATTTTAGAATTGTTTGACCACGTTGAAAGACACGATGTGATCTTATATATTCTTTGCCTCCCCCATGCTTTGTATCGGGACCTTCAAATCAAATAACAAAGTTGATGAAATTATATGCATGTCGCAATTCAGTGATTCGTTCCAAATCAGCTACCCTATACAATTACAGACATATTTAAAAACTAAACAAGGAATAAGAAGAAGAAAGATTTGAAGAAGGGAGCAAAAGTTTTGGTAAAAATAAAAATCAAATGTGAAGAATTAACAGCTTGGGGTTAGTTTCACTGTGAAATTGATTCGTAAAACAGCAGAGCAGAGGATGGATCTGTAGCCATCCTTCATTTGGCTACAGGCTCAAATGTAAGATAGAATAATCCAGATCTAATAAGGGTATAAAGCCTCTTAATTTAGAAGAGCTGCTTCTTTCACATATAATTTTATTGGGGATACATACATTAATGGCAATTGGAACTATTTTTTTTTGTTAAATCCATACCAATGTCTCACTTTTCTACCTACATTGTCGATTCTCTCTTCTACCCCAACCTTTGTCTCAGTAACTTTATATGGCATCGTTGGTTTTCATGGCTTGATGGTGGTTAGCACCGCTTCCCATGTTATCTTCCTCATAGAAATTAAAATAAAAACCCTCTAAAATTTCATGACTTTTTGAAAAAGTTGCGAATAATTCACATTGTTTGACAAAACGAATTATTTATTGGTGGCTTTTTCAAAAAATTACATATTTACCAATTTCATGTGTTATTCGTGAATTTTTTAATTTTTGTCCCATTTTTTTATTTCTCAAATTTGCAAATTACATGTATGCGGATTTTTTTATTTTTTTTATAGTTTTAAATTAATATTTTTTTATAATGTTTCTTTTTATTTTTCTGAATTTGATGAATGTTTTCGTAAGAAAGTAATTGATACCCCTTCTACAAATAAGAGAGAGCAACTGACTTTGGT
Organism: Chloranthus sessilifolius; assembly: GCA_021018995.1. Taxonomy (NCBI): domain Eukaryota; kingdom Viridiplantae; phylum Streptophyta; class Magnoliopsida; order Chloranthales; family Chloranthaceae; genus Chloranthus; species Chloranthus sessilifolius. Next base: position 42,081,407 of record CM037589.1, on the reverse strand, counting down.
CCCCTATGTCTACCTTTAGCCCTGAACGCCTGCTATCACTTGCAAACTGTTGTGAAAAATAAGTTGTACTCGCAAATGCACGAATCGATTTGCATATAGTAGGTGCAGAATACGAGATCGTTCCCAAAAAGATTGATTAAAAAATTAAAAAAGAAAAAAGAAAAATAGCAACTAACTAAAAGAATTACCACAGATCTAGTATAATATTTAACTAGTTTAAAGATTCTGAGAGTTTGATGGATGAGATAAACACTACACAATAAATTAGAATTTAAACAGATAATAAAATATAAGGATTGTGATACTAAATCCTCCCATCGTAGGTTATCATTCATGCAATACAATTCTGTGATTAAGATATTAGGTTCATAAAAGATGTCTATGTGCAAGCACGGGCCCAAACACGCATGCGTTCTAAAGTACAGATCTGAGATCAAGGAGATGTATGATTAACATCTCATGAGTGTATGATTAACACTCACACCTCAGATAGCACTCAGAATCAAATCTCTGGATAAATTCTATACTACAAATTTGAGATTACGGAGATGTATGATTAACACTCACACCTTAGAAGTGGTAGAATTTACCTTGAGATGACAGATATTAGAATAAGATCACTATTGCAAATTTGAGATCACGGGGCATGATTAGTTCTCATATCTCAAATGGCAAGGAGATTATATCTATATAAATAATAATAATAGAGCCCACGAAATGATCTAACATCTTCATCACACATTTATATTACTATGAATGAATACCTCGGATGGGGTTCATCAGACCCCATCCTTAATGAAATTAGCCACACATAATAGAAATGAACAACATAGTGGAAAAATAAATTGACATAAACATTAAAATACCGTGCAGAGCTTTAACAAAATTCACAAAAAACTTTAGTCAAATATGGTACAATCTGTCTTCAAAAGTACAGAAATTAAATTAGTCTAAAATGAATAACAAAAACAGGAACAACTGGGACTGAATACCCTAGAAACTAAAAGCAAAGGCAAAATGCAACGAGAGAAGATCCCCCCGAATCCTTAGATTTTTTCTTAAATATCTTTCTGATTCGGAATTTTGAATTTTGAACTTGGTCGATTGATCGACTCAAGTGGTCGATCAATCGACCAGATTTGACTTTGAATTTGAATTCAAATCTCTTTTTGTTATGTTGATGCATCGACCTTAGGGGGTCGATTGATCGACATAACAAAATAGTTCAGCTCTAGCTTTGATTTGCTCCAGTGTTTCGGTGTTAGCTGACTTTGTGTTCTTTTATGCTCCTGAGTGCATCCAATGACCAAATTCATCTGAAACTCATAAAACTTCACAAATCTCATTAAATAGCTTTTATCGGATGACTAAATGTAGGTCTTTAGGGGTGAAATATCATCATATTTCACTACTCATCACACTCCCAAACCTACACTTTGCTAGTCTTCGAGTAAAGGAGAAAATAAGCAAACTGATAAATAAACTACCATCCTAAAGTAAACAATAAATGTCACTTTCGTAGAGAGCACGATTGCATTTAGCGTATGCAACAAACCTTTAAACCACTAGGTGATCTCTAGTGGAGGAGTTTTGTCTCCTGAGGGTTTCCAATGAAGTTACTCACAAACTTCAAGACATTTTCTATAATTGATTCTTGGGGGATTTGTTAATTGTCTTCATCATGCAACTTCTCATTATATAATACGCATGCCATGTCATTCTCAGTGATAATTAGTTAAGTCAGTCCAATGCTTCGATTTACAAATAAATTTATCATCCATCCTTAAATGTGTAAAGTGTAATCATCAGGACTGAATTTTATTCATCTTAAAATTTATCTTATTTGTGAATCATATAGATTTATGTTTTGATTCAAACCTCACAATAGGTGTACTTTCATAATAAAAATTCTCCGATTATGGGTATATTTTTACACACATGTGAGAGGTTAATACAGAGCGAATAAAAGGTCTCACATGACAGGAGAAACACGATATAATCAATGAATAAAAAAGAATCTCATAGAAAGATACTTATATTTTTATGCATGTCATATCAAGCACCATAGGTATTGTGTATTCACTTTCTACATGACAGTTACTAACACCAGATTGGATCATGAAAGTCTTTTGTCGAGTTGTAATGGAGCTCAGGTAAGGGTAAGAAAGAAAGAGAGATTAGGATTCAAAATTTCTGAGAAATTAGAAAAGGAATTAACTTTTCTCCCCCTTTTTTTTTTTTTCTTTTTAATGTTCTTCTATTTTTCTTAACTTTTTTTTTCTCACGCTTATCTCCTCTTTTGAATTTTATTTTCTTGAAACACCTCATAGTCTTTTTTTATTTTCCAAATTATTATTTTTTTTTTCTTCTGCCATATACTTTTATCAAATACCACCATTCGATATCTTTTACTCTCTCTCTTTTCTTTTGGTTTCATCCCCCATTCCTTATTTCTCAGAGATAAGACGGGTAGGACTAAACTTTCTGGTGAATGGGTAAATATTGACGTGACTTATCAAAGAATGTATAAAGACAAGTTTTCTAATAGTCTCAAAGGGATACTAGAGGGATAAATTTATATGAGGTGGAGCAATTTAAGCACAAATGAGTCGAAAATGGCCTTCAATCGTGTCTTCAAAAGATGGTAACCTTACCTATTTGTCTTGAGCAGACATACAATACATTCTAGCATAATAATATGAATTTAATGTCATGCAAAATCACAAGTCAAAGTGAAACATATAAAATTATGCAAAGATAAGTTGTATTCAAAGATAACTCCGAGTTTATGTAAGCACTCATCAAAGATGTGAAATTGGCTCTAAAGCTCACCGATTTTAATCTCCACTAAGATCCTTCGGTTCACAATTTTAGATAAATTTCTTGATTTTTAATTTTCCGAAATGAATGCATCATGACTTCTAGAGGTGGGTTCAAATTTACAAGCTAATCCCCACATTGAATTTTTCTCTCTTAATAACAATGATAAAAAAATGACACTTAATATTCTTCCAATGAGATTGCATAATTAAATAGTTCAAAATTCCACAAATCAATTAGAAAAATCATTGAAAAATACGGAATGCACTTCAAAGTACTCAGCCAATCAATTGAGGCACATAGCTCGATTGATCGACTAAATCCGAAATTTTTCTCTTTTTTTTTTTTTTTTTTCAAAAATACGCATAACGCATTTACTACCCCCAAACCTAATTTGTGCAATGTCCTCATTGTATCAAAATTGAGGGGTAACTCCAAACCTGTATCAAAATACGCATAGACAAAGAGGCAAAGAGGGGGTGAAAAGCATCATTGAAAATAAAGTGAAATTTATTAATTAAATTATGTTAATTACACTTATTGAAAAACATAAATTATTAAGTCTTAAATCTACCTAAAAACAGAAATTATGTAAAGATCAACAAAAATTATAAAATAAATCCTAAAACATCCTAAATATTTTTCAACTTCTTCTTTAAACATCAACATCATTTCTCGAATGTGGCTTCGATTTTGGAAAAGTGAAATTTCACATTGCTTCGGTGATACGGCAAGGATTCGAGAAATCCGGAGTGACATCAGGGGGAGGCGGAGTGACAGAAATCAAATCTACACCTTGTAAAAACAAAGGTAGAGACTTAGGCTGCGTATGACATATAACTCCTTGCTAGCCCTTGCTACAACAAAGTTCACCTACTTTAGTTGTTTCCCTTTCTCTTTTCTAACTCCTTACAAAGGAGGATTTACCTGCTCTATCAGCAACCTCCCTGCTCTCTACTAATTCTCTACCAGAGCAAATAAAATTTGCTATGGTAAAGAGTGAGTAGAGAGGAAGGTAAAACTATTGAACAGGTAAATCTTGCATAAAATCTTACTGTGCAATGAGTTATCAAGGATAATGGGTACCTACTAAAGTAGGTAGTGGGATGTTAGCAAAAGGATGGGAACCTGCTAAAGCAAGTGAATTCTGTCATGACAGGAACTAACAGAGAGCTATGTCATTCGCAGCCTTAATCCCACGACCTTCACCCTTAGGGCTGAAATTCAGTTAAATCAGGGGTTGAATTTGCAGTTACATTAATTTATACTTGGTGTAAAAGTGAATTCAACATGTGAACCTTATGTTAATTCAATTTCACCAACATAAATTTTGTATTATTAAAGAAAATTTTTTGGGATTGACAATGCCACATGCCCATAAGATTTGGTACGCGGTTGATGTAATTCCCCATTTTTCATTTATAAAAGGTAGCAACTGCTTTGACATTAACCCAAATTAAAATGGTATATTGTTAAAGAGAACTTTGGCAGAGGAGTTAGCCTACAATGGGTGTCAGCTCGTGCTGAGTGTACGGCACAGTCCATATGTGCATATGGCTTAGTGACTTGTACAAACTCCTAAATTCTAATGCATGAAAATCCAAGCAAGTCACTCACTCGCACATATGACTTCGATGTCGGCTCACGATGAGTGAACTCTTGCGTGAGACACTGACGTTAATCTGTCCGTGGAGCAAGGACACATTTGTTAAATACTAGTAAAAAGGCACGTGGATATTAGGACCTTAAATGATCGAATTTTATTTTTAGACATCTATCGGGTGATTTGAACATAAAAAAATATAGTATTTCAAGCGTTCGTTATTATATTTTATGATTTCATAAAGACAAAAAAAAAAAAAAAATTATTATTATGTTTCTTATGTCTTTATTATTTATAATTTAAAATTTTAAAAAAAATTAATAAAAAAAAAATATATATATAACTTATATTGTAAACTATAGAACATAAAGAAAAAAAATAAAAACTAACAAATAAGTATAATTTAGAAATTTCAATTAAATCGAAAATGGGTATTTATTCCTTCTCGACTTTAACTTTCTTGACGATTTTATCGTCTTCATCATCCGTAGTCTCGTATTTAATATTTTGGGATATCTATGACCTTATAAGATAATTTTGATAAATTGTATCTTGCACTTTGACTTGAAAGAAATACTCATTTTCGAGATATTTATTCATTTTCGAGATATTGACACCAAATTTGATTTTAAGGTCACTTTTTTTTAGATCTGTGTCACGTCAAATCAATGCCTGACCATTTGATGGTACACCCATTATCTCAAGATCAAGTGTGTGAAAAGTTAGAACAAAAAAATTCTCCATCATTTAGTTCAAAATTGTCAATTGGTTTTAACATGGTGCCTTAATAGATTCAGTGGGCATAGTTAATTAAAGGTAAAATCACATTTTGATAAAATGTCTCGTTTAAATTTGATTTTAAGGTCACTTTGGAATTTGTGCACGTCAAATCAATATCCGACCGTCTGATGGTACGCCCATAATCTCAAGATCAAGTGTGTGAAAGATTGGAACGAAAAACACTGTTATCATCCATTTCAAAGCAGTCAATGTGGGGTTTTAACATGGGCGCTCTCAAAGATTCAGTTGGAATATTTAAAGGTATGTTTGGAGGTGGGATCTTAAATGGCATGCCGAGTTGTTATGGTTTGATCAGGTCTAACTGGCTGAAGTTTAAATGCGGTTCAAACATATTTGAGAAGTGCACGTGCGTTGCACGTGGACACCGTAAAATAAAATATTTTGATCAAAGATGATTTTAATTATGAGTTAAAATTGACTGATCGTATAAAATCATAATCGTATATTATCAATTAATCACTAAAAAACTAATAACAATTAATTATTGTTAAATATTATATTGATTCGAGTATTTTGTAGAACTTTCTATAGATACATGTTTCTATAAAATCATAATCGTATTTTGTAGAACTTATACATGAAGGAGATCGTAAAGTTACATGGGATTCCAAGCAGCATAGTTTCAATTCGTGATCCACTATATACGTCTAAGTTTTGGAAGAAATTTCAAGAAGGAATGGGAACACGACTAGACTTTAGTTCAGCTTTCCATCCTCAAACTGATGGGCAGACAGAGCGAGTGAACCAAGTGATAGAAGACATGCTCAGAGCGTGCATGCTAGATATGCAAGGATCGGGGCAGTATCTCTAACCGTCGCATACAAACGAGCATTGGCATGGCACCGTATGAAGCTCTGTACGGACGACGATGCAAATCACCCCTCAATTGGGAGGAAACAGGTGAGAAATTTGTGTTAGGACCAAAACTACTTGAAGACAATGCCACCGTCGTTCGAATCATCAGAGAAAGGCTGAAGTCAGCACAGAGTAGACAGAAAAGTTACGCCGACATGATGCGGACTAGTGTCGACTATAAAGTGGGTGAGCACGTGTTTGTGAAGGTGTCACCTATGAAAGGCGTAATGAGATTTGGCAAGAGAGGGAAGTTACGTTATGTTGGACCATTTGAAATTTTGGGACGCGCGTGAGGTAAAGTTGCGTATCGCATTGGTTTACCACCGCTTGATCGGTACATAACGCTTTCCACATATCAATGCTCGAAGTATGTAAATGATCCATCTCACGTGTTAGGAAAACAACCTATGGAGATGTGTGAGGACATGAGCATGATAGAGGAACCATGGAAATCTTGGATCGAAGGAACAAGCATCCGACTAAAGTGATTCCCTTAGTGCTTGTTCGGTGGAACAATCATCCAAAAGAAGAGGCTACTTGGGAACGAGACGCCGATGTGAAAGAACAATATCCAGCCTTGTTTCCAACGGCGTGAGAATCCAATGTAAACCACAAGCATGTTTGTGGAATCTCCACGATACTTGTAATTCAATGGAAGTTTTGATCAAGTATGATTTAAGGAACAAATTTAATATGTACATGATCAAGTGTATGTATTTCTATGGAACTATGAACCACTTGATGTCATAAACTACCAAAAAGAAGTCAAGAAACAAAGAACTTGAAAATCTGCAGAAATTGGGCGAAACCGATTAATCGAATTTCAAATCGATTAATCGATTTGGAATTTCGATTAATCGATTTTGTTCGATTAGTCGACTGGCACCTGCCAGTGACTGGAAATTTGAATAAGAGTTAGAACATACATAGAATGCAATTTCGATTGATCGAGTTATAATTTCGATTAATCGATTTGGGATCGATTAATCGATTTTGGGAATTCGATTAATCGATTTTGGGAATTCGATTAATCGAATTGAGTATTCGATTAATCGAATCACATGTTCGATTAATAGAATAAACTGAGAATGTTAGAAGGAATTAGGAAGGAAAAAAAAAAATGAAATTTCGATTAATCGAACTGGAAGTTCAATTAATCGAATTACTAAAGGGACTTGGAAGAAATATGAAGTCAGAGGAACGATTTCGATTATCGAAGTGAAATTCGATTAATCGATTTGAAAATTCGATTAATCGAAGTGGAATTCGACTAATCGAATAACTTAAGGAATCCTGAAAATTTTGGAAATTCTTGCGATTTTGATTAATCAGTAATTTCGATTAATCGATTTTGAAATTCGATTAATCGAAATGGGTTTGATAATCGGTAGCTCGCCATGATGAGCTTAAAAACTTAAAATATTAAATAGATACGATTTCGATTAATCGAAATGGTTTCGATTAATCGAATTTGACTTTCGATTAATCGATTTGGGAAATCGATTAATCGATTTTACGCGGCTTAACCTAGTTTGAAATCTCGATTAATCGATTCTGGATTTCGATTAATCGAGCCGGAGCCTATATACATAAAATTAGGGATTTTCTTTCCCATTCGAATCATTTGCACTTTTTTCGAGCGCCTTTTCTCCTTCTTCTCCGGCCATCCATCCGAGCTAGGGTTTTGAGCATTCTCCGTCGATTTCCGACCAAGATCGCCCCATTTCGAATCGAAACCTAAGGTAAACCCTAGAATTGTACCTTTTCTTTCCAATTGAGCTATAAAAACCCTAGATTCTTACTATTTTACCAACCATGCCGCCCAAAACCCGGTTGTCTTCGAAGAAGGCAACCTCTAAGCTCCCGGTTCGGCATAAGAACGCCGCGCCACCACCACCTACCCCATCGCCGGTGAGGACTCCATCACCGTCGGCATCGGAGACCACCTCTGGTTCGACGAGCGCATCTTCGCACGAGTCTTCACGCGAATCGACCCCCATGCCCCCACCACCCACTAACGTGGTGCAACCAAATAAATGGTGGGCCGCAAAGACCTTTGAGGTCGAATACATTATTGACCCAACCCTATTCACAAATCCCGATGTACCGGGCGAGACCCAATGGGCTCGAAACTACCTCAACAACGCCGATCTCGGCAACCTTCTCAAACCAATCCAGGGTTCTTACTACCCTAGATTGGTGAGATTATTCTACCAAGGGCTTGTGGACGGCCCGACCGATGATGTGATCACGACCACCATCGAGGGTCGAGAGTACACGATCACTCGTCGTCACATACACGAGGTGCTTGAATGCTACCTCGACTTCACACCCGAGACCACCCTCTTCCCACCCTTTGAAGAGGAAGTGAGATTTGAAGAGATCATGACAAACGGGAAAAAGGGGTCGGGATCCTCCATAAAGAGGGTCGACCTTCCCCACTACATGTGGATGCTTGATTCCATTATCAAGTGCAATCTCTATCCGTTGCGGCACGACACCGAGCGGATAGATGTAGTGCAACAGGCACTGTATGCGACCTTCTATGGCCGGTGGTTCGACGCCACCATGCTCATCCTCGAGGGGATGAGATATATTAAAGGAAAGTTAATGAAGGGCAATTTAAGGCCCAAGGAGAAGATGCCCTATGCTTGCCTCATCTCGAGCATGTTGGAGTGCTACTCCAACGATCCCTCCTACACCATCTCGCCTCACGAGGTGAGGGCTACGGATTGCGTGAAGACGTTTTCGAAGTCTTCATGGACCCGTAGCTACAACCTGCTCAAACGGACCCTATCGGCTCCGGGTCCCGCTCCAGCAGCACCCGCACCGCCACCACCCCCACCACCACAGCAAGACCCACCCGTGGGTGGGGCACACCCAGCCGAGCCTTCAGTGGAGAGGGCCACCTCTCACCACAGACCTCACACCAACACCGCCGGCCACTCGCGCCGCTACACCCACCTCATCCTACAGTGGCCGCCTCGCTCAGGCCGACCATCGAGGTGTTGGCCCGTATGGAGGCCAACAATGAAAGGATGAACCAAGGATGGACTTCCTTCTATTCCATACCCCGCCACATCTACCCCTCACTACGCTAGCTACCTCGCCCAGAGGAGGAGGTGGACGGCCGACGCCTGACCTTCCACCGAGGACCCGTCTTCCATCCCTGCACACCACTGATGGCTCCTTCCACATCTACCTCCTCCATCCACCGGCCGAGACACAGTAGCCTCACTGGCTTCGACTACCCATCGACTACCCGGCCGGCCAGTCTCCACCACTCTTTCTTTTGTATGAGTCATGATTGTATACATGTATATTTTGTACGCCAACTCATGTGGCGCCTTGTAAAAATTTTCTGATATTAATAGAAATCCAAAATTTTTGTGTAAATTGTTTCAATTCGTCAACATTTAAGTTAGATGCTTATATATTGTAACTATCTGTATGCGTCTGAGCCTACTAGACCACCTCACCTGAGAGTGTGGGGGGGGGAGACACCCAGACCGACGAACCTTGGGTTATTTTCGAGGACGAAAATTCCCAAGGTGGGGAGGATGTAATAGCCCGAAAAATCACACTAAACTATGACCTCGGGATCCGTGCCCGATCGATCATAGGTTTGACCAAATAGAAGTCCAATAGTTAGCATGGGGTGTGATGAATGGACAAGATGTGATGGGTTGTGTGGCTATGTGGTGTGTGTTGAAAATCTAAAGTTACATACACCTATCGAGGTACATGTGCTCAACATACAAGCTAAGGGGGAGATAAAAGGGTTTAATAACCCTAAAATCAATAGTTTTGGTTGTTGAGAGAGAAGTAAAGAAGAGAGAGAGAGAGGAGTAAAGAGAGTGATCAAGCAAGGAGTTATTGTGGGTGATTGGAAGGGAGATTCAAGCATTAAAGAGGCCGATTCTGCGCAAAGAATCCGTTCAAGCCAAAGCTGGAACCCTAGCCTTCCAACCATTTGATTTGAAATCAATTTGAGATTGATTAAAGGTAAATTTTTGTGAATAAAATGCATAGGTTGTAGAGGGTAAATTGTAGTTAAAAATGGTTTAAATTATAGGATAATGGTTTAGAAAAATAGAGGAAAAAAAGTGGAAAAAGGTTGGGAGGAACAGCTCAAAAGGGGCTGAATCTGGCAATTTCGATTAATCAAAATTCGCCAAGAAGTTGAAAAGTCAAGGAAACCGAGTTCGATTAATCGAACTGAGTTTCGATTAATCGACTTTGGATTTCGATTAATCGATTTGAATATCGATTAATCGACTGGGAACCTACAGTGAACTCCAGTGGAGGAAAGAAAATAGTTTGGAGAAATCGACTAATCGAAATGGCAATTCGATTAATCGATTTAGAATTTCGATTAATCGATTTTGGAAATTCGATCACTCGAATTGAGAATCGACATGATAGGTAGGAAATTTCGATTAATCGAATTGGGTTTCGATTAATCGAATGGGAATCTCGATTAATCGATTTGAGAATCGATTAATTGATATTGACCTTCGATTAATCGATTTTAGAGTTCGATTAATCGACTGGGCTAATTTATGTTGACTTTTGAGTTTGACTTTAAGATTCTTGGAGGGTCTTGGACCTTCTTGATTACATCTTTAGTGATGTATTTCACATGTTATGTGGTACTATAGGTGGTACGTGTGAGCTAGTGCACAAGGAGCCACGTGGGACCTTGATGCGTTGACCAAACAAGACTTGAGGTAGGGAACACCTTGAACATGTACTTTATTTTACAAGAGCATATATGTAGTGATATAAAATTCAAATTCAAATTCAAAATATTTTATTGCTTAAGAATTGTGAAAAGTGCGTGTGTGTGACATCCATAAGAGTAATTATAATGAGCCATCCCCAGGGGATGAAGAAGTAAAGAGATAAGAGCATCAGGTGTAATGCAAGTGAATGGATACATCCCAGGGATGTATCCAAGATTGAATCATGTTTGATAGGGCCTAACTGATATAAGATAGCACACTTACACGGTGAATAACTATATGTAAGGCACCGATATTTTTGTTATTTGAGGTTTGATAGGGTACCCCACCGACGTGGCGGGATATCCACGACTGACACGGCAGGATATCCGTGATCGAAACGGCGGCGAAACCGTAGGCCAGTGCGGAGGCTTATCCGTACACAGTAAGCACACCGTAGGGGTGTTGATTTGAGACAAGTGAAACCCCGCCACCAATCCCCAGGGGAAAGGGGCTTGGGTACTATATTGTATTCCCAGGGAATACGTTAAAAGTGTCTATATAGATGACGATGATGGGTATCTCATCGGGGCTCGATGCTATATTGCTCGGGGATTACTTAAGTTGAAAGTTTAAGTTTTGCTTTAGGCCTTTTCAGCATCATTCATGAGCAAATAAAAGACACGAGTAAACTACCAGTAAAATGTAATACTTTTTAACTATTTCATCAGTAATTGCATAGACACATCTTGCATGGCATATCATGGAATATATGTGAGTAATAATTTATATGTTCAACTGTGTTTTGTTCCCTATTGAGCTAGGATGTAGCTCACCCTATAGACTATACGTCGCAGGTCCACTACTAGCATTCTTTGAGGCTTGAGGAGACGTGATGAGTCGGACCTTGCGGCCGGCGAAGAGTTGGAGCCACCTCCTGAGGACTTCTTCTAGAGGACTTCGTTGTGCTGCTTTGAGGGCTTTTTTATAGGGATTTGTACGGCTTGGTATGTCAAGCCTTGTTTTGGTTGAACAATGTATATATTGGGTTTTGGGATTATTCTTTTGGGGCGAACCATCCGTGGTGATTGCTATCATCGATGGTTCGGGTCGGTTCTCCATTCATGCAGAGGCATGAGGGTAGAACTGTCTTTTGAGAAATGCTTTTATATAGATTTAAATTCCGCAGTTTCATTTACTACTTCATTTTGCTTGATATACCAATGTTCCGTGCTTAGCTAAGGGGCGCGGTCAAGATGATCGTACTGATGGCACGGGTTTCGGGGTACCGAAATCTGGGCTGTCACATGAACCGAAATCCGAACCCGCGCAAAAAACCTAACTAATTGAACCAACCCCAATCGATCCAAAAATCGGTTCAGACTTAATCTAATTTCGATTTTAGGTGGGAAAAGTCGAAAACCGATTAGGTAAGATGAGAAAATTTGATTAGGAGTACATTAATCATAGCTCAAAGGGTTTCAACATGCCAATAAATTATTATTTGGGTAACTTAACACTCATGAAGTCTTAGAGGGCATCTATGCAAAAAACCATCGGCTCTTTGTATTAGTTGATGGAGATCGTTTTTCTGCCCAATCTTCCACATAAGGGAATTTGATATCAAAGCAAGTCAAATATTATATGACAAAATTGTTAATTCTCTTAACTTTGTAGGTTTCTTCAAAGGTGTTAGAAAAGATAACTTTTATGGCAAAGTTGTTAATTTTCTTAACTTTGTAGGTTTCTTTGAAGGTGTTAGGAAAAGAAGACTTTTATGGCAAAATTGTTAATTCTTTTAAATTTGTAAGTTTCTTTGAAGGGCTAAGAATAAGGAAGGAAAGAGAATACCATTATTTACGTATTCTCATTGGAAAAGAGTGTGTTAGGGGTATTTTAGGAACAAAAATATGACATAAATATTGGTACTTTTATATAGTAGTAAGGATATTTACTCACGTTCCATAATCCAAGTACACGACAAAGGCTCTTCGGCTAGTATTCCCTAGTACGCTTTACAGCTAAGCTTTCGTGACCTTTCTCAGTAAAAAAAAGGGTTTTTTGCAAATAACCCCTTGAGTTATGTTGATATTACAAATAACCCCTCCAATTATAGTTAGTTGCTTTAATTTTGGTGTTCATAAAACCCCCTCTTTAACGGATGCTACTTTAAATGATTAACTAACCGTTAAAGAATAGCGTAAATACCATATTTATCATTTTAAAAATTAAATTACTAAATTGCCACCCTCTACACGTGGGAAGAGTAATTTTAAATTCACCCCTCCACTTACAAAAACGAGTAGCTTTAAATCCACCCACCAAATATTTGAGTTCACCCACACTGAAAAACATTGACTGCATTGAATCGGACAATGGAGATCGTTTATCATCCCAACCTTTCACACGATGGATCTTGAGATCACGGTGGCACCATTAGACGGTTGACTGCATTGAATCGGATGATGGAGATCATTTATCGTCCCAACTTTTCACACGATGTATCTTGAGATCATGGTGGCACCATCAGATTGTTGACTGTATTGAATTGGACGATGGAGGTCGTTTATCGCCCCAACCATTCACACGATGGATCTTAAGATCATGGTGGCACCATCAGACGGTTGATTGCATTGAATCAGATGGTGGATATTGTTTATCGTCCCAACCTTTCACACGATGGATCTTGAGATCATGGTGGCACCATCAGATGGTTGATTTTTTATTTCATGTGGTACACACCCAAAAAAATGACCTTAAAATTAATTTTAATCGTATACGTGATGTTAAGGTCACTTTTCTGAGATGTGTGCAATGAAATAAAACACTGATCGTCTAATGGTATGCCTAAACGATCTCTATCGTCTTATTCAATGCAATCAATGTGTTTTAGCGTGGGTAAACTCAAAGATTCGGTAGATGGAAGCAGGCACGGTTAGGCAATCCAATTCCTAAAAATGGGTCTTGAATCATATAGGAAATTGGAGGGACGAGTATTTTGAGTGGAACATGTAGATTGAAGGTTTTCTTTTCAAGAATAATTGCATCGTTTGCCGCAAATCCTCCATTGGTTGAGTATTCGTCCAAACGTTGGCACGCTTTAATGGAGGAATCACCCATCAGATGAGTCTTGAATCTGATGGGTGAATGAAGGGCCTTTTAGAAAAGTACCTTTAAATCCACCCACTGAATCTTTAAGTTCACCCATGCTGAATCACGCTGATTGAATTGAATCGAACGATGGAGATCATTTATCCTCCTAATCTTTTACATGATGGATCTTGAGATCATGATCGTACCATCAGACGGTCAGTGTTTTATTTCACGTGGCACACATCTTAGAAAAGTGACTTAAACATCACGTGCATGCTTAAAATTAATATTAAGGTCACTTTTAGGCGTGTGTACCACATGAAATAAAAAATCGGCCGTATGATGGTACACTCATGATCTAAAGATCGATCTCATGAAAGATTGGGACGATAAAAAATCTCCATCATTTGATTCAATGCAGTCGATGTGTTTTAGCGTGGGTGAACTCAAAGATTTTTTGTGGGTGGATTTAAAGGTACTCCTTTTAGAATAGTGGTCAATATAATGGCATGACTTGTAAATAAAGGTGAATGAAGGGCATTTTAGAATGGTGATAAACTTTGATGGCATGACTTGTAATATAGATGAATGAAGACCTTTTAGAATGGTGGTATTTTTAAAATATTGGTTTCATTAAGGGCAAAATAGGCTTTCCGCCCATAAACTCACGGCTACTTAACGGCAGGGGGTTATATGAAACAGAAACACAAAAGTAGGGGCTGCAGAATAAATACCTATAACTCAGGGGGTTTCTTATAATATTAGCATAACACGGGGGGGTATATGCAAAAAACCCTAAAAAAAAAGCTTTCATGACCGTTCCATATTTACTTTTATTTGCACTGTCTAGATGCTCTTTTCAGTAGATGCTGCAATAATTTATTAGTACAAAATACGAATTTACGCATGATTACGGAAGAAACTACACAATTTCACTCAAGCGCTCCCGAAGCGTGTCCCTTCGTCATGTTCCCGAGGATATTGGTATTGCAATTGAAGATTCGGTCTCCGCAACATAACAAGGTGGGATTTTCATCGGTATTCAGTCTCCACAACAGCGCAACTTGGGGATTTTCACTGTTAAAACCATTGCCCCCTTTAGTCAGATTATGGAGATTGTTTTCGTCTCAAGCTTACTCACCAAATATTTTGAGATCCTGGCCTACCTATCAGACGATCAAATATTAATTTCAGAGACATAAAACATTCTCAAAAGTGATCCAAGAACCTTTCTCAAGGTACACAATGATCAGTCACTTTTGGAATGTATGACAAGTGGAATTAGCATCTGACAGTCTAATGCGTGAGACATGCATGATCTCAAGATTTACTATGTGGAATATCGGTACAAAAATGAATTCTATCATCTAATTCAAGGCAATCAACGATTTTAAGGATGAACCTAGGCTGCAGAGACTGAATCTTCAGTTGTAAATACTTGTACCCAAGTCGAAATGGCATGTGGTATGAAAGCTGCTATATCCTATTCTCAGGTTTCACTCCTTAATCTTCAGGTCAGTCAATGGCCAGGGCCTAGGGTTGCGCCGGACCTAAGCCCATTGCCCGCTATGTCTAGTCGTTTAATTGGTGTCCTTGAATCCACACTATCAATCCAATGGCCCAGTTTTTGAATGTGTTGTTTATTAGACACAGCCATGTTCTAGGTGCTCCTACAGTTCTACTTGCCTGGGTTGTCGACGGTCATAGCTTTAGAGGCTGCTACCCTCACACTACTTTCTTCTTCCCGCACTCCGAAGAAAATAGAGTGGCTATGTGAGTAGCAAAAGTTTTTTCGCGTGCACTTAAAAAAATTTGTTTTATTTAACTTAAAGAAATACAAAATAACCCTCTCTGTTATAGTTAGATTTCATAGTATTGCTAGCTGTAAGGATAATTTTTGATAAGTTGAATATCAAAAAGGAGAGGTAAAGGTTTTCGTTTGGGTTTTTTTTTCCCTTATTTGATTATCTCTATTTTTAATGGGAAAAAAAATTAGAATTTTTTTTAAAATAATAATAATGAATATAAAGCTGTAAGTCCGACCCTAGCCCGCCCTGACCCACCTAAGTGAGGGATAGGGTTGGACATATCAAAGTCCGCTAATTTAGGGTCAGGTGAGGGTGCCTAGGCTTAGCCTATAAACCTGGGCCAGGCTTAATTTTAGGGATGCCCGATGCTAACCTAGCCAATTGACAGCCCTAGATGGAATTAATCAAATCTCTAATTCTTTATTGGTTGATATCATTTAACCTCTATATATATTGTAGAGAAAATTATAAACGGATGACAAATTTGTTGAGGAGATTGCCTACCAATTCCTTTGTGTCACATCAACAACATATATAAGACAGTCCATATTTTAGGAAATGACTCATCCAAGTGGTGGCATTTGAATATTTGAGGGAAATTTACCTGACCGACCATGTCAGATGTACCTTTTATTGCAGAGACCCTATAGTTTCACCTTTACCCAAATCGACCAGCTGGAAGCCTAGCCGACCCTAAGGATAGCAAAAAGTCTAAATTACCCCCTTTCTTTAACGCACAAAAATATTATCTTCTTCCTCATTTTAATCTGCTACAGTTTTTAAAAATCAGAGGTGACGAAGGTGACGGCGTCTTTTCCTCAATCCAATCTATTCCGATCTGCTATTTGGATCGACCCAGATACACTTTTGTAAGGCGATATCGTCTCTTAAAAATAAAAATAAAAATAAATAAATAATAAATTTAAACAGTCGATGCTGACTTTTAAAATAGTCGATGGCGACTTTTAACACAATCGGTGCCGACTGTTTTAACAGTCGACATCGAATGTTTACACAATCGATGGCGACTGTGTATACAATCGCCATCGACTGTATAAATAGTCAATGTCAACTGTAATATATATATATATATATATATATATATATATATATATATATATATATATATATATATATACAGTTGATGGTGATTGTATAGATAATCGCCATCGATTGTGTAAACAGTCGATGCCGACTGTAAATTTATTTATTTATTTACAGTCGATGGCGATTGTATACACAGCCGCTATCGATTATGTAAATAGTCGATGCCGACTGTAATATATATATATATATATATATATTTTTTTTTTATACAATGATGGCATGTATACACAAATACCATCGATTGTGTAAATAAATGATGTCGATCAAAAAAAATAAAATATTTTTTTATACAGTCGATGGCGATTATATACACAGTCGCCATCGACTGTATAAAAAATCGCCATCGATTGTGTAAACAGTCGATATCGATTGTGATTTTAGCATCGAAAAAAAATAATTTCAAAATAAATACCTTAGAAAGAAGAAGAAAAAATGTAAATATCAGATGGCATAGATCTAGGTGTATCACTTTTGTAAGGCGATATCCTCTCTTAAAAATAAAAATAAATAAATAATAAATTTAAACAGTCGATGCTGACTTTTAAAATAGTCGATGGCGACTCTTAACACAATCGGTGCCGACTGTTTTAACAGTTGACATCGAATGTTTACACAATCGATGGCGACTGTGTATACAATCGCCATCGACTGTATAAATAGTCAATGTCGACTGTAATATATATATATATATATATATATATATATATATATATATATATATATATATATATATATATATATATTTATACAGTTGATGGTGATTGTATAGATAATCACCATCGATTGTGTAAACAGTCGATGCCGACTGTAAATTTATTTATTTATTTACAGTCGATGGCGATTGTATACACAGCCGCTATCGATTATGTAAATAGTCGATGCCGACTGTAATATATATATATATATATATATATATAGTCGATGGCGGTATTATACGATAGCCATCGATTGTGTAAATAAATGATGTCGATCGTAAAAAAAAAAAAAATATTTTTTATACAATGATGATGGCGATTATATACGATATACATCATTGTATATCGATCAGATAAAAATCGCCATCGATTGTGTAAACAGTCGAAAAAAATAATTTCAAAATAAATACCTTAGAAAGAAGAAGAAAAAATATAAATATCAGATGACATAGATCTAGGTGTATCATCTTTTTTTTTTTTGACGGTTTAGATTTAGGTGTATCTTAGAAATAGAGCTTCCTATTGAATCTCTATGCTGAGAAAGATCCTTGGGCAGATTACAATGAGGAAGAAGACAATGCTTTTATGCGTTAAAGAAAGGGGTAATTTTGACTTCTTACTGTAGCTAGGCTTGGAGTTGGTCAATTTGGGTAAAAATAAAACTATAGGATCTCTGCAGTAAAAAGTACATCTGACAGGGTCGGTCAGGTAAATTTCCCAATATTTAATTAAAGAATTAGCCAACAATAAGCGGCACAACTTACAAGAAAAATGCTCGGTCTCCAATAAGTCTTCTCATTGTAGACAAAATACTTATTTATATTATGGTAGACTTACGTTCCTATTGAAAGAAGATGAAGTTGGAGCTATCAATGGGTCGGGTTGGGCCAAAATTTTGGCTACGGGATGGGGAAATGGCATATGTTTCACTCAATCGGACCTGACCAAATGGTGCACCCAGACCCGATCCAACCTGACAGGTCAAGGGTACATGTCCTACGTGACCAAACAGAGTGATCTTACTTTATGTCTGACCTGAAAACTTGGCTTAATTTTACTTTGAATAAGAAAACCTGGCTTAATTAATCATTGAAAACCCTCTATTTTCCTTTATTTTATGGTCACAATATTGGTTGGGTTAAGGTTAAACTCCGTCTGGCCCTGCATAGGTTAGGTTAGGGCATAGAAGTATGCAGCCCAAACCCGACCCTAGCAGGTTGGATCGGGTTTGGGCTGGGATGTAGGCTTTTTTCTAGTTAATTTTTAAAAAATCAAATTTCTTTAGGTAAAAATTTGTCAAATTATTATTATTATTCTTATTACTAATGTTATTATTATTTTGTAATAAAATAATTTGAATGCTCCTTAGGCACTTTAGAAAAACAACCTTGAAAAACAAACGTTTTGGCAAAACAACCCCGAACTTAAACGTTTTAAAAAATTAGTGCTTTCACGATTTTCAGAACTTCAAAAACCCGTGAAAGCACCATTTTAAAAAATATTAAAAAATAGTGTTTTCACGGATTTTTGAAGTTCCAAAAATTGTGAAAGCACCATCAGTAGTTTACGATGCAGGTGTTCCATACCGTTAAAGTGATAATAAATCATAGATTCATGTGCAATAAGCTCAAAAATGGTGTATTATGAAGATTTAAATCATCCGATTTGTTGATTATAATATTACCGTTGTTCTTAGATGTAATGGCTGATATAAAAAGTTTATCAATCAGATGATTTGCATCAACTTATAGGCATATATTTTTGGGTTGAAATATGTTTCAGTACTGGATTAACACTTGGATAATTTAGATTAGTCAGGGATGTGCGCACACGCATAACATAATAAATCACATTTAATTAGTACGAGAGGAAAGTACAACTGTAACGGTGCAAAATAATTTAAACACTATTGGCGTCTAAATGTGGGTTAGGACCTAGGAGCCATTATCCCACTAGATATACAGAATTAATATATAGAATTTCTTTTAATAAATATAAATTGGATCGGGGCTCATGCCAGGTGTTGGGTAGCTATTCCAACCCGTGCTCTGTTTAACCACGGCCTGATCACGCTCAGCCCGGGTTGGGTCCCACCCAAAAATCTTGCCACTGTTGGGCCGGGTTCGAGCCAAAATCCTGCCCAGCAGGTTCCATTGACGCGTAACGCCCATTGGGCAACAAAACCGAAAGGGTAATTCCGCAGTTTAATTACGAGACAAGGCCATTTGGAACATGGTTTGAACTACCCCTATGCGGCGAACCTTTTCGAATTTCAAAATATTCCAGTCATTTTTCACAAGAGAAGCCACTTTCCTAGCTGTTTTCTTTTTTAACTTCCCGTTTCTACCCTTCTCTGACGTCCTTTTTCACAGCTTAGTTCAGACTTCAGAGGGATGCTTTTTTAGCCCACATTTCCTTGGTTTTCTCTGTCCCCGAAGAAGGTTGAAGAAACAAACTAAACCCCAATCTATTTACCTCGTCACCTGATCAGCCTACGAACAATGAGCGGATTCAGAAGACTCGAGTTTGTCGAACCTTCTTCATCTTCTTTCGTCATTAAAGAAACCTCAATCTGCAGGCCTAGGACCACGTTTCTCTCTCCCTTATTCGCAGCTGAAGAAGAGCTAGGGTTTGCTCTCGATCTCTTAAACCCTAATCCTGTTGATCTCCCTCTCCAATGCATCTTCCCTTCCCCACCGTCGATTTTCGACGCCTTCGAAACGGCCACCGATCTGATCCAGATCGAGAAACCCTCGTTTTACTATTCTTCTTTAAGGAGGGCTCATGACCGGACGGTCACTGACTTCTACCTGAGGAGTCTCAGCGATCGGGTCTCGGCCCTCGAGGTTGGGTTTGATCGGGCCATGAAGGGAAAGATCAAAGGCCAAGATAGGAAATATAAATGGACGGCTGAGATCAAATCAACGGAAAAGAACGGTGTGGATCAGAAGTATAAGTTGGTGGCGGACATAAAGGGAGGGAAAAAGGAGGGGCCTGAAAAGAACTACAAATGGACGGCTGAGTTTAAAGGTAAGGGAAAGAACGCTCCGATCTCGCACACGTATACTTTTGCGGCATCGACGGCAACTGCTGAGGGAAAAGCTGGTGAGGTAAAATCTAAGAAGGGTTCGAAGGGTCCGGCCGCCACCCGTGTGGTGGAGATTGAAGAACCAGATCAAGCTACTCTTGCTCTAAGGCGGGTCAGTAATCTCAGATTAGGCATGCCATTTATTTCCTAACTATAATTAGTAGGGGCTAATTTACTAGGGGTAGCTTCGTCATTTACATGATAAGGGGAATATGTTAGATGCTTCCCAACTTAGACCCGAAGACAGTCTAAGTACGGTGTACCGAATTTTTTTTTAATTTTTTTAGGGAAGCTAGGCGCACAAGGCTTTTTCCTTCCCGCACACAAATTTCCTAAGGGAGCCATCACTTGCACAGTGCAGACGCACATAAAACTTAAAAATATTATTGCACCTTAATTAAATTTTATTTTGTCCCAAAATTTCCTTTCTCCCTGTCTACACCACTCATCTCTCTCTCTCTCTCTCTCTCTTTCTCTCTCTCTTTAAAGATCAAGATAACATAGAAAAGCTGCCACCTTAACCAATTCGGAAAAAAAAAGTCATTCTAAATACAAAGCTATTTCACTCTAAGAGTGCCTGACCATAGAAACTAAGAATAGCAAAGTGGTCAAAGAAACAGAGGTTCACATCAAGAAGCCAAAGACCTCTATTACCCTAATGGGAACTCCACCAGCTATTGCATCCTATAATTAGGACTGGTTCCTCCAGTTCCCATCCAAAGTTCTACCATCTCCTCTGGAATAGTGGGATCATCCATTTGATCCCACTATACCAACTTTTTTACTAATTCGGTGCAATCACTTGAAAAGCGTGTGCAAGTAATGGCTCCCTGTTTTCTAATTAATAAAACATTTGCTACCCGTTCACCAATTGATTGATACAGTTCGCGCCCACGCGTTCTCACCGACGTCCGAGACCCTTGAAAACCATTGATTGCTTTCTATCAGATGATAGAGATCATGTTTTACCCCGATTTTTCATGCAATGGATCATGGTGCACCTATCAGATGGCCAATTTTTTATTCCATGTGTCACAAATCCCCAAAAAATGCCCTAAAAAATCATGTTTGAATTTGATTTGTGCCATATTATTGAAGATCCGTTTTTGATGGTTCTGTGACACAAGGAACAAAAACTGACCGTCTGATAGGTGCATCATGATCTCCAGATCCATTTTGTGGAAGATCAAGGTTAAAGACGATCTCCATCATCTGATCCTAATTAATCAATGGTTTTCAAGGGGTCTGGGACGTGGTTGTAGAGTTTGAACTCTACACTTGAGTGCATATCACATCCATGCGACACGTGATATTGAGTTGTACCACATCCTCTAAGAGTTCACCCTTTAAGGTTTTGGAGAGCTTTTTTTTTTTTTTTTTCTGTAAAGAATCAATTTTTTTGCTCTTTATTTCATGGGTAAAATATGACTTTTTTTGGATGCTAGTTTATCAATCATCTGCATGTTGTCGTGGCACATGATCTTTGGATTAGGTGTCAGGCGGCACCGAAGCGACTGGAGTGTAGAGTTCCGCTATAACTTAAATACATAGTCTCACTGTCCATATATATATATATATGATTTAGGGAAGGTACTCTAGGGGAGTACCCTCTTCGTACTCCAATGTACACATCGAGCTCCACGTGTGTCACGACCTGAAATTCTACCCTATCCTGAGGGCCTAGAATTCTGAGTTATGACCCGCACATATCCCGGATATGCTAAGCGGACATACACCTAATCAGAATTCTCGTGCAATAATGGTTCCACGAAATCCGTGAAATTCGACAAATAGGGTGGAATATAAATGCAATCATAAATACTGAATAAGTGTGATAAAAATATAAGCCACCAATAAAATGTAAATCCAGTCGGAGACAAATCCGATAAAATAAACTATAAAATCCATAATACTAGTATTAATAGAACTCAATACCCAGTCCACAATGATCAATAACCAACACTCAAATTAAGATCAGCACCGTAGTCCTCCTGATAACCGATAGCGTCGCCCTTCAAAGGCTCCTGGTACTCAACGCCTGCGGGATCAATAAAATCAGCGTTGGCGAGATCTAGATGGTTCGCGTCTACTCCACCAGCGTAATCACCTGCAACTGTTAGATTATCGTGGGATAAGTTTACTCAGTCACGTAAACTCAGTGGATACACCACCAATCCACCCCATACTACTCAGGTGCATTGTGGGTGTATCTTGTGAGTGATAAACATAATATCTCAAAGCAGATAGTAAAAGGAAGACAAAATCACATATATATCGTAAAACTCATATCATATCATAAATGCAAGACCATGATTTAGACACTCATATCCTAACGTACCTTACCATATCTCATAACATATCATACCATGTCTTATTATCATTCTCGCACATATGTCTGTACATCGCATGAGCGTAACTAACATACTAGTGAAATCCTAAACGACCTGTGCCAGAGTCGCTGCTCGAGCTACTATGGGAGGGTCAACATAGTATCATACCACCATATTATAACGCTCTCGTGTCATACTCCACCATCCAGCCAATGGGGAGACATAATGGCCAAACTCACTCATAACACACTCATACTCATAATCTCTCCCAGAGATTCGTTTTGGCTGAAAGACGTTGTTGCCCTTACGGTGGCTACGCAAGGAACAACACGTACAAAGACTTAAAGTTCTTTATCTTTTGTTGACCTACACAGCGATGTCTTATTATCGTACTCGTATCATAACTTATCTTATCTCATACTCATATCTTATCATACTCTTATACTTAATCCTATGACAAACTATAGTGAGGTAACTTTTCTAATTCACGCTTCCCAAGAAAAATGTTCCGTAGTAACCTGGATATACTTCGTGTGATAGTTTATACTACCATAGAGGTGTTGCATCCGTATATGGACGCCAATATACTGAGTTTCACGTAATCGTAAAAGAAACCTCACCACAGCTAAGGCTCAAAGCCCGATTCTCGTATCATATCTCATATCTTATCCTCTCGTATTAAAACTCGGGGTGATAGGATCACTGTATATGCCACCGTATACGAAGTTACATTGAATTCACACTCACCCGACTCGTCATGGGTTCCATTCCACCATGAGTTGTAAGGCATGTGAATACGGTGTATTCCTCGCTTCGATACCATCTCAGTGAGTCACCACGCCCAAGCGTAGGCATGATCTCATATACTCTCGTACATATGTCCTAACTTACTCATAACTCATATAAAATTCAGATGAAAATACAGAAGGTCAGATGTACAAAAAGATTTATATTAGATTATCTTATATATATATATATATATATATATATATAGATATTTATTTATTTACACACATTCCAATACAACATAGAATAGGATAATTATAAGTGTATTCTCGATAACGGAAAAGTCGGGGTTCGATGTTCACGAGGTATCGAATTCCTAACACTTCGTGTTATCGAAGAGGTTACGTTGAAGCGATAAATTGATATATATATATATATATATAAAATAATTAAATAATTAAATTAAATGATATTTATAATTATTAAGTTATGATTTATCATGACCATCGATCGAAAGACCTTACGATATAATATACACAGGAACTTTGGTCATGAGAATTACGAAAATAATATTAAATTCGAATAGTCTTGAGTCGTTCAAAATTAACTCAACTTGTTACTCTATTTTGACCTCTAAAACGTCAGATTCATGAAATGACTATTTCACACAAAGTGGTAAAGCTCGTTGTCTTCTTTCCAATGCCGCAAGAATCACGTTAATCCGAGGTCGGAGTAAAAAGTTATGGCCAAAATACCAGGACAGGTGCATCAATGGTCGCGAGCTTGGGTTCGTGGACGCGAATTTGAGTTCGTAGCCGTGAGTTCGGACCCGAAACTTCAAGATAGTGCAATCTATTATTCTTTTAAATAAAATAAATATATAATTTAATTTTTAGACTTAACTAATTTTCAATAAATAATAATATAGACTTGCAATAATAATATATATTATTATAGTCTTAGTAGAAGGATAAATTTCTAACTATATAGATTTGGAAATAAACAATATCAATATGATATTATGCCAATTAAGTCAATCTATCAAATTTATAAATATTAGAATTTAATTAATTTTACAAATATAAAAGAGGAAGTAAACATATTAAATATGCAGACCTAATATAAGGTAAAGTATTAATGGCTCAAACAAAAGGGATTCTTGAAAAGAAAAGAGAAATAACATATAAATCCAACTTACAATTATACAACTTTCAAGGGAAAGCATAATATTAAACATATAGGACTATTAATTTATGAGATATTTGGGTTTAAATAAGATTTTTTAACCCATCGATGTGCGATCGAACGCATCCTACACGACGGGATCTGAGAAGAACAAGATGGATTGATAGGTACTCACCTCTTGAAGCGTGAACGGAAGATCAACGGCGATTCGGGTTGAAAAGGTCGATGCCTAAGGCGTCAGTTCATCTAAGTCTTGAGAGAGAATAATTTCTGATTATAGAGAGTAGAAAGCTTTTAAAGTTTTATTTATAATGGTATAAAATTTTAGGTCAACTCTAATTAACACTTTTCGTAGAAGATTTAATAAAATAGGAGATTTTTACACGGAATAAGAATTCGTACGTAACTTGGATAGCTTGAGAAAATGTTTCGTTCCAGCATTTTGCATAAGCACCAAAGCAATTGGTGTTTCTCTCCCGAAATTACAGTTATACCTTTTGACTTGCTTGACCACTTAAAATGAGCATAACTTTTTATATTCTTGTCAGAAGTCGTCAAATTATAGATCGTTTGAATCGTATTGACGAGCACTTCGCAATGAGTCTAATTTTGATATAGGAAAAATTAGAAAATTTCTATTTTAAAGGGTAGGTTTCAATTTTGATGTGGAGCGTTAGCACAGTATATAGTGTGATACATAATCTAATACCGTTAAAATAAAGTCTAAAAATCCGGGTTGTTACAATGTGGCACCAAAGAAATGTTTTGGGTACCACGTGGAGCAAGGTAGTGTTGTTTGGATTATTTCTAAAAAATAAATTTCAAAACCATATCTCCACTGCGTATTTTTTGAGGCTTACAATCTGGATCGGTGAGTCACAGTCAAAGTTGGACATTATGTTTCAAAATTTAGTTTTAAAAATTTCTTTTTGTTTAAAATAATGATCTATACAACCCACTGAAGCTCCACATGGCAGCAAAACTGTGTTTTGGGCTGCAACGTGGAGCTCAACATGATGTTGGAGTACCTATTTGAGGTACTCCACTAGAGTAACTTCACCTTTTCCATATATATATATATATATATATATATATATATTATTTGTATGTGTGTATATATAAAGTAATCTATATCATTGTAATTTATGATATTTATATTTTTAAACTTATATTTATAGATTATAATTTGTTATGCATAAACATATGTAGGGAACAGTAACAATAAACTCTTAAAATATGAAAAATAAATAAAAATCATTAACAAAGTATTATATGCACTGAAAAAACATACCAGAGTAGTAGCTATTTAAGTTCATTAAATAACTAATGAACTTACAAGTAAAACTAAGAACTAATAAACTAGGAGATAAACAAGTAACAATCAACAAGTAAAAAATAATTTAACTAACTAGTAACTATCTAAACAGTTAAAGCATTATGTGCAGTAAAAAATAATTTAACTAACTAGTAACTATCTAAGTAACAATTAACAAGTAGACATTTTGCAAGTTAGCTAAATAAAACATCTATATAAAATATTAACGATACATTGTAGTAGTTTATAATTTATTTATAACTTAACAGTTCTATGATACTTGTAACTATATAGAATTTAAGTCATAAAGTTTATACTCTTTCTTACAATATATTATAGTTATATGTAAGTGTGTACTCAAATTTATTCATTATTTTATACGCGCCTAGTTGAGAAAGGGGCATGCCTAAAATCCCAGGTACAGGTGGCATAGGTGCACGTAGGCGCTCCTTTGACTACAATGATAAGCTGTGCAATTTTCTAGATGGATTGTGATGTATTAGTTGATAGAATAAAATACATATCTGAATGTTCATAACTAGAGATGCTGTGCTCTAAAATTTAGGAGTAACAGAACTATGTTATTTTATCAACTGAAAGTGTTCGTAACTAGAGATTAGAGATCGAAATCAAGTATTTCAAAAAAAAGAAAAAGCTCTCTACAAGATCTTTCAGAAGAACCAACAAAGAAGAGAACAACAATCACACATAATTAAAATAATATATTATTGACCTATGACCACCTTTTCTGGACAGCAAGTCAGGGTGGGAATTATTGCTATTTCTACTAATCTGTTTGGTCAAATTTGTGGGGAAGATACACAAGTATTCCAAAATCTGAACATATAAAATTATAAATTTTTTGGATAATGAAACCACATTCGAAGACCAAATTATAGAGTGAAAATAAACTGAACTTATAGAATTTGAAAAAAAAATGATCAACCTCAAACTGAAATGAAAAAAAAAAAAAAAAAAACTAGAAATAAAGCTGGTGTGAATACGAAGAGATTTATCCCAACTGAAGGGGAGGGACTATAAAAAATGATGAATTTTTAATTGAAATGAAAAAAAAAAAAGACTAGAAATAAACCTGGTGTGAATACGAAGAGATTTATCCCAACTGAAGGGGAGGGACTATATTTGCATTGCCAATTCAAATTTGAATTCATAAATAATAAAGAAGCTAATTTCTCTACAATTGCTGTGATACATATATCAATAGATGTGTATATACTTATACATAAACACATACATATATGCATGCATTTTATTTATGTGTCTTATGAATATGATATTGTTGGGTCCGAACTGGGTTTGATTCCAACCATGATATATCCAGACCCAACCCAAAATTGATTTGTATATCGGCTGAGTCCAACTATGTATGATACAAACTCTAACTGAATTTCCAATCGTGTCTACTTGGGTCGGATCTCAGGTTGGGTCCTTGACAATCTGACCCTAGTTGCAGTACCTACGTGGTAAATTGTATATGCTATTGAGTTGGCATTAGGTGCATGACCTGTGTACTATAGATGATACACGGCTCGCAATGCTATGCACGTGGAACCCATTTTGATCAATTTTTTGTAACATGTGATACATGGGGCCTTAGTTTAATAATATTCAGTCCAAAGATTGTGCCATTGAGCAATTGCCCTCAGTTTGATGCAGAGCCTACTTTGCCTTCAAATGGATGCATGAAAATTGCTTTGATCAAACAGTAAGAAACCTCTGACATACTTCACTTTAGGTTGAGTCCCATCTATACACTGGACTACCACCTGGACATCTTAATTGATGAACTAGGTGTCCACATGCCCAAAATTTATAATGTTTCCACCACATCTGGTGCATTGCTAGTGCATGTTATACCAACTCATATTCTCTTATTATAAAGACAGCTGGTATTATATGACTGATCTGGTCGCCAGTGCACTGCATGCACGAGATTCGCTGCGTGGAACACTTTAAGAGCATGGAGATCCACATGTGCCGTAGAGTGCATGGCACATGTCTGTGCGTCAGTTTGGTTGCTTAGGGTGTGTTTGGGGTAGCTCTTTGGAGCCGAAGAGCAGCTCTGGGCTCTCACGCGGAGCACTTGGGGCAATGGTTTTTGTTTGGTGAATACAATTTTCGGCTCTGGCATGAAGTGCAGAGCTGATTTTCGTCCTCTTTTAAAGAGCAGATGACAGTTTGAGATGGAGGTGTTATTATTTTTGCAGGGACCCATATAACCCTCTTTATTTATCATATTGTCCTCATCAAATGAAATCCCTAAACTAGATCTACTTCGTCTCTTTCAAGCTTCCTATTTGTGACCATTCTTCTAGGAATCGTCTACGACTGTCAACCTAAATTTCGGTTCTGAAATGTACTAAGGGGAAAATTTTGGCTGAAATTTCGGTTTCGGTCATGACTGAGACCGAAATGAAATTCGATATTTTGATCCTTGCGGCTAGCTTCTCTTTCTCTCTCTAAAACTGTTATTTCCTTCACCGTCCCTTCAATGAGATTCCAAGATAAACCCTAGATCATCAGACAGCCATTGAATGAACTCAACATTTCGTTTTAGGAAACTACCACACTATCTCTGTAATTGGTTAATAACTTGTTATAAAAAAAATTTCTTTTCTATGTCATGCTATTATTTTTTATTCCTCACAAGAGCTGCTCTTAGCTCCAGGGATTTAACCCAAACACAGCCTTAGACAAGTTCTTTATACTAACAGACTAAGAGAGTATGACTTGGTATAAGGTGCGTGGCTGTTCAACAGATCTGGTGCATGGGTCATTGAATTTTTTTAGGGCCATTAACATCAATATTTCCCACACCTCTCTGTCAAATGAAATTGTTTTGAGACCCGTGATGGTCATTAACATTATTGCGCAGTACTACTTCATTCCGGTTTGTTTCGCCAACATTGGATGTTGATCCAATTTTAATATGACGGAGGTCTGTGAGATATTTGCAGCTTTTGTTGCATATGTTACATAAGGTATAGCATCTATGGTTGTGCAGTGTTGGGTTTTCATTCAACATTGTTGCGAGGAAGGTACAAAGCGTGATGCTTGGCAGACACTTCGAAGTTTAAAATTTTAATTCTGTTTGAAAGAGCCGATTGGACGAAACTCTCAGTTGGATCATTTGCAGGGATAATGATATTTAATCCAACGATGCAGATGAGTGAGCATTATATTTTATTGGTAGTTACCGGTGTTATTTCTCATTATGCAATCCTCTTTGGCAGTTGCTGTCTCTAAGTTGAGGTTGAGTTGTGACTCTCCCAATCATTTTTGAGAAAAGTCCCTCTCTACCTTGATGTAGCCATGAAACCTAATAAAGTTGTAGTGGCCAAAGTGTATGTATGTAAGAAAGCATGAATCAAAGAAAAAAGGGATAATTGCTCCTGACCGACATTTAAACACCACAATGGTGTTCAAATGATCTTATTCCATTAAAGTGAAGCCTTTTATCTTACACCATTGAAGTGTGATTTATAATTATGCCACAGAAACATGCCTATTAGTGGATGTGAACCATCCGATTGATAAACTTTAATATCAGCCATTAAAACTAAACACAATGGTTGATATTATAGTCCACAGATCAAATGGTATAAATCTCCCTAAAATACCACTTTTGGGCCTGTTGCACTGCAATCTATGATCTATCACTTTGAAGGTACGGATTACCCACATCTTAAACCATTGATAGTGTAAGATCATTTAAATACCATTTTTGTGTTTAAATGTCGGTCAGGAGAGTTGGGTTGGTTGAATATTGTTGGTCCACAAATTGCAATTTACTGTTCACTTGACATATGATTTAACTGAGAAACCTCTGCTCTGGCATGATTTATAACTCCTTGATTGTAATGATTAGTTTAATAGATGACCTTGCTTTTGGTATGACAGCAAATTTGTCTATGTTGGTATTTTCATAAACTGGAATAAAACAAGCAGAAAATTCTATATTTATTTATGTTCATCTTTTCTTGCTCTTTTCTTGTGGAAGGCTTTTGCTAGGAGGAGGGCTGTAGCTGAATGTAGCAAGGGTAAGAGGAAGGATCTATCTCCACAGGATGCTGCATTGATAATCCAGATGAGATTCAGAGCTCATCTAGTTCGAAGATCTCAGATGCTTCGTGAGCTTCGAGATCTAGCTGTGGCTAAAAACAAGCTTAAGGAGTTAAGAGCCTTCTTCACAAATTTCGCTTATCGCCGACGCCTAGCTATTGACTCTGAAGAGCGCCAAAGGTTTTCTGAGAAAATTATTGTACTGCTCCTCACTGTCGATGCCATTGAGGTAAGTCGAAAGCATTACTCTTCTTAAAATGGCAAAAATAAAAAATGTGTTTATATTTAAAACTTACATGTGTAGGTTTAGATTACAGTTATTGACATGATGCAATACCATTTTTGTTACATGATGCTTGTGGGACACAATTCCTGTCGTTCTTCGAACGCCTAGTTTTTTTTTTTCGTCATAAGGAAGTATGGAAGGCACTGTAAAGAGACTTACCATGAATGAGGGCTATAGCATATTTAATAAATCATATAATATTTTGTATTCAGAGTTTGATATAAATGTAACAAGGAGTCAAGGATGCCTGCATCATTAGCCATATTTTTATATGCTTAGATTACTATTATTGACATGATGTTTGTTGAGAACAATTTCTGTTTCTTTTTTTAATTTCATTTTGTAGTTATTGTTTTCTAACTCTTTTTATTTTCTTTGGTTATTCTTTTTTTCTTAAAATAGTTTACAAGGGCAGTGTAAAGAAATTTACCATGAAGGCTATAAAATTTATCCAAATATAATATTTCATATTTATAACCTAATATGATTGTTACAGAGATTCCTGGATCATTATCCATGTTTTGGATTTCAGGAAAAGTTTAGTTGTATTCATTTCCTGCAGAAATTTGGGAAAAATATTACTATTTCTGAGTTTTGTTGTGTACATTTCCCAACAGTCTGACTTGAACGGTTATATTTATCTGTGTTTGGTTGGAGACTTGTTGGAATTTTCACCCTTATTTATGGATTACAAGGATTGCTATTCTACTTCAAATGCCTTAATGGTCTGTACCTCAAACTTGATTTCCGTCCACCTTTGATAATTTATTTATTACTTATTATTCATTTTTTAAATTGGTAAAAAGAAAGCAATTATAAAAAAAAATGGAGAAACAGAAAAGGCAGACACCGAAGAGTGCTAACTGTTGTGCCAAAAACAAAAAAGTGACCTTATAAAAGGTAAAAAGCACTGTTCTGTATCATAATTCTGTGCTTTTTATGTCCAAAATAAATTGTCTTTGCTGATTGCTGCTCTATTAGGGACTGGATTGTATGGTTCGAGTTGCACGGAAGTCAATGATAGATGAGCTGGAGGCGATGCTTGATGTGGTGGACCCGCAGCCCTCTGGGAAGTTGGGCTCATTAAAGAGGAGGAAATTTGATCTACCCTTGAGTGGACCTGTCCAGAAGGAAATGGCTTTGGGTGTGGCAGAGGTTGTCCAGTTGCTTGATCAAGAGATCTCTTCGTGAGAAGGTGACTCTTTTCGTCATTATAATCTTGTTTTGTAGGTCTGTTTCTATTCCTGTTCATCACTTGTGACTATAAAAAACATGTAGTTTTATTGCCTTAGGGAAGTGTTTTCCTTTGTTGTTTTTCACCTTGTAGTTGTTCTGGGTGAGACCTTCGGGTTTTAAATGCTAGACTTGTTTGTGGTGAATTGAATAGTGTGGGATGTTATCCTGGTTCCTTGGACCATAGAACTCAATTTTGTTATATTACCATTAGATTGTTATTCTACAGTGATAAAACCGAGCATAGTGACCAAGTTAGGTAGGGGAATACAATAATTTTGGGCTAAAAAAGGGGAAATTTTCAAAAAATTTATAATATTATTAATTATAAAAATTTAAAAATATTTATGCTGTGAAAAAATGTTTTTCGAAACGGGAAAAAATGTTTTTCGAAAAATGGGTTAAACACATTTTTTCGGAAAAAATGGAAATTTTCGGAACTGACTTTTTATTCTGAAAAAACTAGTTTTTGGTCACTATGCAACAGTGTTTTTCCTCTTTAGATGTCATATTGTTTTGCTCGGTTTCTTATTCAGTGTGTCGATATGATGCTCTATCAGTATTTTCTTTCTCCAGGCGGCTCACCATTATTGTTGCCACATTCTGTTGTTCTATGAGTACAATTTTCTTTCAGGGATTGATCACATTGTCATTTAGAATTTGAATGGGTCTCTATTCCACACAATATGTAAGATCAGTGATAGGCTCTGCTATTCCAGTTTTGATTCTAGAAGTTACTTTTCTACTCCGGAATATACCTACTCTATCTTGATCGCTCACCGGTGAACCTGGGTCATCCATAAATTCCCCAAAAAATAAGAAATGCATGCAATCCCTAGTGGCAAGTACAGTTTGCGTTTTATCTATACATGTTTCATTGCCAAGGTTTGGGCATGAATTACAATATTTCAAATGAAAGTAGCACAGGGTACCCTATATTCTAGGGTATGTTCTGCACAACATTTCTACTATTTACCTGCTTCGCTGGGCCGTTTGTGGTTCACTGTTTGCTGTTTGCCGAATGAACCAGCAGGTTCTTTTGAATAAGCACAGTTGGTTTGTTTTAGAACTTCTTACGTCCATAATGTGGTTTTGTCTGAATTCATAAATTTAGCATTTTCTGTTCAACTGAGCTAGTTCCCTCGGTGATGATCCTACAGGTCCCTTTTTTTTTGTTCACTTCAATTTTGAAATGTGCCTATTATTTTTTTTTTTACGTTTAAGAGGTTGTACCCAGTGCACAAGGCTCCCGCTTTTAACGGTTCTGGGAGAGGTAGATGGTTGGCAGCCTTACCCCCATTTTGAAGAGGGCCCCATTTTTGAAGAGGGTGAGTATTGGACTTGAACCTGCGACTAATTGCTTTTAGTTTTTTTGTTTAACTTCACAAAGGTGCTTATTTATGCTTTGGAAACTTCGCACTGAACTGGATGAACTCATTTACAATGAGCCGGGTTATTGCAGACTCATCCTAGAAAGTGAGCTGCCGGCTTGTCAGCTGTGCATTTTTTTGGACTTCTAGACACAGGTATTTGAGCTCGTTAAAGCCTATGACAATTGATCTGAGAGCAATTCAGGTTGTCCTCGAACAAATACATTATTTCTTTCTATTCTTCATATTTGTTGTCTGGATCTGTTTTTAATTGAGCCATTAGAAACCTCCAGATTCTTCTTTAACATATAAATCACAACTGAAATCATTTAGATTTGTCTAACCCTCTAATCCTAGGTAACCTCCATAATTGCATACGAGACTTATACATCAAAACAACTCTCACAATTTGATTTATGGCCTACCCTTTATATTCGTTGGATTATTTGAATGCGAGGGAAATGTCTCATCTAACAAGTCTTTCTGTACGAATCCTAAAACTCCAGTGGGTGGAATCGACTTGTTATACCTAAACCATTCAAATTCATCCTTAGCAAGGGCTGTCAACTTGAAGGATCGGCCTGTTGCCCAACCCACTTGATCCATTTTTCAACTGGGTTCGCTGCATAAACTTTGTTCGTGCGCTTGTCTCGTGTAGTGACGAGGAAGCTCACCCAAAGGTAGGGCTGTCAACGAGTCGTCGACCTGATACCCGACCTGATCTGGTATTTTACTGGGTCGGGTGCCTAAACTTGGCTTGTGGGGTTGGCCACGAGTCTTCCGACCCGATCTTTGGGTCGGATCTGATCGGCCCAGCCCGAGCTGATTTTAATACTTAAAAATTATAAAATAGGGTTTTTTTATCAGGTTGGGTCAGGTTTTTGGATTGAGTGCCAGGTTGTCAGGTCTGCTTGTCTTCACTATTATGTCAGGCCAGGCAGGTCAGGTGCATCATAGGCCAGGGCGGGCATATGCAGATTTCTTGTCAGGCAGCCAAAGTTTTGACCCGACCTGACCCGTTGACAGCCTTATCCAGAGAACTTTTTTTCTTAGGACTCTTGTTTTATCATTTTGAGATTACTTTGGGACGATAGACTTGAGGGGTTTCTTTTGCCTATTTTAATTTTTATTCTAAGGGATGGGTGACACCTGAGCCACTAGACTTGGATACATGATTGAGTGGATGGATCTGATACTTTTGTTGGATGGTTTATTATTAGATGGATTTAAATTTTGATTGAATGACTCAGGTAGATGGATCATTCTTTCACTTAATAAATTTTCGTCTTACATGCTTGACGTAAATGTTGAAAAAAAAAGGATCATATTTTCATAATTATAATTGTGCCATCAACTAAGGTTAGATTGTATTTCATGCTTATGATATGATCCTAATGGCCTCAAATTTCGGGTAGAATTTCAAATGTATACAGGGCAGAAAATTTGCCCATCCTGACCCGACCTGATATTTTATATGCATGATATAATGGGATTAGGGGAGTTTAGGGGATTTTGATGTGGGTCATTTTTTGGGTAACGTTGGGCAAAATACCCTTGAGCCATCAGGATGCCAAACTGTTGGCATCCCTATTGGCAACCTCTAAATCCCAAAAAATCCTAGTTAATTCATCCATGTAGCTCTTTTTTTGTTTTATGATTGGATCCATCTAGCTCTTACTACGCTCCTTGATGTAACAAATATGAAAATATAATAGGTGGAAATAAAATTTAGTTTCCAATTGTTGTTGTTTGATAGTTAAGTAAGGAGATAAAAATGAAATTAAGTCAGTCCCCTAAGGAAGTTGAATTTTCATATACCAAATCATTTTAGGAGGAAATTATTTCAACCTTTTAAGTGACCGAAATTGAGATTCTCCCTAACAAAATAATTATTATTTTTACTATTAAATAGTAACTTCTATTTCTATGATCATCATACCAACACGATCATTATGACCATTATATTATTTATATAATGCTCTTTTAAGCTAATATATGACTTTGGTCAAAGTTTGAATTTTAATCAAACTTTAATTAGATTTATAAGCTATATAAAGTTTTGACTTTTGATCAAACTTTAACTACTGAAATATGATAATAAGTTGTAAGTTAATAATATATTATTAAGTTTTTAGGGGTCATAGGTTGACTTCAACATGAAACTTTGACTTTTAATTAAAACTTTACTTTTTATTAAACTTTGACTCTTATAATTTGATGGCCAAAAAAGGATGTTATCTTGTTGATGTATAATTTGATATTAGATTTTCAATTGTATTAGTTTGACTTTTAGTCAAGCTTTGACTTTTGGTCAAACATAGGCTTTTTCACAAAATTTATTTTTAGTCAAATTGGAAACCTGCTTATAAAGAGAGTCTACTACTACATAAATTTAGATCGTAGCATTGCAATTTTTTCTTAGTCAAAGTTTGAATTTTGGTTAAAATTCGCTTTTTATAAAATGTTATAAATATTAATTAGTGGAATATTATAATTAAAAATATCTATCCTTATTTTAATTTGTAACTTGAAAATGCATTGTCTCATTTTTATTGATCAAAGTTTGACTTTAGTCAAAATTTGAGAAGTGTATCTTGACAATAGATACTGATTATTATAATTTTTATTTATATTTTACTAATGTAAATTTTTATCTGTCAAAGTTTGATATTTTGTTAAATTTTGACTTTATAATACAATTTGATTTTTTAAAACTTCTGTAGCCCCAATGAGATTGTCAAAATTTTAATTTATTATTGTGTAGTATATTACCAAATTTTATTTTACTTTTTTTGATATTTGGTCAAAGTTTGACTTTTTAAAAAGTTGATATTTGATTAAATTTTTTATTAGTGCAATTTAGCGATGGATACGAATACTTTTATGTTGATTTATAGGTTAACTGTAGATTGCCGATTTTTTTATTGGTCAAAGTTAAAAAATTTAGTCAAAGTTTAACTTTTTTTTATAAAAATTGAATTTTGTTTCAAGTTTAAAAATTAAATTTTCTTTTAACGTGTAACCTTATCATACATACTGGCATATACTATGTAACTGTGTGCTTTAGTCTTAAAATTTATTATTAATCAAAGTTTTATATTTGATCAAAGTTTGACTTTTATTAAAAGTGAATATTTGATCAAATTTTGACTAGTATAACCTAACGATGTATATGAATATTGTTATGTTAATTTGTAGTTGGACTTTTGTAACTTGTTGGTACATTATCAAAGTTTCTCATGGTCAAAGTTCAAAATTTAGTCAAAGTTTGACTTCTATAAAAATTTAATTTCATTTCAACGTGTAAACTTACATTAGATATTAACATTTATAACTTTGTTATTTCGCTTTACATATTTTTATTGTTCAAAATTTTAAGTTTGGTCAAAATTGAACTTTTAATTTGAGTTTGACTTTTCAAACTCTGACTTATGTAACTTGATAATAAATAGTGATTACTATGGTATTAATTTGTAACATAATAGAATATCATTAAAAAAATTTATTGGTTAATATATGACTTTAATAATAATAAAAAAAAGTCAATCTATACCTAATGCAATACGAAGCGAGAAGTTAGGTATTTTCCTAAATAAATTTTTTTCTTCTTTTTTCTCTAAGTATTTGTTCAAATTAACTTCTACTTTTATAAAAGTAGAAAATATACAATCAAAACTTAAAAACTCATTTTCAAATTCATTTTCAAAGATACTAATCAAACCAGAGAAATCAATTTCCAATGAAAGTCATTTCTCAAACACGATAATCAAATAGTGAAAAATTTATTTCTGGAGGAAATCATTTCCCAAGAAATCAACTAAGAATTTGATTTCATTTTTTCTTTGGAGTTTTATTGCTATCAAATAGAGCCTTAAACGTAGCCAACTTCACTTTGCATGAATGACGATGGGTCTGTTTAAATTCTTCTCTTTCAGGAACTACCATAGGAGAGTGACGTGGCCCTATGCTTGTCTGCTTTTCTATTTAAGTTAGTCTATAAGGGGTATTAACCCATCTTGTGCAGTCCACACATCTGTCAGATTGGCTGAAGTACATGATATTTCATGCATTGGAAGTTCGTGAATGCCATACAATCACATAAATGTGTGAATTGTTGGAAAAAATTGTGAAATGTTGACTCGAAATAATACAGGGAGCCAATCCGAGGCACGAGAAATCTCGTTGCCTTTAAATCAATAATTGCTCCTACCACTTCGACAAAGTGGTCAGTAATAAGTTATCAATAAACTGGTACCAAGATACAGCGAATCGACTGTATATTTATGCGAAAAATTTGGTGAATTTGTTAACGCTATCCGAACACTAAATATTGCAAGAACGCTCTGATCAAAACCTTTAAAGACAGAATTAGAGAGAAGGAAGACTTCAATATGTTGTAAAACAATTATTTTATATTTCTTAAATAAAAAATCAAGTGATGTGTTAATACATCATTTTCCCATGAAAATGTGCTACATGCTTCCCTTCGTAAAAGACACACTACTTTCAAAAGATACCACTTTGCGAAGATACTTTGTTTGAAGGAACATATAACTCTGAAAAGACACACCTCTTTGAATTGACATACATATTTGAAAAAGACATAAATTTTAAAACTTTTAAATATCCAACATGAACTACCCTATCCACCCATGATGGGTGGGCAATCATTGCAATTAACTCTTTCGATTTAATGGGATGGGTGGGCATGCTGAAAATTCTTGGTCATTTGTATTGATATTTTTAAGAGAAATTTACCTGACTGATCCTGTCAGATACACCTTTTACGTCAGAGACCTTATATTTTCACCTTTACCCAAACCGACGAGCTTTTAGCCAAACCATTTTCAGCTAGTACAAAAAGCCCGAAATACCCCTTCTTACACTTATTTTCGTTCTACATGGTTTAAAATTTTAAATATTTGTACTTTTTTATATTTATGCGATGTAAAACGAGATCTAGCCGTTTGATTTGAAGGCTACAATATAAAATTGATGGCACCAAAGATAAACACGAAAAAAGGTGATATCACCTCTTAAAAAAAAAAAAAAAAAATTTAAAACAATCGATGGTGACTCTTAAAACAATCGATAACGATTCTTAAAATAATCGATGGCGACTCTTAACACAGTCGGTAGCGATTGTTTTAAGAGTTGCCATCGAGTGTTTAGACAGTCGGTACCGACTGCGCAAATAGTCGCCATCGGTTGTTTTTTAAAAAAAAATTATTATTATTTTTTTTAACAGTTAGTGGCGATTTTAGAAGCAATCAATGGTTTTCAAGGGGTCTGGGACGTGAGCGATTTCAGGGGTCTGTGTGGACAGTTGCCATCGACTGTGTAGATAGTCAGATTTTTTTTTAAAATTTATTATTATTATTATTATTATTTTATACAGTCGTCATCGATTGTGTAAACAGTCGATGTCGACTGTTAAAATTTTTTTTTTTTTTTTTTTTAAAGAGGCGATATCGCATTTTTTTCCTCTTTATCTTTGGCGCTATCAATTTTTATATTGTGGCTTTCAAATCAGAGGGTATAAATCCTGTTTTACATCGCGTAAATATAAAAAAATGCATATATTTCCCGAGGTGCTGACAGGGAAATATATTAGATCGAGGGTATAAAGTAGTTGACGGGAAATGGAGATTGCTGACTGATGTTGGAAAGGAGTAAGGAATCATTCCCGAGGTGCTGAGGTGCTGACAGGGTGGGGAACATGTTTCACCTATTGTTAAAAATTGGGATGAAAAATGATTTCCATCGTATAATTCAAAACAATTAATTATTTTAACGGCGTAACTCCCGATCTCCAGAAACCAACAATTAATTATTTTAATGGCATAAACTCCGATCTCCATAAACCGAACCTGATCTCTAGAAACCCAAACTTCAAATGCAAATACCGGTACCCTATAATATTAACTATAATCTAAAAACGTTTATCTACAGTTACCCAAGTAGATGACATATTGTCAAGACCCTCTTTACATCTGTTGCCTCTTACATCTGTAAATGTAGAGTTTGTTTCTCATCAAGCCATGCTTACTGTCTTATCAAATCTAAGGAACAGTTCGGAGGGCAGGGTACCGTGTCAAAAGGGATGAACCTAAATTTTGTTTGATTAAATAACTTTTATAACATTAATTATGCGCCCATAATTTCTCAGCCTTCCATTTGCAAGCTCTTAATCAGATGGTTGGTATCGTTCACTTAATAAAGATAAAGAGTTAGAACGAGTGTATCAACGTATGGTAACATGGGTCACATGTTGCTGGCGAATCTGCATATGCGTTAGGCATAGAATTTTAGACGCCCATGAATCGAAGGGGGCACGGACTCCTATGAAACTTATGGGCATATAATGGTTTTTACACTCTGCCACATATGAGGAATAGAAGCCTGGAGCATCTTAAGTCTGTGATACCAAATTTCACGAATCAGTACCTTTATTTGCTTCTTCACAACCAGCGTTTGCACGACCAACAATCGCCGACTACTTTGGATTAGATGATGCAGATCGGTTTGGCCAGATAATTCATACAATAGATCTTGCGATCATTTGCCAACCATCAAATATTCAGATGATGATCCGTGTGGCACATATTCTAAAAGTGCTACATTTGATGATAAGCTCATGATCAAACACACTTTCAGGGATATGTGTCATGGGAAATCAACATCTGACTCTCTTGTTGTATGCCTATTATCTCAAGATCCCTTACATGAAAGATTGATTTGTGTCCAATATCTTCCATGGAATATTGTCTATACCTTAGTTTGATTGTTTTGAATCAGATGATGCAGATCAGTTTTTGTCAAATCTCCCACGCAATAAACCTTGAGACCAATGTCCAACCTCTAGACAGTCAGATGTTAATCTCATGTAGTACAACATATGATGATATGCTTATGATCACATTTACTTTTTGGGATATGCGCCATGATGACCATCTCATGGTATGCATATTATCTCAAGATCGATTGCATGAATGGTTAGGATGAAAAACGATTTAAAACAGTTTGTGATTTTAGCTCATGCAAACTCTAGTTGCAAAGAAAGGGCCTACCATTGCACTCAACGGCACCCTCAACTAATTAAGAGCTATCTGACTAGTGAGACATCAGATCTGGATTCTGCTGGTGGAAAGGGTGGCACATTTGGGGATGTTGCCATAATATTTGGGCACAGCCAACAATGCCACTTACCCCTTTGAGGAGACAACTCTTTGAAAAGTCGTTGGAGCTATTTGGAAGAAGTGGCAGCTGCATTGATTAATCTTGGCAGTACTGCTTGCACTGTCCACAATCTTGGCGGTACCACTTTTATTATGATCTAGGCTACTGGTAGGTTCACGAAGACTTAGAGCATCTCCAATGGCTAGTAGTAAACAATAGGACACTTTATAACACAATGCCTCAAAAACAAACTTTTTAGTAAAAAAGAACAGACTTCAAACATTTTAGAAAAATGGTGTTTTCATGATTTTTTGAAGTTCTAAAATTTGTGAAAGCACATTTTTCTAAAACATTTGAAGTCGAATTTTTTTTACTATAAAGTTTGTTTTTGAGGCATGTTTCTCTAATTATCCCTAAAAAATAGTTAGTTGGAGGATGACATGAAAATTTTGGCTCTTTGATTTGAGACTTCAAATCTGGGAAGCTCATGGAGGATACCAAAAATAGTTGTTTAGAACAAAGAAATGAGCAAAAAAATATTTCTTATATAAAATATAATATATTTGAATTTGAAGTCATGAATTTTCATTAGCCAAAATTGACTACTGAAGCTTGGGTACCCTATTCTACACGGAATAGAGTACCAGGTTGGAGAGAAATTAGGCATCAAAAGGAGCCGTTGGAGGCTAGTAATGTGGATTTGAAGCCTCCATTGGAGCATACTGACAAATTTCGTTTTCGGCAATATTTTGGTAGGGGGTCATTTCGAATAAATTTCGAGAAAAATTCGAAAAGTTTC
Organism: Chloranthus sessilifolius; assembly: GCA_021018995.1. Lineage (NCBI taxonomy): Eukaryota > Viridiplantae > Streptophyta > Magnoliopsida > Chloranthales > Chloranthaceae > Chloranthus > Chloranthus sessilifolius. Next base: position 42,040,307 of record CM037589.1, on the reverse strand, counting down.
GAGAAAATTTTAGGGAGTACTAAAAATATTAAAAATAAATTATATTTAAATTTCTTAAAAATTTTATTTATTATTTAAAAAAGGATAAAAAATAGAAAAATTTTATTAATTTCACTGAAATTTCAACGAAATTTCGTTAATTTTGCCGAAATTAATGAAATTTCAGCGATTTCGAAGAAATCTTCAAAATTTCGCCGAAAGTTTCGCCTAACACTTGTTTCAGGAAATTTTGAAGAAATCTCTGAAAATTTAAGAGAAATTTATCACTATGCATTGGAGATGCTCTTAGTCTAGTTGATTATGAGGCCACCGACTATGGAAAGGTAATTAGTTGAACTATTTAAGTTTATGCTACAATTGCTTAATGAGATTTTTTTAAAGATGCTTTAATTTGCTAAACGTTTACATAATTACCTGAAACTTTTGCTTATTACCTAGCATGATCTGAGACCCTCTACATTTTTCGAAAAAATATGAACATGCATTTTTTATGGGAGAAAATACTCTTTAACTGAAAAACTGTGTGCATTTTTTTTTAAAATGAGACAAATCAGTCTCATATGACATCATATATCGACTGTAGAGTTTTATGTATTTTATTATTTTTATTTTTTTATACGATAATTATGATCATCGGGCCACTAAACTAATGTAGGAACAACTAAGTTACCTAGCCCTTATTACCAAGCGACCTTATCCTATATTAAATGCAAAATGCGCCTCGTTCACCGTTCTTTTTTTTTTTTGTTGTTTGTGTGCAAACACTATATACCACCAAAGAGAGGGGTAACCACAAAAAATTATTTTTAAAATAAATATATAAAATTGCTTTTTGTATGAAAAGTGTACAAAACACATTTTTTATATTTAAAGCGCTTTTTAAACGGTTTTTGATATCAAATGCATTTCAAACGCAAAAAGTTTAATTACATAAATTGTAGACATATTCTTAATCTTAATATATATTTAAATTTATATAATTTTTTTTTTCCTTTTATCCGTAATTTCAAATTTGGCAGGTTTTCTTTTCTCGGATTGTATCTTCCTGTAGTCCGAATTTTCCCCTTCCTTTTGCAAACTCTATTTTTTATCCTTTTGAATTTTTTGCTTGCTTCCTGCAATCCGTCTTGATGATTATGCATACACCCATGGTTTCAAGATCCCATTGTGATAAAATTGGGACGAAAATAATTTTCATTGTTTGATTGAAAGCAGCCAATGGCGAGAATCCCTTTTCGATTGGTGAGATTGCAATTTTGCTGTGTGCAAATAATGGACCCCACAACAAATACCAAGTCTATTATGAAAATGAACAATTTACAACTTTACATGAACATAATGATGGAATTTAAATGGATCTAGGCGCATGATCAATCAAAAACGATAAAACTATAATCCATAAATATGCGCACCTTGAGCGTTAGTCATTAATGGTTGGACGCTGATTTTCAACGATCTTCTCGCGTTCAATATCTCCTAGCACAATGGGGATGCTCTCGCCAATAGGGAGGATTGAATTATGTCGGGACCAGGCACCCCTTATATTTATAGCCATAGAGTCCTTTCCCATTAAGGATTTTAATTTCTAATTATAGTGTGATTAGAAATCACAATCATACCTTAACTGAAAGAGTCAACAATCAGTTGCCTATTCTCTTCAAACTCACCAGAATAGCAACTGTACATCTCAATATTGATCTTATATCATTCACCGGTCAACGGATTTGACCATAGTGATGGCCACCAAAATAAGAACTTCTAACACATAATAGATAAATTAATTGAATAATAATTTAATTTTAAAAATGTGTTGGTACTTGGTAGCTCACTAGTGCACCGCCAGCTTTTGGCAATGTCCTTTGGGGAATGGGGAATGGGGAATGGGGGTGAGTGCACAACTATTCCCAAGTAGCCGAACAGACAAATAAGTAATGGGGGCTGCTACTAAACCCACCACCACCTGGATTATCCCTCATTCGGTACAGCTAAAAAAACGTTGACTGCTTTTAACTTAAATGATGAAAATCATTTTTCATTACAATCTTTCACACAAGTGATTTTGAGTTCATGATAATGTCATCAGCCAATAAGTTTTGATTCCATGAGACACATATACCAAAAATGTGACCAAAAAATCATGTGACACGCATAATGCTCACAAGTCCCTTTTTGTGCTGTGTGTCAAGTGGAATCAAACTTTGATTGTCAAATGATATTATCATGATCTCAAGATCGGTTGTAGAAAAGATTAGAACGAAAAATAATATCCATTGTCCGAATAAAAGCAGTCAGACAGTAACAATTGGGGTAAGTAGCAGTCCCCTAAGTGAAAGGAGAATGTAGAACTATTCCTGAGTAAGCAAATCAGTGAAAGTAAGGGTAGTCAAAGCCTTAGATCTGTTTTGGAGCTTAAAAATCATCCGAAATTTGGTTTTGACTTGTCTTAGATCTGATTGTAAAAATGGACTTAACATAATAAGGTAGCGCGAGGGACAAAATATCTGTAACCCCTCGACTGAATTGTGTGCTCATAAATAGCAATACGGCTCCCAAGCTAAACCATTTGGGCCAAAAGGAGATTTTGACTCCCGTGCTCTTTAAAAATATATATCAATGAGGGAGATTCACCAGGGTGGTGCTCCAGTATATGATATCTAACACCAACTCTTAAGATATTTTTTATCACCATTATATGGATTTGTATAAGAGAGCCCTTACTTGCTCACATAGAGGTGCCCAAGCTTACAATTTAAAAAGAAAGACTTTGTCATCCTTAAAATAATAAAAAGACTTGGTATTTAAGGGAACACTTTCCATGTAAAAGACAATCTAAGTCGTCTTTTACATGTAAGGCCATAATCTGGAGATCCATAATACAAGTGTTTGAGATCTCTATCATATGATTCAATGCAAAAACACGATTTCTAGCATATAAATCAATGTAGTCAAATTATATCAATGATTCAATGATTGACTTCTTTGAATCATATATTAAAAATGGGTTTCATGCCAATCTTTCCAACCAAAGCCAAAGTCTTTAATCACACAGGTTAGATGGTGTTTCTACGTGACAAGGAACTATAAAATACCAAGTCTTACTTTTATGTTGTGTGCTTGGGCCAACACTATATGTGGCAAGTAATGCTTGCGTTAGTATAATTGTATACAGGTTCTTTTGCTTGTGCCATACATGATTATTGAGGGCGCTTGCTGAAACTCATTGACTGTTTCAAATTAAATGATTTAGATTATTTTTCACCCTAAACTTTTATACTGTAAATCTTGAGACCATGATTGTATCATTAGATAATCCATTTTTTTATTCCACGTGACACAAATCCAAAAAAGTGGCTCCAAAATCACATCACACTCAAATATCATTATAGGGCTATTTTTTGAAAGTGTGCCACATAGAATAAAAAATTGATTGTCTAGTGATAAGTTAATTCATTGTCTCAGGATCCACAATGTGAAAGATTGGGGGTACAAACATAGGTACCCTTGTATAAATACGACAGTCGGCGTGGAAGAATACAAAAAAAAAAAAAAAAAAAGTATAGTCATGCCACGTGCAGTGAGGAAATAACCTGACTTAATAGAACCCTGCGGCACATGGTGCACTGTTGCCGTTTCAAAAGTAAGTAATAAGCAGTAAGCAATAAGCAATTTTAATTTATAAGCACATGACCTGACGCGGGCTGAATTTGGAGGAAAGGTAAACGTGGCACAGCTGGTACATTGAGTGACAAAGCTAATTTGTAGATGGTACAGAGCCTAAGGTTTCAAATCATCTAATAATGGTCCTTTTTTGTGCTTCAATGTCTACTGCTGCCCGCCTCGTGTGCTGTTCGGCCGTCCATTTTGACAATGTTGCACATAAAGTTTTAAGTTGCGGATAGGCTTCACCCTACATATTTATGATCGGTTGGTACAAGCCGTATAGGGTAACAAACTCCTTCCCAATCTAAATTGGAAGTTTGGAACGGAATCTGGGGCACATGAGGAACTAGTTTTCATCAAATATCTTATGGGTAGTATAATCACCAAGTCAAAGTTCGGCAATAAGTCGGCCAGGTTAAAATTCCGAAAAGTTCCCCATCTTTGGAGGAAAAATTAGAGATCTTTTTTAGATATAGATTAAAAATATAAAAAAATTTAATATATATTAAAAAAATTATTGTTTACTAAAAAAATTATAAATTATTCATGCATAATATAAAAATATAATAATATATGAATATTACAAATTTTTATAAGAGTTAGTCTTCAATGGGTATCCACTCATCATGAGTGGACATCCTAGTCCACATTTCTCGGTGAGGGAGTGACTTGGGCAGATTTCAATGCATTGGAAGCCCGTAAAAGTCACTCAGTCGCAACAAAATATGGACTGCAATGTCCACTCATGATGAGAGGACACCCATTGCAGACTAACTCTTTTAATAAACATGAACAAACTATTTGTGTTCAATTTGCATAACTAAGAAATCTGGAATTATTCACAATTTTTTTAACTATTTGACAAAATTTATGGCTATGGTGGCACAAAGTGAAAAATCAATCTCTTCAAAGCTTTCTATTGCCTTGAAAGACAAATGCTTCCCCTCTAATTATCGATTCTTTTTATATAAGGCTTTGTACCAAAAAAGGGCTTGCACTTTTTTTTATCACCAAAAAAACCTAAACCTCATTTTATCACTAAAGAGCGCCCCAACCTCCTATGAGATTATATTTTTACCCTTCTTCTTCCTCTTCTTCTTCTTTCCATCCATTCTGTAAACTCTGCAACCCCTCCCAAACCCTCATTAATGCCTCCCACCACCAGAACCTCCCTTCTCCTCCTCTTCCTCCCCTTCTCCTCCATCCTATCAACCTTCATAGCCTCTCCAATCTCTATCTCCAACCTCTCTATAATCTCTGCAACCCCTCCCAAACCCCCATTAATGAGAGATCTTTTTCCTTGGGGTTCGATTTCTGGAGATCGAAGGAACGGCGTTGTTGCGGCAAAAATTGACTCTTCATCTCCAACCTCTGTAATCTCTGCAACCCCTCCCAAACCCCCATTAATGGGGGATCTTTTTCCTTGAGGTCCGATTTCTGGCGACCGAAGGAACGACGTCAGCGTGGCAAAAATCGACTCTCCAATCTCCATATCCATTTTCAACCTCTCTGTAACCTCTGCAACCCCTCCCAAACCCCCATTAATGGGGGATCTTTTTCCTTGAGGTCCGATTTCCGACGACAAAAGGAATGGCGTCGACGCGACAAAAATCGAAGGAAGAAGGAAGAGGGATTTGGGTCTGCTTGTGGGGGATCTTTCTCCTTTCTCTTGCAGGGGCTAAAAGATAATTGTAGATTTTCATAAACTACCTATACAAGTTAATGTCGCCTGTATCGAGGGTGCATGGGCGGCAATTGGTAATAAGAAATAAAAGTCACCGAAATGGTGATATAAATAAAAATTGGACGGTTTCTGATACTTTTCTCTTTTATATATACTATATAGTTTATATATAGGGCGATTTACCAAAAGGCGCCCTGCACTTCTTTTTATGACAAAAAAGGCGTGTGCCTGTTTTTATTCTCCAATAACGCCCATGCATACAAAAAATATATATTTATAAAGCCAATTATCCTACCAACAATAAGTTTGAGAAAACTCATTTGCAATGAGGTAAGAGTTGCTATTAAGTACCCGACCTACGGACAAACAATCTTTATATTTACATCAATTTTTGGTATGTGTGCCATGAAGAACCACCAAGCGTTCTATGTGATTTGGAGTGCATGATCTCAAGATCTATGGGGAATAAGATATAGGGTCGAAGAGATCGGAAATTAAACCCTAACAATTTCAAATTTGGGATAATTTTCTTTGAGAACGAGAGAGACTTTTGTTCTAGGCCCGATTATCATGAGCCTCCCCCCCCCCTTCATGATTCATCGTCTTCCTTTTGTTTCTCTGTTTCATAGAGAAGCCTCCTGATCCTCCTAACCATGGTAGATGGGCCGATCTTTTCAACAAAAGTAAGATCGTCTCATCGTATTCTAAACTTAGTTTCGTTCCAAATGCGTTGGACAATAGGTTTATCATTTACCCGGAATGATAAATCCAAGAAGAATCACTACGATGGGAAAACACTCTCGTAGGATATGTTCTTGGTATGAAACCATACTGTATGGGGCTTAAAACGACAATAGATTGATTATGGCGGCTTAAAAGTTTGGTCGAGATCAGATCCTTTGAAAACGGGTTTTCTCTGTTCAAGTTCAATCTTGAGGAAGATAAGAATAAAGTTTCGGAAGCAAGAGTATGGACGATCGGTGTGAAAACCTAAAGGAAAGGTGAGACAAGAATTCTCCTTCCTAACAGAGGAGCAAGGGTTCCCTTCAAATAGAATTAGGTATGAAATTACGGGGTTAATGATGATATAAGAAGAGAAAATAATGCAAACACAACCACATAAAAAACACATACGATCTTAACGTGGAAAACCCTTTTTACAGGTAAAAATAACGGGATCTATCTCAGATCCAAGACAAACAATCCACTATGAATAATACATTCTTAAAGTGCTAATGAATAAAATTCTCTTTCACTCATCTCACCAACAATGATCGTCTCTCACAATCATCCCATTCATAATGTAATGTTATCGCCTTCAACCGTCGTCTCTCACGATGGTCCACTCGATTCACACGAGCCCACTCGATTTACATGAGCCAATACATTCTTGAAACGCCAAGGTAAAAGATTCTTTGAGATTTACATCAATTCCGAACAAACACAAGAAATCTCAAAGAGAAGGGATATGGATAATTCTCGAGAGAGTTTTTAAAATTGAAGCATTTTTCCCAAAATCCTTTACATCCCGAATCACACATATCCTATTTATACTATAGGGGCAAGGATGTCCTTGAGACGCTAACTTCTCATAACCGTCGGAACCGCCGGAACACGGACGTCCGTGAATCACTCGCGGATGTCCGTGAGTCCATTCACGGACATCCGTCCATCCGAACCACTGAATTTACTTGGTATATTGGAGCACTTCTATATTTGATCGTGATTGCGACAAAATATTCAACAATGTCCCCCTTTGTCGCAATCATGATAAAATCTAGATTATAAGGACTCAAAGAAATAAAAAAATATATCATATTTGCTCTCTTCTAAGTCCTATATATTAATCTAGTATGAAAATAAAAAATTACAACTCTATATGCTCCTCCTAAACTATTTTCCAAGTAAAATCAGATTAAGTAGGACCATCGAATATAAGAGGTTGTAGATGCAACTTCTCTAGAAAGATCATTATATCCCGAGTTGGCCATGACACTCGATTCATGAGAATCAGATAAAGTGTACTAGCTTTGATACCAATTGAAATTACGGGGTTAACGATGATATAAGAAGAGAAAATAATGCAAACACAATCACACAAAAAACACATACGATATTAACGTGGAAAACCCTTTTTACAGGTAAAAACTACGAGATCTATTTCAGATCTAAGGCAAACAATCCACTATGAACAATACATTCTTTCAGTGCTAATAAATAAAATTCCCTTTCACTCATCTCACCAACAATGATCGTCTCTCACAATCATCTCATTCATAATATAATGTTATCGTCTTCAACCGTCGTCTCTCACGATGGTCCACTCGATTCACACGAGCCCACTCAATTTACACAAGCCCACTCGATTTACACGAGCCAATACATTCTTGAAACACCAAGGCAAAAGATTCTTTGAGATTTACATCAATTGAAATATTTTTCCCAAAATCCCTTATATCCTGAATCACACATATCCTATTTATACTATATGGGCAAGGATGTCCTTGACTAAGGATGCCCTTGACCAAGGATGTCCTTGAGACCCTAACTTCTCATAATCGTCGAAACTGTCGAAACACGGACGTCTGTGACCACGGATGTCCCTGAGTCCATTCACGTCCGTCCGTCCGTCCATCCGAACCACTGAATTTACTTGGTTTATTGGAGCACTTCTAGACTTGATAGTGATTGCAATAAAATATCCAACAAGGTACAACTATTGCTTTTGATATTTACACCCATATAGAGATTATACCCTAACGCTAGTAGGTGTCGTGGCCACTAGAAGCTTCTTGAGGCTTTGATTCGGTGTATGGCCTATATGCCTCCGCAAATTGATGGGCAGATTTGTGACCATTAATTTGGATTGGAGATATGCAAATCGTTGAGTGGATGGCGGTTTGGTGAAGATGTCGGCGATATGATCCACTGTAGAGACATGGCGAACTTCAACCTCTTTGTTAACGACCTGCTCACGTATGAAGTGGTAGTCTACTTCTATGTGTTTTGTGCGGGCATGAAAGACGAGATTCGATGTAAAGGAGATCGCTGAGACATTATCGCACTACAAGATCAATGTGGTTCGACGAGGGATCCCAATTTCGGGAAGAAGAACATTGATCCATGTCAAATCGGCAACGGTGTGAGCTAAGGAACGGTACTCGGCCTCAGTGGAAGATCTGGCAACAATTCGTTGTTTGGTGGCACACCACGAGATGAGATTGAGCCGCAGGTAGATCAATCAGCATTAGAATAGGCAGTAATTTCAAAGTTTCCAGACTAAAAATGTAACCCATAGTGTAAGGTGCCTTTGAGGAATCTGAGAATGCGCTCGATTGCATTGTAGTGAAGAACCTTAGGGCAATGCATGTACTGACACACATGATTGATGGCATATGAGAGGTCCGGACGAGTAATCGTAAATATTGTAGCGCACCTACGATGCTTCGGTACAACGTGGGGTCTTTGAACTCACTGTGATCATCACTTTCACTTGCCTTTTTAATAGACATTGGGGATTGATACGGCTTGCAGTCCATCATACCAGCATGATTGAGGAAATCAGTGGCATATTTCTACTGAGATAGAGTAATCCCATAGCGTGTTCGAATGACCTCGGAGCCGCGAAAGTAATTTAGGAGCCCAACATCTTTCATGGAGAATGTGTTGCTCATGGAGGCGATGAGTTGAGAGAAGAGGTGAGGGTTGCTTCTGGTAATCAAAATGTCGTCAACGTAGATGAGTACGATGATAATGTGACTGCCCGAGTGAGAGATGAATAAGGAGGGATCCGCAATGCTGTTGAAGAAGTCGTTCTTGAGTAAAAAACTAGAGAATGTGGCATACTAAGCTCGAGGAGCTTGTTTTAAATCGTATATAGCCTTGCGTAATTTGCAGACATGATGAGGAAATGATGGATCAGTGAAATGTTGGATAGAGAGAGATTTAGAAGGAGTTGGAAGCAAACCAGATCGGATGTGCGTGATCGGAAGAGTGGAGCCATTACCTACAACCACCTTATCGTTGCCATTGTAGTTATTGTGGATAGATAGATTTGATAGTTCGCTCTTGATGTGGTTGCTTGCGCCACTATCCACGTACCAGTTTGAATCGATAGCAGATGGAGCAACTACAATAGAAGCTTGTTGTAGTGATGGGCCAGATGGTAGAGACCTTTGATACTGCAGAGCAAGTCGATAGTAGCACTCATGGGTGGCATGGTTGTTGCGGCCATAGATTTGGCAAAAGACACGAAAATTGGCAGAATTGTTGCGAAATCGTCCATGACCAGCGTAGTTCCTGCGATCACGTCCACCGTGAGTGTTCTGATACTGTCGTTGTCCTGGTGGGTTGTTGGTGCCAGAGAAAGACTGAAATTGTTGGCCTGGAGCTGGGAAAGTGGTGTTATGACAAGCGGAATTAGAGGTCGTTTTACTGGTGTTGTAAAAAGATGGGAGCCCATGAAGGGTGAAATAGATGAGGTCTTCGTCGGATACAGGGGATCCTGTTGCTAGCAGCTTGTCGGAAATACATTCAATTTGATATAGATAATCAGCCATCTTCAGATCTTGTTTTTGAATGGAGAATAACTTTGTCTTTAGTTCGTGGATATGAGGGTGAGAGAGAGACATGTAACGCTTGGCTAAGAGGGCCCATACTTCATGAGTATGATTGCAGCTGAGGACATACGACGGAATCTTGGGAGCGACGATGGCTATAATGCCACTAAGAAGATGACTATCTACCAAATTCCAGAGTTGGTAATCTGGATTTGGTATTTCCTTGCCAGAGGAATCGATAATGGAGGGATTTGGGCAGATTATGGACCCATCAACGTATCCCAGTAGTTGACTGGCACGTAATGCGTTGCGAACCTGTCGCTACCAAGTTGTGAAGTTGGTGGCGTCTAAACGGACGGTGGTGATTGACGAGAGGTTAGAGATGAAGAAGGCTAACCCCTGAGGTAGAGTTGGGTTAGTGGAAGAAGTAGATGAACTAGCCGCCATAAAGAGCTCATTGGAGCAGAAAATGGTGGCTAAATGATTTGGATCAAAGGAAGCTCTGTATTTGAGCCGTGACGTTGGTCGGTGGCTTTGATACCATGAAACCCTAAAGGAAAGGTGAGACAAGAATTGTCCTTGCTAACAGAGGAGCAAGGGTTCCCTTTGAATAGAATTAAGCACAACTATTGCTTTTGATATTTACATCCATATAGAGATTATACCCTAACAACTAGTAGGTGTCGTGGCCACTAGAAGCTTCTTGAGGCTTTGATTCAGTGTATGGCCTATACGGTGGACGTCCTCTAGTGCTTCGAAAATGAACCCTCGAGTTGAAGCAGGAGAGAGAACTCCTCCAAACTATGCCTGTTTGGGTCAAATTGCCAAAACTATCACTTCAATTCTGGTCTCCATCTATTATGAGTAGAATTGCAAGTTCATTAGGGATACCAATCCATGCAGATGGGCTCACAACTGCTCGTTCACATCTATCGTACATGAGAGTCTGTGTTGAGGTACTTTTCAATAGGTTTGGGGGTGCGCTACTTATTTCAATCAGAGGACATGGTCATTTTTAGGTTTGGGGGTATGATTCTCTATCTTGCGTCACTTTCTTATTTTTTTATATGAAAAAAAAAATAATATTAAATAAAAATTTTTGAACCATCATACATGAATTATTTTTCGATAGTTTTCAAACTTTAGTTGATGATGCATGTGAATTTAATTTTGATAATATCAATGTCAGATTTTGAATGCTTGTATTTAAAATAATGAAGCTTAATGTGATATTTTGTGGGTAATTTTGATATTCATGCGTAGAATTTTTGCACTTATACCAAGCTAAGACTTAGAAATCGATGAACTGTTTTGAACGGTGAATCTTAGGTTCTTACTGGAGACTAAACCTAAGAAGCTTTAGAGCTAATTTTTCGTCATTGATGAGTGAATACATAAACTCGGAGTTTTCTTTGAATACGAATTATTTTGAATAATCTCATACATTTTATTTTGGCTTGTGACTTTGCATGATATCAAATTCATATTACTGTGTTAGAACGTACTGTATATCTACTCAAGACAAATAGGCAAGGTTATCATCTTTTAAGGACATGATTGAAGGCCATCTTTGGCTCGTTTGTGCTTAAATGCCCCACCTCATATAAATTTATCATTCTAGTATCCCTTTGAGTCTATTGAAAAAATTTACCTTTATACATTCTTTGATAAGCCACGTTAACCTTTAACCCTTCACCATTTATGAAAATTCAGCTTTACCCTTCTTATTTCTGAGAAATTGGGAACGAGGGATGAAAATGAACGAAAAGAAAGTAAGTGGAGAGATACTGAGTTGTGGTGTTTACTGAGAGTGTATGACAAAAATATAAAAGAAAAAGGGGGGAGAAAAAGAAAAAGAAAATTATGAAAAATAATGAAAAATATGAGGTGCTTCAAGAAAAGGAAATTGAAAAGAAAAAGAAAGTTGAGAAAAATAGAAAAATATTGAGAAAAATAGTGAGAGATTAGAAAAGAAAAAGAAGAGAAATAGAAAAATCAGAAGTTTATTTCTTTTCCGATTTCTCAGAAATTTTGAATCTCAATTCCCTTTCTTTCTTATCCTTTCCTGAGCTTATTACAACCCTACAAAAGACCTTCATGATCTGATCTTGCATTGATAACTGCCTTGTGGAGAGTAAATATGTGATACTTATGACACCTGATATGACATGCTTAGGATATACAAGTATCTGTTCTTATGAGATTTGTTTTTGTTCATTGATTACATCGTGTTTCATTGATCATGTGAGGCCTTTTTGCTTGTTTTGTATTGATCTCTCACATGTGTGCGAAAGATTACCCATCATCGGAGTGATTTTATTTCAAGAGTATACCTAAAGTAAGGATTGAGTTGAGACAACAGATCCGACGATTTTCCGTTTGGACTAGTTCCGAGATGGATGAATCTTGGTTTGGGTATGCACACACTTCACGTTTAGGCATGAATGGATGAATTATCTAACAATTTGAGCATTAGATTAATTTGAATGGATACTAGCATGATTGACATGACATTAATATTTAAGATTGATGATTCACATATTGAAACAATTAATATTTCTGTTTTTGAATAATATATATGTTATCAAAATCATATTTTGAAAACTCAATTTTATCGATGGTTTCAAAAATGTATTGAAGTTTGTGGGTAACTTCATTGTAAACCCTCTGGAGACACAACTCCTCCACTAGGGATCACCTAGGGGTTTAAAGGCTTGTTGCACACGCTAAGTGCAATCGTGTTCCCTACGAAAGTGGCATCTATTTTCTTTAGTTTGCTTTGCTCGAGGACTAGCAAAGTGTAGGTTTGGGGGTGTGATGAGTAGTAAAATATGATGATATTTCACCCCTAGATACCTACATTTAGCTATCCGATGAAGGCTATCTGATAAGAATTATTATATTTGAAGTGTTTCAGGTAAATACAAGCCAAGTGCAGAAAACAGTCCAAGAATTCTGAAAATAATGTCAAAACACTGTAACTTTGGGTCATCGAGAACTTGGTGCGACTTGCAGCTCAATTTAGACCTTCAAGATAGCTGAATTATGAAATTATCAAAATATAAAAGTTGTAGATCTTTCTGTCCGCTTTCCAACGGCATAAGAATCGCCTCAATCTGAGTTCGGGAAAGAAAGTTATGGCTAAAATACTGAAGCAGTATCTGATGCAAAAGTGGGCTTGAATTCACGAAAATCTGGGAGGTCGATGCATCGACCCTTTTGGTCGATTAATCGAGGGCAAAAAGCTGTCAGACACGGAACTGACACTTTAAAGCAAATTTTGAGGATTTTTTGCAGGGTCGATGCATCGACCCCTGACTTGTCGAGTTGGGACACTTCCGCGACGTGGGTGCTATTTATAGCCAAATCAAACACTTCGAGAAAGGAGAATTTTTGAGGATTATTATATTTGGTTTTAGACTCCTCTGGGCATATTTTTAAAAGTTCTTCTCTTCTCCTTCTAGGGTTTGATCTGGGTAGATTGTACTTAAGATTTGCACTGTCTCTTTTTTACATTCATAGATTATATTTAGGAAAATGCATTATAAACAAAGATCTTTTAGAAGAAATGAAAAGAGGAATGACTTTGAATGAACAAGGAGATCATACACCAAAGATGAGCGGCTAAGTCAGTTAATCGGGAAAGATGCGATCCCCAGATAAGTAGCAATTTTTTATGATTAATACTGCAGTCTATTATTGTCATCATGGAATCGTTTTGTTAAAAGTTTGTGTTATTGAAAATATATTGAATGCTTTTTATGACAGTTGAATGCGCGTATCAATGACTATAATCGCTGGATCTGGACTCGCAGAATCGATACATCATGAGATACGCTATGCTTTTTACATGACTCATACCGCAATGATAGGCTGAGCCATTATTTTTAGATAGGGTATGCCGGATTGATGATCATATTTTATTACGAATCATTTCTATAGACGAATGATGGTGTGAATGATGCTTTAATGAAACTGTGGGTTTTAATGATAGAAAAGAGGTACTAATCTGGGGTAGCATATTCCTTGATCTCATTTAAATATTGTTCTTAGATTCATCAGTAATTAGTTGTTTAGATTAATTAATTTATTTTTCTTGCATTCAGAAAAAGTGTGATAAATTTTTGGTAAAATTGAATCTGCCCCTTGGTACTTCCTTGGGGACGTTTTTAAATCTTTAAAAGAATTAATTAAAATTTACGTTTCCCTGTGAGTTCGACACCCTTGTTCTTGCCATACTGCAATAGATCTTGTGCACTTGCAAGGGTTACATTTAAAATCGATCACATTCCTAGCAACATCGAATGCATTAATTAATTGTCAAAATGAGATAATGAATTAGTCATTCGGAAACATGACTGTAGAGCTGAATATTTTTCATATTGCAAGACAATCTGTTGAAGATGAGGAATATACACAAGTATGCATGGTTGATAACATTGTGGAAGATACATTCTTTATATCGGAATATGAGGACCCTTTAGAAGCCTGTCTAACACATTTTGATAAAGACTTCGATGTAGATGAAGTAATAAACAAAGTTAATGAAATGTTAGACTCGACGCCACTCTTGGGAGAAAATGAAGGGCAAATGAAAGATGAGATCAAGGAGGAAGAAAGTCAAGAAGAATCGAAGAATTAAGACAAGAGAAGTCAAGGCTGGAACTAAAATCTCTCACTGCCGATTTGAAATATGCATACTTGGGAAGAGATGAAACTGATCCAGTAATTATTTCAGCAAAATTGAATGGGGATCAAGAGGAACAGCTCATTGAAATACTCCAAGACCACAAAAGTGCAATTGGATGGTCTATTAAAGACATTAAGGGTATTAGTCCAACAATGTGTATGCATCGAATTCATTTGGAGGATAGCGCTAAACCATCTAGAGAACCATAACGCAGATGAAATCCAATAATACAAGATGTTGTGAGAAAGGAGGTTATTAGTTGTTGGATGCTGGGATTATATACCCTATTTCCGATAGTAAATGGGTGAGCTCAACACAAGTGGTGCCCAAAAAATCTGGAGTGATGATGAGTAGTGAAATATGATGATATTTCACCCCTAGATACCTATATTTAGCTATCCGATGAAGGCTATCTGATAAGAATTATTAGATTTGAAGTGTTTAAGGTAAATACAAGCCAAGTGCAGAAAACAACCCAAGAATTCTGAAAATAATGTCAAAACACTATAACTTTGGGTCATCGAGAACTTAGTGCGACTTGTAGCTCAATTTGGACATTCAAGACGGACGAATTATGAAATTGTTAAAACACAAAAGTTGTAGATCTTTCTATCCGCTTTCCAACGGCGCAAGAATCGCCTCAATCCGAGTTCGGGACAGAAAGGTATAGCCAAAATATTGAAGCAGTGTCTGATGTAAAGTTCAGTGGGAATTCACAAAAATCTGGGAGGTCGATGCATCGACCCTATTGGGTCAATTAATCGACCCTAAATTTTTGAGTTGGAACACCTCTGCGGCTGGGAAACTTCGGCTCTATTTAAAGCGGATCAAACACTTCGAAAAAGGAGAGCAAAAATTAGAGCAAAAATTAGGGCAAGGATTAGGAGCAAGAATTAGAGATAGGAATTAGAGATAGATAATTAGAGAGTTAGTTTTAGCTTTTCTTTTTTTTAGAGTTTTTGAAGAGGATTATTTATTCATTATTATTTTTGGTTTTAGACTGCTCTGGGCATCTTTTTAAAAGTTCTTCTTTTCTTCTTCTTCTAGGGATTGATTTGGGTAGATTGTACTTAGGATTTGCACTGTCTTTCTTTTACATTCATAGATTGTATTTAGGAAAAGACATTGTAACCAAAGATTTTTGGAAGAAATAAAAAGAGAAATAAAAAGAGGAATGACTTTATTTCAAATCATTTTTATGAATGAATGATGGTGATGGTGTGAATGATTCTTTAATGAAAGGGGGGTACAAATCTGGGGTAGCATATTTCTTGATCTTATTTAAATATTATTCTTAGATTCATCAGTAATTAGTTGTTTAGATTAATTTATTTTTCTTGCATTTAGAAAAAGTGATAAATTTTTGGTTAAATTGAATCTGCCCTTTGGTACTTCCTTGGGGACGTTTTTAAATCTCTGAAAGAATTAATTAAAATTCAAGATTTCCCTGTGGGTTCGACACCTTTGTTCTTGCCATACTGCAATAGATCTTGTGCACTTGCAAGGGTTACACTTAAAATACACCAAGTGACTGTGGTGAAGAATGTGGAGAATGAGTTGGTACCAACTAAGGTTCAGACTAGCTGGAGAGTGTGTATCGATTACAGAAAGTTGAATTCAATGACCAGAAAAGATCACTTTCCTCTCCCATTCATTGATCAAATGTTTGATAGATTGGTCGGACATCAATACTATTGTTTCCTCGATGGCTATTCTGAATACAATCAGATAACCATTGCACCGGAAGATCAGGAGAAGACGACATTTACATGTCCCTTTAGAACATTCTCCTATCGAAGAATGCTATTCGGACTTTGCAACGCCCCAGCTACATTCCAAAGGATGTATGCTGAATATATTCTCAGATATGGTGGATAGGTTTCTAGAGGTCTTCATGGATGATTTCTTTATTTACGAAAATAATTTTAGTGATTGTTTAAACCATTTATCCCTTGTTCTTGCAAGATGTCAGGAGAAGAACCTTGTTCTGAATTAGAAAAAATGTCATTTCATGGTACATAATATTATTATTTTGGGACATATCATATCGTCCCGATACATTGAAGAATAAGGCAAAGGTAGATCTGATTTCAAACTTTCCACCACCTAGAACAGTCAGAGAAGTAAGGTCTTTCCTTGGACACGTCGATTTTTATCGACATTTTACAAAGGATTTTAGCAAAATTGTGAAACCATTGTGTAGTCTGTTGACTAAAGATGCCTTATTCATTTTTGATGAAAAGTGTCAAAATGCCTTTGAAATTATCAAGGCAGAATTGGTCAAAGCTTCTATAATCCAATCCCCAGATTGGACGCTCTCATTCGAAATCACGTGTGACGCATCGGATTCTGCAATTGGAGCCGTTCTAGGGCAAAGGGTAGAGAAAGTATCACATGTCATCTACTATGCAAGTCGCACAGTCAATAATGCATAATTGAATTATTCCACTACAGAAAAGGAACTCCTAGCTATAGTCTTTGCGCTGGATAAATTTGAATCCTATTTGTTGGGATCAAAAGTTGTAGTATTTACTGATCATACGGCTCTTCGCAAGAGTTCGATCCGATGGATTTTACTTTTGCAAGAGTTCGATCTGGAAATTAAAGATAAAAAGGGATAAAAAAATGTGGTAGCTGACCATTTATCTCGAATCATTGTTGAAAAGTTTGAGGATCTGGTTCCGATCCTGGAATATTTTCCTGATGAACAATTGTTTGCTGTCGAACATTCGCCATGATGTGCAGATCTGGTCAACTACTTGGGGATGGATCAGATACCTAAGCACTAGCATAAGAATAAGAAAGCTATTTTTTTAGCATGAGAAAAACACTATTTTTTTGAGGATTCGTACTGTTTAAATATTATACTGACCAAGTTATCAGAAGGTGCATTCCGGAACATGAGCAATCAAAAATTATTTCATTTTGTCATGAGTTGTCCTGTGGAGGACATTTTAGCCCAAGAAAGACTGCTACTAAGATTCTCCAATGTGGATTTTATTGGCCAATAATTTTTAAAGACTGTCACCAGCACTGCATTTCATGTAGTAACTGTCAAATGTTAGGCAGAATTTCAAGGAGAAATATGATGCCTTTAAATCCAATTCTTGAGGTCGAGATATTCGATGTATGGGGAATAGACTTCATGGGCCCATTCCCAAATTCTTTTGGGAATTCATATATTTTGGTTGCAGTGGATTATGTTTCAAAATGGGTTGAAGCAATGACCTGCAATACTAACGACCAAAAAGTGGTTGTTAAATTTCTTTAAAATGAGATATTTCTAAGATTCGGTATTCCATGCACTATTATTAGCGATGACGGAAAGCACTTTTGCAGCAATATTTTTACTCAGCTAATGAGAAAGTATGGGATCACACACAAAGTGGCTACACCGGACCACCCTCAAACCAATGGACAAGTCGAGGTTTCGAATCGGGAAATCAAACGCATTTTAGAAAAAATGATAAAGCCAAATCATAAAGATTGGTTGTTAAAATTAAGCGACACACTTTGGGCTTATCGAACGACATTCAAGGCTCCCATTGGAATGTCTCCTTATAGGATGGTTTTTGGTAAAGGTTGTCATCTACCTGTTGAATTAGAACACTGGGCCTATTGGGCTATCAAGTCTCTAAATTTTGGCTTGCAAAAAGCTGGTGAGAAGCGAAGTTTAGAAATTACAGAGTTGGAAGAAGTAAGAGCTGATGCATATGATTGTCCAAAATCTTACAAGGACCGTATGAAGCGTGTCTATGATCAGTTTATTTTAAGAAAATCATTCACTGTGGGTCAGAATGTACTGTTATACAACTCAAGACTCCATCTGTTTCCAGGAAAGCTCAAAACCCGATGGAGCGGTCCATTCCGGGTAAATCGAATATTTTCAAATGGAGCAATTGAACTATGTAACCTTCGAAATGAAAGTAAGTTTTGAGTCAATGGGCAACGGGTGAAACCATTTTTGAAATTGAAAGATTTAGAATGTCGGGCTAGCGACATTAAATTTAGCGCTTCTTAGGAGGCAACCCAAGTGTACGAAACTTGTTGAAAAAAAAAACAAACAAACAGAGAGAAGATAAATCATGAAGGTCGATCAATCGAGCTTTACACCTTGATCGATCGACAAGGAGACGAATGGTCGATTGATCGACCAAGCTTTATCGATCAATCGACATTCATTGTGACAGCCCGGATTTCGGCACCCCGAAACCCGTGCCATCAGCACGATCATCTTGACCGTGCCCTTTAGCTAAGCACGGAACACTGGTATGTCAAGCATCGAAAAGTATAATAAACGAAATTGCGGAATTTAAATCTATATTAATTAACTTCCCAAAAGACAGTTCTACCCTCATGCCTCTGCATGAATGGAGAACCGATCCGAACCATCGATGATAGAAATCATCACTGATGGTTCGTCCCAAAAGAATAATCCCAACTCTTATGTACATGGTTTTAAACAACAATCAAGGCTTGACATATCAAGCCGTACAAAACCTCTCCAAAATCCCTCAAAGTGGCACAACGGAGTCCTCTAGAAGAAGTCCTCTGGAGGTGGCTCCAACTCGTCACCGGCCGCAAGGTCCGACTCACGGCTCAGGATCGGCCTCGAAGCCTCGGCATTGCTAATAGTCTATAGGGTGAGCTACATCCTAGCTCAATAGGGAACAATCACAGTTTGAACATATAAATTATAACTCACATGTATTCCATGATATGCCATGCATGATGTATCTATACAGTTGTTAATGAAGCAGATTAAAAGCATTTCATTTTACTGTTGATTACTTATATTTTCATTTACTCATGAATGATGCTGAGAAGGCCTAAAGCAAAACTTAAACTTTCAACTTAAGTAATCCCCGAGCAATATAGCATCGAGCCCCGACGAGGTACCCATCATCGTCATCTATATGAGCAGTTTTAATATTCACAGGAATACAAATAGTACCAAGCCCCTTTCCACGGGGATTGGTGGCGGTTTCACTTTTCTCAATCAACACCCACAGGGTGTGCTTACTATGTCGGATAAGCCTCACTTGGCGGCCTACGGTTTTGCCAGTATCGGTCACGGATATCCTGCCGTGTCAGTCGTGGATATCCCGCCACGTCGGTGGGGTACCCTATCAAACCTCAAATAACAAAAATATCGGTGCCTTATATATAGTTATTCACCGTGTAAATGTGCTATCTTATATCAGTTAGGCCCTATCAAACATTATTCAATCCTTGGATACATCCCTGGGATGTATCCATTTACTTGCATCACACTTGATGCTTTTATCTCTTTACTTCTTCATCCCCTGGGGATGGCTCATTAGTTTACTCTTATGAATGTCACACACACACACTTTTCACAATTCTTTAAGCAGTAAAATATTCGAATTGAACTCTATATCACTACATACATGCTCTTGTAAAATAAGGTACATGTTCAAGGTGTTCCCTACCTCAAGTCTTCATTTGTTCAATGCATCAAGGTCCCACGTGGCTCCTTGTGCACTAGTCCACACGTACCACCTATGGTACCATATAACAGGTAAAACACATCACAAAGGATGCAATAAAGAAGGTATAAGATCCCCCAAGAATCTTAAAGTCAAACCCAAAAGTCAACATAATTTATGTCAGTCGATTAATCGAACTCCAAAATCGATTAATCGAGTCTGATTCGATTAATCGATTTCCAAAATCGATTAATCGAAGGTCAATATCGATTAATCGAATCAATTTCGATTAATCGAACTTCTCCTTTTCGCAAAGTCCATTCTCAGTTCGAACAGTCGAGTTTTCATTCGATTAATCGAATCTAATTTCGATTAATCGAAATTCTCCTTTTCACAAAGTAATTTCACTGTTCGAATAGTCGAGTTTTCATTCGATTAATCGAATCCAATTTCGATTAATCGAAATTCTTCTTTTCGCAAAGTAGACTCCCAGTTTCACAAGTTGATTAATCGATCCCAAATCGATTAATCGAAAACTAAAATCGATTAATCGAAATCCCATTTCGATTAGTCGATTTTTCCTTAAGTCATCTCCTCCAACCCCTGGGGTCCACTGGAGGTTCTCAGTCGATTAATCGATTCTCAAATCGATCAATCGAAATCCAAAGTCGATTAATCGAAATCCAATTCGATCAATCGAAATCGGGGTCCTCTGACCTTTCAACTTCCTGGCCAATTTCGATTAATCGAAACCCAATTTCGATTAATCGAAATTGTCAGATTCAGCCCCTTTCGAGTTGTTCTTCCCAATCTTTTTCCATACTTTTTCTTCTATTTTTCTAAGCCATTATCCTATGATTTGGACCCACATTCAACTACAACTTAACCCTTATAATCTATGTATCTTATTTACAAAAATTTTACCTTGAATAGATCTCAAGTTGATTTCGATCAAATGGTTGGAAGGCTAGGGTTTCCAGCTTTTGTTCTAACAGATCCAAATCGCGTTGAATCCGGCTTTTATCTCTTGAATCCCCCCCCCAATCAGTTGCAATAACTCCTCTCTTACTTCTCTCTCTTTCTCTCTCTTCTTTACTCTCCTTCAACAACCAAAAATACACATCTAGGGTTATTAAACCCTTTTATCCTCTTTTCTCACTTGTGTGTTGAGCACATATACCGCGGCAGGTATATACGACTTCCTATTTACAACACACACCACGAAATCACTCAAACTATCACATCTCGTCCGTTCATTACATCCTATGCTAACTCTTGATCTCCTGATTGGTCAAACTTGTGACCAATCGGGCACGGATCCCGAGGTCATAGTTTTGCGTGATTTTCGAGTTATTACATCCTCCCCACCTTGGGAATTTTCGTCCTCGAAAATAATCCAAGGTTTGTCGGTATGGTCTCGCTCTCTATCCCCCCCCGCACTTTCAGGTGAGGTGGTTCACTTGACTCAAACATTGATGAAAGCAACAATTTGTCATAAAAATTAGGATTTTCTATTAAGATCAAAAGTTTATACAGTGCCAGTAAAGTGGCATACAAGATATACATGAACAGAATATATGACTGATACAAAATACAATATAAGACTCATGCAGGCCCCTCGCTAGGCTGATCCGGTGCGGCAGTGGCGGGTGGGTCTGCAGGAGCTGGCTCTGGCTGCGGTGGTGGCGATGGTGCTGGCTGTGTCTCAGTCGGCGGTGTAGACATGGATGTAGAAGGAGCCGCGTCTGTGGTGGGATGGAAGACGGGTCCTCGATGGAAGGCAGTGCGTCCAGCCGTCCACTCCTCCTCCTGGGCGAGGTAGCGGCGGTAGTCGGTAGGATAGATGTGGCGGAGGGTGTGGAACATCAAGAAGTCCATCCGTCGGTTCATCCGGTCGTTGTTGGCCTCCATACGAGCCAACACGTCTTCGATGGTAGGACCGGATGGGGCGGTGCGCCGGGGGTAGGATGAGGTGGGTGTCGCGGGCGCGGAGTGTGCAGGTGGTGTGAGGCAGTGTGGGAGGAACCCTCCACCGATGGCTCCTGCAGGTGTGCCTCACCCACGGGTGGGTCCTGCTGAGGTGGTGGGGGTGGTGGCGGTGCTACTGCTGCTGCTGGGACGGGAGCGGGACCCGGAGCTGGTAGGGTCCGCTTCAGCAGGTTATAGCTACGGGCCCATGAAGACCTAGATAATGTCTTCACGCAGTCCGTAGCTCTCACCTCGTAAGGAGAGACGGTGTAGGACGGATCGTTGGAGTAGCACTCCAACATGCTCGACACTAGGCGAGCGTAGGGCATCTTCTCCTTGGGCCTTAGGTTGCCCTTCATCAGCTTGCCCTTTATATATCTCATCCCCTCAAGGATGAGCATGGTGGCATCGAACCACCGGCCACAGAAGGCCGAGTAAAGTGCCTGCTGCACTTTCTCCATGCGCTCTGTGTCGTGGCGCATTGGGTACAAATTACACTTGACTACGGAGTCAAGCATCCACATATACGGTGGAAGGTCAACCCACTTGATGGAGGAGCCCGACCCCTTCTTGCCGTTGGTCATGCGGGTCATGACCTCTTCAAAACGGGGTTCCTCCTCAAAAGGTGGAAACAGGGTAGTCTCGGGGGTGAACTCGAGGTAGCACTCGAGCACCTCATGTATGTGACGCCGAGTGATCATGTATAGCCGACCCTCGATCGTGGTCAAAATGCAGTCATCGGTAGGGCCATCGGTTAGCCCTTGGTAGAATAACCTAACCAACCTAGGGTAGTAGGAACCCCGGATTGGTTTGAGTAGGTTGCCGAGGCCGGCGTTATTTAGGTAGTTTCGAGCCCATTGGGTCTCGCCCGGCACATCGGGATCGGTAAAAAGGGTAGGGTCGATAATATATTCGACCTCAAAGGTCTTGGCTGCCCACCATTCATTTGGTTGCACCATATTGGTGGTTGGTGGTGGTATGGGCGTGGATTCGCGGGAAGACTCGTGCATAGACGCGCTCGTCGAATCGGAGGTGGTCTCCGATTCCGACGGTGATGGAGTCCTCACCGGCGATGGGGTAGGTGGTGGTGGTGCGGCGTTTATTTCTTAACCGCAAGAACTTAGAAGTTGCCTTCTTCGAGGATAAACGGGTTTTGGGCGGCATTTTTACTAAACTAGGGTTTTTCTAATTCAAATTGCAGTGAAAAAGTGAAATTTTAGGGTTTACCGTGGTTTTGGACGCGATTGCGGAAGTGAATCGACGGCAAATCCCAACCCTAGGGCGTCGGATGGTCGGAGGAGAGAGAGGAGATGAAATGCCCTAAATCCCAAAGCAAAAATGATTTCGAATGGGGAAGAAAATCCCCAATTTTATATATATAGGCTCCGGCTCGATTAATCGAAATTTAGAATCGATTAATCGAGATTTGAAACTAAGTTGAGCCGCGTAAAATCGATTAATCGATTTCCCAAATCGATTAATCGAAAGTCAAATTCGATTAATCGAAACCATTTCGATTAATCGAAATCGTGTCTGTTTAAAATTTTAAAATTTTTAGCTCACTGGCGCGAGCCAGTCGATTAATCGAAATCCATTTCGATTAATCGAAATTCCAAAATCGATTAATCGAATTTAATTTCGATTAATCGAAATCGGGCTATAACTTCTAAGTTTCCAGAATTTCTTAAATTATTCGATTAATCGAATCCATTTCGATTAATCGAAATTTCAAAATCGATTAATCGAAATCCACTTCGATTAATCGAAATCGTCCATTTGATTTCAAATTCTCGTAAGTCCCTTTAGTAAATCGATTAATCGAAATATAATTCGAATCGAAATTTCAAAATCGATTAGTCGATTCCAAATCGATTAATCGAGATTCCAATTCGATTAATCGAAATTGGTCTTCTATGTATATTCTAACTCTCTTTTAAATTTTCAGTCACTGGCACATGCCAGTCGACTAATCGAACAAAATCGATTAATCGAAATTCCAAATCGATTAATCGATTTGAAATTCGATTAATCGATTTTGCCCAATTTTTGCAGAATTTCAATCTCTTTGTTTTCTTTAATTTCTTTTGGTAGTTTATGTCATCAAGTGGTTCATCCATAGAGTTGTATATACTTGATCATGTACGTATAATTCTGTTCCTCAAATCAGATTGGATCAACTTTTCCATTTAATTACACGTATAGTGGAGATTTCACAAACATGTTTGTGGTTTACACTACGTTCTCACGTCGTTGGAAACAAGGCTGGATATTGTTCTTTCACATCGGCCTCTCGTTCCCAAGTAGCATCTTCTTTTGGATGATTATTCCACCGAACAAGCACTAAGGGAATCACTTTAGTGCGCAGTACTTGTTCCTTTCGATCCAAGATTTCCACTGGTTCCTCTATCATGCTCATGTCCTCACACATCTCTATAGGTTATTTTCCTAACACATGAGACGGATCATTCACGTACTTTCTGAGCATCGATATGTGGAAAACATTATGTACTCGATCAAATAGCGGTGGTAAACCAATGCGATATGCAACTTCACCTACTCGTCCCAAAATTTCAAATGGTCCAACATAACGTGGACTTAACTTCCCTCTCTTGCCAAATCTCATTACACCTTTCATAGGTGACACCTTTACAAACACGTGCTCACCCACTTTGTAGTCAACACTAGTTCGCTTCATATCGGCGTAACTTTTCTGTCTACTCTGTGCTGTCTTCAACCTTTCTCTGATAATTCGAACGACGGTGGCGTTGTCTTCAAGTAGTTTTGGTCCTAACACAAATTTTTCACCTGTTTCCTCCCAATTGAGGGGTGACTTGCATCGTCGTCCATACAGAGCTTCATACGGTGCCATGCCAATGCTCGTTTGAAAACTGTTATTATATGCGAACTCGAGCATCGGGAGATACTCATCCCAGTATCCTTGCATATCAAGCATGCACGCCCTGAGCATGTCTTCTATCACTTGATTTACTCGCTCTGTCTGCCCATCAGTTTGAGGATGGAAAGCTGAACTAAAGTCTAGTCGTGTTCCCATTCCTTCTTGAAATTTCTTCCAAAACTTGGACGTATATAGTGGATCACGATCTGAAACTATGCTGCTTGGAATACCATGTAATCTTACAATCTCCTTCATGTATAAATCTGCCAATCTTCCTGCTGTATAAGTAGTATTGTACGGCAAAAAGTACACTGATTTGGTCAATCGGTCTACGACGACCCAAATGGCATTGTGTCTCTTGGCAGTATGGGGTAATCCAACAATGAAATCCATTGAGATCGATTCCCACTTCCATTCTGGGATTGGTAGAGGTTGCAATAGTCCAGCAGGATGTCTATGATCAACCTTCACTTGTTGACAAGTCAAACATCGTGACACATACTCGGCCACGTCCTGTTTCAGTCCTCTCCACCAGTAGTTCTTTTTCAAATCTTGGTACATTTTGGTGCTACCAGGGTGGATAGCATAATTTGACTTATGAGCTTCATCAAGAATCGTTCGTCTTAGGTCGACATTGTCCGGAATGCATAGACGGCCCTTAAACAATAAAGAACCATCTTCTTTTAATGAGAAGTCCGACCTGATGCCTTCACTCACGTCTTGATGAATCTTTGTTAATGTCAGATCTTTCATCTGTAGATCGTGGATATGCTCAAATATCACTGGCTTTACTGATATGTTAGCCAGAAAGGATCCAGTGTCCTTCGACTCAATGTTCGCATCATAGATTGCCAGGTCTTCCAATAATTTCCATCGGTGCATACCAAAAATCAAAGAAGCTAACTGAGCTGAACCTTTTCGACTCAATGCATCGGCTACAACATTTGCCTTGCCTGGATGGTATTGTATGGAGCAATCGTAATCCTTGAGGAATTCCATCCATCTGCGCTGTCTCATGTTGAGTTCTTTCTGTGTAAACAGATATCGGAGGCTCTTATGATCGGTGAAAATTTCGAAGGTCTCACCATACAAGTAATGTCTCCAAATTTTCAGCGCAAAAATGACTGCTGCCAGTTCCAAGTCATGAGTCGGGTAATTTTTCTCGTGTTCTTTCAACTGTCTTGATCCGTAAGCTATCACCTTCTTGTGTTGGTTGAGCACACAACCAAGGCCATTGTAAGATGCGTCATTGCAGACACGGCGATCCTCCACCGCTGAAGGAATCGCTAATACTGGAGCCGAAGTGAGTCTCGTTTTGAGTTCTTGAAAACTCTTCTCGCATGCCTCACTCCACTCAAACCTTGAATCTTTTCGTGTCAGCTTTGTGAGAGGTCCCGATATCTTTGAAAACCCCTCAACGAAACGTCGATAATAGCCTGCTAAGCCCAGAAAACTTCGGACATCGGTCACTGTCTTTGGTTGCTCCCATTTAACTACTACTTCTATCTTAGCTGGATCTACCGTGACACCGTGCTTCGAGACGACATGTCCCAAAAAGCTAACTTCTTCTAACCAAAACTCACACTTGCTGAGTTTGGCGTACAATTGGTGTTCACGTAGCGTCTGTAGAGCAATCCTCAAATGTTCTTCGTGTTCCGTCTTGGATTTGGAGTATATTAGTATATCATCAACAAACACAACGACGCAGGAGTCCAAGTGTGGTTTAAACACTCGGTTCATCAGATCCATAAACGACGCAAGAGCATTTGTCAATCCAAACGGCATTACAAGGAATTCATAGTGTCCATACCTTGTCCGGAAAGCTGTCTTCTGAATGTCCTCTGCTTTGACCCGCAATTGATGGTATCCAGATCTGAGGTCGATCTTGGAAAAATACCTTGCTCCTTGCAGTTGGTCGAATAGATCGTCAATTCTAGGCAAAGGGTAGCGGTTCTTCACAGTGAGTTTGTTCAATTGTCGATAGTCAATGCATAATCGCATTGACCCATCCTTCTTCTTGACAAACAAGACCGGTGCTCCCCATGGAGACACGCTCGGTCTAACAAACCCCTTGTCCATAAGCTCTTGTAGTTGTTCCTTCAATTCCTTTAACTCAGCGGGAGCCATTCTATAAGGTGCTTTCGAAATAGGCTCCGTTCCTGGTGCTAAGTCAATGGCAAGTTCTACTTCTCTTTCTGGAGGTAACCCAGGCAATTCCTCTGGAAACATGTCAGCGAAGTCTCGCACAACTGTTATCTCAGAAATGACGTTCTTTTCTTCCTTGTCCTCCTTTAAGAAAGCTAAATATCCACTGCAACCCTTTCTAATCATTTTCTCGGCCCTCATCACGAGATCAATGGCACGTATGATGACCTCACTCCTTGAAACCGAAATGATCTTCTTGTGTTGGTCCGAAGATGACTACCTTATTCTTCAATCGACGGTTGCACAATGTCATACCAACCACCCATGCCAAGGATCACATCAAACCCTTGCATGTCTAATATCAACTTTGCTTCTAGTTCATGCACCTCTAAGTCTCGAATCGCTACTATGATGGATTTGCAAGCTAACTCCGTGTCTACTAACTCTCCAAATGAATAGACACGAGATAGGACGAAATCCAACGCCTGAACAATCTTCATCTTCTTAGCGAAACGTGGAGTAACGAATGAGTGGGTAGACCGGGGTCTATCAACACTCGAAAGCGTCATATCCACCAAGCATCCTTTTCATATATATTTAGAGTACCTATAGTATACATGCATACATACAATAATTTACACATCAATTTACACTCTTAATTTACATACAGCTTTTTGTATTGAGAAAAGAATTTATAAAATTTCTAATTCATGCTCCTTCTCTATCTAAGATCTTAATGAAATGAAAATTTTCTTTAATTTAAAAAAAAAAGTCTCACCTTGGATGACGTCATGCACGTTCCACCTTCTGGACGGTGGCATAGGCTCTCCCTGACGATCGGTTTCCTTGCTTGAATTGGTCGTGGTGCTGCAACTGAAATCGTCTTTCTCTTATCCGTCTCGGGGCAATCTTTGATCAAGTGGCCCACCTTGCCACATCGGAAACAACCCCTAGTTCCCGATCTACAGTCCACCGTCCTATGAGGCTTGCCACACTTTGCGCAAGTCTCCCGAGGTCTGGAAGAAAGCAGATCTGAACCACTGTGATAGTGGCGCCCGATGAGACATGGCAGGCTCTCATAGCGAATAGGTCTCCCGACGCAAGTAATGGAAACCTCTGTTGGTGTTGTTGTTGTTGTTGCCGGCCTTAAACCCCTTGGGCTGTGGTCTCTGATTCTGGGCCATGAACCTCGGCTTTTTGTTCACCGGTTCGTAGTGCCCCGATCTTCCTTGTTCATTTCCTCCTCTCTGCTGCTCCCTCTGTCTATATCTATTTGTATTCTTCTCTTCAACTACCAGTGCCTTACTCATGACCTCTTCATAGGTCCTCAGTTGAAATGGAGCTACGCCTCCCCTAACCTCAGGCTTCAAACCTTGCTGAAACCTCTTGGACTTCATCACCTCAGTAGCGACGTAGTCCGGAGCAAAATGGGTAAGTCGTAGAAACTCTACCCCGTATTCTCTCACTGTCATTCTCCCTTGTACTAACTGTAGAAATTGTATCTCTAGTTGGTTCCTCACCACTTCCGGGAAATATTGTTTGTTGAACTCCTCAACAAATTCCTCCCAAGTCCAAGGCAACTCTGGGGTCTCCTGAGCCCGAGTCCAGATTCACGGACTTCCACCAAGGCCCACCTCCCCATCCAACATGTAAGCCATCTTACACTCTCGCCTTCCGTGTGTTAGCACGCTAAAGACTTTCTCCATCTCCATCAACCAGCTTCACGGCCATTGTGTCCGCAAAATGTAGGAGGTCTCATCCTCCTAAACTCAGAATGATGAGGGCACAGCAACGCAGTCCCAGTGTGTGTAGGTGGTCACGTTTTCGACGCATGAGCTGCAAAGGATGCGGCTTGTTGTGCCATGGCAGCTGCCATAGTCTCCATAGTGTGCATCATCCTTTGTCGCTCTTCTCTGTCTTCTTGTCTTTCTCTCACTCTCTCTTGTTCTCTTAGATCTTGATCTTGATGATCTCGATCTTCTTCATCCCGTTGTCTACTACTACTGCCTCCTGGGGCCTCAGTACCTCCTAAAGGCACTCTATTAGTAGGGGAGATGTAACCATCCCCACTACGTAGACTTCTTTGATTGCCTCCCCTTGGTCGGCCTCTTCCTCTAGACGACATTTGCGGCTGCATTTGAAACTAAAGTTTCGTTAGCAGAAACCCCTATGTTCTGACGAAAGAACCCTTGTCAGAATTGCTAAAAGAAAATAGCTTTGATACCAGCTGATGGCCGGATTTCTAAGACTCGAAACCCGTGCCATCAGCACGATCATCTTGACCGTGCCCTTTAGCTAAGCACGGAACACTGGTATGTCAAGCATCGAAAAGTATAATAAACGAAATTTCGAAATTTAAATCTATATTAATTAACTTCCCAAAAGACAGTTCTACCCTCATGCCTCTGCATGAATGGAGAACCGATCCGAACCATCGATGATAGAAATCATCACTGATGGTTCGTCCCAAAAGAATAATCCCAACTCTTATGTACATGGTTTTAAACAACAATCAAGGCTTGACATACCAAGCCGTACAAAACCTCTCCAAAATCCCTCAAAGTGGCACAACGGAGTCCTCTAGAAGAAGTCCTCTGGAGGTGGCTCCAACTCTCACACCGGCCAAGGTCCGACTCACGGGATCGGCGTCTCAAGCCTCTGTGCTAATAGAGGGCCTCATGACGATAGTATCCTAGCTCAATAGGGAACAATCACAGTTTGAACATATAAATTATAACTCACATGTATTCCATGATATGCCATGCATGATGTATCTATACAGCTTGTTAATGAAGCGTATTAAAAGCATTTCATTTCTTTGATTACTTATATTTTCATTTACTCATGAATGATCTTTGAGAAGGCCTAAAGCAAAACTTAAACTTTCAACTTAAGTAATCCCCAGCAATATAGCATCGAGCCCAATACCCATCATCGTCATCTATATAGACAGTTTTAACCGTATTCCCGAATACAAATAGTACCCAAGCCCTTTCCCACGGGATTGGTGGCGGTTTCACTTTTCTCAATCAACACCCACAGGGTGTGCTTACTATGTATGGATAAGCCTCATGGCGCCTACGGTTTCGCCGCCGTATCGGTCACGGATATCCTGCCGTGTCAGTCGTGGATATCCCGCCACGTCGGTGGGGTACCCTATCAAACCTCAAATAACAAAAATATCGGTGCCTTACATATAGTTATTCACTGTGTAAATGTGCTATCTTATATCAGTTAGGCCCTATCAAACATTATTCAATCCTTGGATACATCCCTGGGATGTATCCATTTACTTGCATCACACCTGATGCTTTTATCTCTTTACTTCTTCATCCCCTGGGGATGGCTCATTAGTTTACTCTTATGAATGTCACACACACACACTTTTCACAATTCTTTAAGCAGTAAAATATTCGAATTGAACTCTATATCACTACATACATGCTCTTGTAAAATAAGGTACATGTTCAAGGTGTTCCCTACCTCAAGTCTTCATTTGTTCAATGCATCAAGGTCCCATGTGGCTCCTTGTGCACTAGTCCACACGTACCACCTATGGTACCATATAACAGGTAAAACACATCACAAAGGATGCAATAAAGAAGGTATAAGATCCCCCAAGAATCTTAAAGTCAAACCCAAAAGTCAACATAATTTATGTCAGTCGATTAATCGAACTCCAAAATCGATTAATCGAGTCTGATTCGATTAATCGATTTCCAAAATCGATTAATCGAAGGTCAATATCGATTAATCGAATCAATTTCGATTAATCGAACTTCTCCTTTTCGCAAAGTCCATTCTCAGTTCGAACAGTCGAGTTTTCATTCGATTAATCGAATCCAATTTCGATTAATCGAAATTCTCCTTTTCGCAAAGTAATTTCACTGTTCGAACAGTCGAGTTTTCATTCGATTAATCGAATCCAATTTCGATTAATCGAAATTCTTCTTTTCGCAAAGTAGACTCCCAGTTCGAACAGTCGAGTTTCACAAGTTGATTAATCGATCCCAAATCGATTAATCGAAAACTAAAATCGATTAATCAAAATCCCATTTCGATTAGTCGATTTTTCCTTAAGTCATCTCCTCCAACCCCTGGGGTCCACTGGAGGTTCTCAGTCGATTAATCGATTCTCAAATTGATCAATCGAAATCCAAAGTCGATTAATCGAAATCCAATTCGATCAATCGAAATCGGGGTCCTCTGACCTTTCAACTTCCTGGCCAATTTCGATTAATCGAAACCTAATTTCGATTAATCGAAATTGTCAGATTCAGCCCCTTTCGAGCTGTTCTTCCCAATCTTTTTCCATACTTTTTCTTCTATTTTTCTAAGCCATTATCCTATGATTTGGACCCACATTCAACTACAACTTAACCCTTATAATCTATGTATCTTATTTACAAAAATTTTACCTTGAATAGATCTCAAGTTGATTTCGATCAAATAGTTGGAAGGCTAGGGTTTCCAGCTTTTGTTCTAACAGATCCAAATCGCGTTGAATCCGGCTTTTATCTCTTGAATCCCCCCCCCAATCAGTTGCAATAACTCCTCTCTTACTTCTCTCTCTTTCTCTCTCTTCTTTACTCTCCTTCAACAACCAAAAATACACATCTAGGGTTATTAAACCCTTTTATCCTCTTTTCTCACTTGTGTGTTGAGCACATATACCGCGGCAGGTATATACGACTTCCTATTTACAACACACACCACAAAATCACTCAAACTATCACATCTTGTCCGTTCATTACATCCTATGCTAACTCTTGATCTCCTGATTGGTCAAACTTGTGACCAATCGGGCACGGATCCCGAGGTCATAGTTTTGCGTAATTTTTGGGTTATTACATTCATTGTGGACATTTATGGATGGACACATTTTTCTGGCTGGTGTCTTTACTGTCGATCAATCGATGTTTTTACTCGATTGATCGTCCTTAAACGTCGTGATTTTCTGAGGTGAATTATGTGTCACGTCGTTTCATACAATGCCTGCACCGTTGTCGATCGATCGACATGTAAGGTCGATCAATCGACTCTCTCAAAAGTCAATTCACGCCTGTGTACGCGCTGTTCCAACGCCTGGGGAAATGCTGCATGTCAGTGTCGATCAATCGATCCCAAAGGTCGATCGATCGACAATATTTGAGAGAAGTACCACCTTAATGACGCATCTTTTTTATGCCAGGGTCGATCGATCGATATATACACCTCGATCGATCGAAGTGATGCATTGCGCCCGAGAGTGAAGCGGTGCCTTTGTGTTTATTTAAAGGACAGAACGTCCTTTCTCTTACTCTCTCCAACACTCCTTGTCTTCTCCAAACATCTCTGACTTTCTCCAACATTCTTTGCGATAGCGTCATCTTCTTCTACAAGACTTCCTTAGCGACCAGAAGGAGTTTTTCGAGAACGACCCAAAGGTCGTCTTGCCACCAAAGACATCTCCTCCGAATATGTGTACGATCTGCCGGCATTTCAAGCGATGCTCGAGTGCGCGATTTCACTTGCGTATATTGCTGCTCTCAATCTCAACTTCCTAATGGCGCCACTAGCAATTAATGTCTTGGAGCGTGTGGTCCGCCTATTCTATCAAAATATGAAGTGGGAAGATGCATCAGATGAGACCAATGACGATGCACATTTCACCATCTCCATTGACGGTTGGAAAAGAAAATTTTATCTGGATACAATCGCGGATGTTTTTAACATCCCTACAGTGCGTCCAGTGAATCATCCTCTCGGAGAAGAACTCGACGTCGATCAAGGACTGATGATTAATGATATGTGCAATGGCGTATATGCACCACGAGGAAGTGTGACTAAACGATAGGCTCTCCCACGCGATTTACTGTTATGGGACATTGTCGTTTCTTATAGTCTTTGCTCACGAGGTCATGCGTCCGAACGAACTGGATCTCGGGTGAAGGCTTTGTATGGTGGCTACAAACGATCATGGCTCAACATTCCGTGATTTTTGCATGATTCAATGTGGTGCTGCCAAGATGAGATTGTCAACCCTCCCGCTAGTGATGCCGCACTCATTTATTTTTCCCATCTGGTGATGCAACTTCTACATTACCTTGACTTTCTTTTTTATCTTGATGATAATATTGGAGACCTTCAGTTTTATTGCTATGGGCCGACGCAATGGAATCGAAGTATGCGTATGTTGGGAAATGTTGACGTCCAACCTCATGCCCAGCCTACCCGCCAGCGCCGTCGAGTGCGCCAAGAAGAAGCCGCCACTGAGCTCGTACCAGCCCGCAATGAGGGAGTTTCCCTCGAGGTCATGCAAGCTCAGATCAACTCTTTGATCGATGAGCAACAACGAAAAAATAATCAAAATCTCCATCGTAGATGCTATGATCGGGCCTTCATGCATTAATTGGGTCAACGACTGTGGCCCGATGACGAGATGAGGGTTCGTGCAAGACAGGCAGAAGAAGAAGAAGAAGACGATCAGGATTAGAATTTCTTTTTACATCATTTATCTTAGTTTTTAGTTTTAGAATTTTTAATTTTTAAATTTGATTAGGTTTAGGATTTCTGTTTTTAAGTTTGTGTAGGATTAGGGACGTGTAAAAAAAATAACAATGAAATTTTTTTCGATTTTCGCATATACTGCTAAGCAACAATTCCAACAGTCAATTAATCGACTTCTTCTTAAAAAAAAATGTCTCTGTTCGGATAGACACTCGATTAATCGGCCCACACTGTCGATTAATCGAGGTTCAATAAAGTCAACACGTGTTGACTTGAGGAGTTGATCGATCGACCACTTAAGTCAATCAATCGACTGAGAGAATTCCGGAATATATATATATATATATATAATAAAAAAATCAATCAATCAATCAACAGATGTTGACTTGAACTGGGTCGATTGATCGACCACTTCAATCGATCAATTGAGTGTTTTTGAAAAAAAATAAAAAATTATGTGCAATTTTTTTTAAATTTTAGCAGTTTAGTACTTTAGGACGCTTCTTATTCCTCCGTAGGACACTTTTAGGTATTCTCGAACTCTTTCTCTATTTATTTCAAACATCTTCAGGATTTTTTTAAAAATTATCATCATAAATTAATCCTCTCAATTCTATCAATGGCCGGAAGAGCTTATCGTACACGGGCAATAATAAAGAAAATGGAAGAAACTGCAAGGAAAAGGGAAAGGCCTAATGAAATACCGACTCTATTGGATCTCACTAATGTTGATATGATAGATCTTGATCCAGTGCCTCTTCCAATTTGGGACGAACCATCACAAAAGAGGACCAATAGATCAGCCAAGCCCATGCCAATCATATCAGGTGATATAGAGATGATTGGTCTGGATTCAACACCATCACCCTCCCCAATCACCAAATCACCATCACCCATCCCTTCCTCTTCAACATTAACACAACCAACACCAACTCCATGCCGCAATCCATTAGTAGCCTTCATTCCAAGATCAATCCCGGAAGAGATTATTGATCTAATCCTTACAGAAACTTGAGCAAAGTTGTATCCGACACCTACACTCTAAGATTTGACCACTAGTAGCACAGTCAACCCATCAACCCCGCCGCCCCCTGATGTCACTCCGGATTCCTCAAATTCAGAGAGTTTCATCGAAGCAATGTGGAATTTCATTTTCCCAAAATTGAAACTAGGGTCGGCAACGGATGCGGATGTTTAGAAGAGAAAGTTGAAAGTTTTTAGGATGTTTTAGGAAATGTAGGATGTTTTTAGGATTTATTAGTTTTGCATATTTTCTATTTTTAGGTAGATTTAGGATTTGATACTTTCTGTTTTTCAATAAGTGTAATTCACATAATTTACTTAATAAATTTTATTTTAGTTATAATGATGCTTGTTACCTCCTTTGCCTTTTGGTCTATGAGTATTTTGTTGCAGGTTTGGGGGTACTCCTCAATTCTAGTACAATGAGGACATTGCACATTTTAGGTTTGGGGGTGGTAATGCATTATTTTTCTCAAAAAAATATAATAATAATAAATCCGAATTTGGTCGATTGATCGACCAACCTAGTCGATCAATCGACTTTGCACTTTAAAGGTTTTTTTTCAGAGAATTCTATTTTATATGATTGATGTGTGAAATTTGGAATTGTTAGATTATGCAATCTCACCGGAAGAATATTGAATGTCATTTTTAAATGATTGCTATTAGAAGAGAAAAGTTAAGGTGGAGATTAGCATAAAAATTTAAACCCATTTTTAGAAGTTATGGTGTTTGACTCAATTCGAAAAGCTAAAAATCAAGATAATTT
Source organism: Chloranthus sessilifolius (assembly GCA_021018995.1). NCBI lineage: Eukaryota > Viridiplantae > Streptophyta > Magnoliopsida > Chloranthales > Chloranthaceae > Chloranthus > Chloranthus sessilifolius. The sequence continues at coordinate 42,004,974 of CM037589.1, read as the reverse complement.
ATCTAAAATTGTGAACTGTTGGATCTTAGTGAAGATTAGACCTGTGAGCTTTAGAGCCAATTTGACGTCTTTGATGAGAGTTTACATAAATTCGGAGTTTTCTTTGAATACAAATTATTTTTGTATAATCTCATACTTGTTGTTTTGATTAGTGACTTTACATGATATTAAATTCATATTATTTTACTAGAACGTATTATATGTCTATTCAAAATAAATAGACAGAGTTACCATCTTTTGAGGACGTGATTGAAGGCCATCTTTAGCTCATTTGTGTTTAAAATGTCCCACCTCATGTAAATTTATCCTTCTAATACCCCTTTGAGCTTATTAAAAAAATTTTCTTTATATATTCTTTGATAAGCCATATTAACCTTTACCCTTTCACAATTTCTGAAAATTCAGCCTTACCCTGCTTATTTATGAGAAATTAAGAACGAGAGATGAGAATGAACAAAAAGAAAGTATGTTGAGAGATACTGAGTTGTGGAGTTTACTGAGAGTGTATGGCAAAAATATAAATAAAAAAATTTGAGGTGCTTCAAGAAAATGAAATTCAGAAGAAGATAAATGAGTAAGAAAGGAAAAGAAAGTTGAGAAAAGTAGAAAAATATTGAGAAAGATACCGACAAAAAAAAGAGAAAAGAAATAGAAAAATCAAAAATCAATTCCTTTTCAAATTTCTCAAAAATTTTGATCCCCAACTTCCATTTCTTTCTTACCCTTACCTGAGTCCCATTACAACCCTACAAAAGACCTTCATGATCCGATCTTGCGTTGGTAACTGCCTTGTGGAGAGTGAATATATGATACCTATGGCAGTTGATATGACATGTTTAGGATATACTAGTTTTTATTCTTATGAGATTTATTTTTGTTCATTGACTACATCGTGTTTCTCCTGTCAAGTGAGACCTTTTATTTGTCTTATATTGATCCCTCATATGTGTGTGAAAATATACCCATCATTGGAGAATTTTTATTTTGAGAGTACATCTATTGTGAGGTTTGAATCAAAACATAAATCTATACGGTTCACAAATAGGATAAATTTTCAGATAATTAGAATTAGGGCTAATGATTACACGTGACACATCTAAGGATGGGTGAGAAATTTATCTGCAAATTGAAGCATTAGCTTAACTAATTATCAATGAAGATGAAATTATATGCATATTATTTGAAGGGAAATTACATGATAAACGCAATTAACAAATCCCACGAGTCAATTGTATAAAATATCTTGAAGTTTGTGGGTAACTTCACTGAAAACCCTCAGGAGACAAAACTCCTCTACTAGGGATCACTTTGGGGTTTAAAGGCTTGTTGCATACACTAAATGCAATCGTGCTCCCTACGAAAGTGACATTATTTATTTTTCTTAGGATGTTAGTTTATTTTCTAATTTTATTTATTTTCTTCTTTGCTCAAGGACTAGCAAAATGTAGGTTTGGGGGTGTGATGAGTAGTGAAATATAATGATATTTCACGCTTAGAAATCTACATTTAGCCATCCGATGAAAGCTATCTAATAAGATTTGTGAAATTTTCTAAGTTTCAAGACAAATTGGTCATGAAATGCATTAAGGAGCGCAAAAGGATGCAAAGTGAACATAAATTGGATATTTGAAGCAAAGCACATATGAGACCGAACCATTTGACTAGGTCGATCAATCGACCCTCTTTGGTCGATGCATCGACATAGTCCGAAAGATTTAAAATTCAAAATTTTAAACTTTAATCTGGTCGATCGATCGACCACTTCAATCGATCAATCGAACAAGTTCAAATTTGAATTTGAATTCCGAAATTGGATGATATTTAAAGGAAAATCTGAGGATTCGGAAGGGATCTTCTTCAGCTTGCATTTTTCTATTCTTCCGCTTTGAGTTTTCAAGGGCATTGGGTGTCAGTTTCTTTCCAGTTTTTAGTATTCATTTTCTAGACATAAGATCTATATTAGTTTTTCATTCATGCACTTTCGAAGAGGAGTTGTATGGAACTTGGATTAGAGCTTTTTGTGGATTTTGCTGAAGCCCTTAACGGTATTTTAATGTTAATGTTGTATATTTTTCAATCATGTTATTTACTTTCATCATATGTGGCTAATTTCATTTAAGGATGAGGATGTAATGAATCCCATCCGGGGTATTCGTTTATTATAATATAAATGTATAATGAAGGTATCATACCTATTAGTAGACTCTGATGTTATTATGTTATGGATATAATCTCCTCGTCATCTGAGATATGGGAGCTAATCATGCCCTATAATCTCAGATTTGCAATGGAAATGTTATCCTAATTTTTGTTATCTCAGGATAAATTCTACCACTTTTTGAGGTGTGAGTGTTATTCATACGCTCATGAGATGGAAATCACACATCTCCTTGATCTCAGATCTGTAATGTGAAATTTACCCAGAGATCTGATTCTAAGTGTCTTCTGAGGCGTGAGTGTTAATCATACACTCATAAGATATTTATCACACATCTCCTTGATCTCAAATCTGTACTTTAGAACTCACGGGTGTTCAGATCTCATGCATCTTTTGTAAATATCATATCTTAATCATAAATTTATATTTTATAAATGATAAACCTATAATGGGAAGATTTAGCATCCCAATCCTTACCTTTCATTAATTGTTTAAATTTTTAATTTCGTTAGTATTTATTTCATTCATCAAAAGCTCTCAAAATCTTAGATTAGTAGTTACTGTGGTTGTTATTTTAATTAGTTGTTATTTTTATTTGAAAATTTCTAAATAAATCATCGTGAGAACGATCTCATACTCTGCACCTACTATCTGCAAACTGATTCATGCGCTTACGAGTATAACACAACTTAATTTTCACAACAGCCCACACTCGAATTGATGATGCAAGGAGCAAGCTGCATGATATTTAGTCTAAAATTGATGTTGCACATCCCCAGGATGATGTGATCGCTGCCCAAAATGTGGCTTTCTTAAACCTTCACAAGGAAATGTATATTGAAGAGCTTTATTTGTCAAAAAATGAGAATTCAATGACTTAGTGTGGGAGATTCTAACACGAAATTCTTTTACTCTACGATTGCATTTTGGATCTCCATGAATATACGCCATTTGAGTTGGCTCTTCGAATAGTGGACTTCAACAAATGAGAGATTTGGACTTCAAAAAATGAGAGATTTTGCCATTTAACATTATCAAAATATTTATTCTCCCTCTTCTCGGGCTCCGATTCCAAATATTCCCTTCAAAAATATGTTCAATCCTATTCAAGCAGCCTTCCTCTCGGGAGATGTGTCAAATCAGGAGATTAAAAATGTTATTTTAAACTCTCCAAAGAAAAAAGTTCCTGGTCCCGATGGAAACCTTTTGGGACTTTGTTGGTGAAGATACAACTAAATCTGTAACGACCCTAAAAATTTAAAACTGAATTTGTGGTGTTAGATTTGTTTTGCACAGAGTGTGGTGTTAGTGCTCCATACCGGAACCTATCCTAATTGAAAAAGTACACATTTTGGCTTTTCAAAAAAGGTTTTATATTTAAAATTATCCTTATTTGACACAAGTTGTGTGGTGGCCTAGTGGTTGAAAGACTTTGGTTATAAACAAGAGGTCTAAGGATCAAATCTTACTACATGAGTTTAAACCTCTATTTTAAACCTTGAAATAAAAGCCTATACACCCTTATTTAGTGCGACCGCTTAACACCGAATTAATATCCATATATTATAAATAAGAAAGCTACGGAGAACCCTAAACCATTATTATAAGAATTCTTCTTAAAAACCTTAGCCGTCACTCCATCTTCTTCTATAGCCACCCTTTTCTAAAAACACCCTAATCTCTTTTAAATCTCTTGTGTGTTCTTCCACAAGAACCACTGTGGTATTTTTCTATCATCAAATCGAGGTGAAGACGGCGTAATCGTGGACGGCCCAATCGTGTGGACGCCGATCTCTATCGCCCTAACCGCGCCGATTCACGAGCACGCTTCAAGAGGTGGGTACCCATCCATCCATCTCATTCTACTCAAATTCCGTCACAGAGATACGATTCGATCGCGTATCGACGGACTATAAAATGAATCATATATTTGTTTTCTACGCAATATCACTTTAGGATTGAAAATATGACTAATCCTTATTTTTATATTATTTAATTATTTTGTTATATATTGAAATTTATCATTGCCTTATACCCAATAAATTAATATATAGCCGCTCGGTTCATTGGATGTATAGTCATCATATGCTCCAAGTATAATATTAATAAGACCCGAAAGTCGATCCAAAATAGATGAAAAACGATTAAGATGAGATTTGTTTAAAAAGTGTTAAGAATCAATTGCAAGGAAACAAAAGATAACGAGTGCCTAAAAAGCGCATTCAAATTCCACCTTTAAAACAATTGGTTAATGTATTGAAATAATTATCATGTTCGTTTTGTAAGTAGAAAATCGATTAATGATCCGCTTGGCATATTGTTCCTAAAGCAATGAGCGATTCGATTTTCTAGAACTTGGAGATCAGACCCCAGTCGAATTAAAATAACTAAGACAAGTACAAATTCATGTACATTCGTTTATTGCCATTAGCATCAGGTAAAAGTATACATTATGGCACTTCATCTGCATAGCACGTGACCACTTTTGTTTTCCAATATATTATTTTGGGAACTAATAAAATAATTATTAAATTAGAATGTTTTATATTTATATGGTTTGATAGGAATTGGCTTAAACATACTATATTGTACATGTAAAGTAATGATTGTTATATATGAAATGCTACTTAAAAGAATATTATAATTATATCATTTACATATTATCTTTACCTATATATATATCAAGTAAAGTAATATATATAACTTTATTTATATAAAATATTATATAAATATCAACCGGGTGAAAGCAAGGTTGGGCGATTCTAAAATGCCCATTCACCACCAATTGATAAATATGGCTCGGCACCCAATATTGAAACCTTCTACACATGTTGTAGACTTGTTGCTATTAAAGAAGGTTTATTTTTGGAGAGAGAAATTACGTGAATAAATAAGGCCATAAAGCCAACACACAAACCTATGCATGTACCCAAATTGAAACCGATTCCACATGGACTAGTGAGACCCATGCTTTAAAACAAGTACCACACCTTACTTAATAACTCAAATTGCCTAGATTTCATTATATCGAATCCTTCCTGTGCCCCTTTTTATTTATTTATTTATTTATAATATTATTATAATTAGTATACTGTATTATATAGTTTAGATTCTGTAATATTTTAACCTATAATAACCCGCCTCACACTATACCTATATAGTATTATTATTTATTTGAGAAATTTCTTCTTGACAGTAAATTGATTCATTGTGTTGTACTTTTATCGATCCATTGACACATCAAATTGATTTGTTGATCCTAAACAAAATTGAACCATTGTTCACTTTAAATTGATTTTGACCCGAATTAAATAATTCAAATAATATACTCTCGACTGATTGATTTCAAAATCAATCAATTGATTCTCGTCCGAATAGATGACCTTATTTATAATTCCACCTTTGCACCAAAACTAAGTGCCAAATCACTTGCATTTACGATCGATGGTCGTGACGTACTCCACTTTAAATTGCACTGCCCCTTTTTATTTGAGCATTTAATTATAGTATACTGTATATATATATATATATATATATATATAATTTTATCGCTTCAATGCGACCACTTCGATAACACAAAGTGTTAGAACTTCGATGCCTCTATGAAATCGAACTCTGCCCTTTACTATTATCAAAATTACACTTATAACCCTATTATATAATTATATTGGTGTATTATGTAAATAAATATAAATATAAACATAATCCAAATCTAAGTGTAAATCGTTCTGTATGTGTGATGCTTTTGTATTTGTAACTTAATCAATTTATATGAGTTAGGGATATGTTAGATCATGAGTACGAGAGTGTATGAGATCATGCCTATGCTTGGGCGTGGTGATTCGCTGAGATGGTATCGAAGCGAGAAATACACCGTATTCACATGCCTTACAACTCATGGTGGAATGGGACCCATGACGAGTCGGGTGAGTGTGAATTCAGTGTAACCTCGTATACGGTGGCATATACGGCGACCCGATCACCCCGAGTTCAAATATGATAGTATGAGTTATGAGTTAAATTATGAGGTTCGACCATAGGCTTTGGCTGTGGTGAAGTTTCTTCTACGATCACGTGAAACTCGAAATATTGGCGTCCATGTACGGATGCAACGCCTCTATGTTAGTATAAGTCATCATCTGCAAGTACATCAAGGTTACTACGGAACCTTTTTCTTGGGAAGCGTAAATTAGAAAAGTTGTCTCACTATAGTTTGTCCTAGGATTAAGTATAAGAGTATGATAAGATATGAGTATGAAATAAGATAAGTTATGATACGAGTACGATAATAAGACATCGCTGTGTAGGCCAGCAAAAGATAAAGAACTTAAGTCTCTGTACGTGCCGTTCCTTACGTAGCCACCGTAAGGGCAATAACGTCTTTCAGTCAAGACGGATCTCTAGGAGAGATTATGAGTATGAGTATGTTATGAGTGAGTTTGGCCATTATGTCTCCCCATTGGCTGGATGGTGGAGTATGAGTATGACACGAGGGCGTTATGATATGGTGGTATGATACTATGTTGACCCTCCCATGGTAGCTCGAGCAGCGACTCTGGCACAGGTCGTTTAGGATTTCACGAGTATGTTAGTTACGCTCATGCGATGTACAGACGTATGTGCGAGAATGATAATAAGACATGGTAGGATATGTTATGAGATATGGTAAGGTACGTTAGGATATGAGTGTCTAGATCATGGTCTTGCATTTATGATATGAGCTTTACGATATGCATGTGATTTTGTCATTCTTTTGCTATCTGCTTTGAGATATTATGTTTATCACTTACAAGATGCACCCACAATGCAGTAGTATGGGGTGGATTGGTGGTGTATCCCATCGAAGTTTACGTGGTGAGTAAACTCATCCCACGATAATTTAATTTGCAGTGACTATATCGACGGTGTGGGACGGGTTTCTCGATCCGATTAGTCGAGAACGTCGACCCAGTGGACGTTGATTACCAAGAGCCTTTGGAGGGTGACATTACCGGTTATCAGGAGGACTACAGTGTTGATTTTGATCCGAGCACCGGATATTGATTTAGTAGACTCGGTATTGGATTTTGCCTTATATCATTATCATTGACTCTATGCTTTCATTTTTATCGGATTTGTCTCCGATTTGACTTACATGTTACCTGTGGATTAATAGCATTTTATCGCATTTTATCAGATTTATTCAGCATTTATGATTATTTTATATTCCACTATGGTATGTTGGCTTTCACGGATTTCGTGGAACCATTATTGCGTGAGAACTCTGATTAGGTGTATGTCCGCTTAGCATATCCAGGATATGTGCGGGTCATAACTCGGAATTCTAGGCCCTCGGGATGGGGTAGAATTTCGGGTCGTGACAAAATCGGTACGCTTTTTGAACAAAACAGAATGTCAAATTCTTCGAATTCTACTCTTTTGAAGCTTATTTCAAAAGATCTTGGGGCTAATACTATTGATAAATTCCGCCCAATTTTTCTTTGTAATTAACTTTCTCTATAAAGTCATTACAAAAATTATGGCTAATCATCTTTCTTTGGTTTTGCCTTTCCTTAAACCAGTCGGGTTTTGTAAATGGAAGGAAAATCACAGAAAACTTACTTATGGCAAAGAGTTGGTTCGGAAATTTCATCTCAAAACTGGACTGACAGCCTTCTGTGCGAAGATTGATTTACCAAAAGGCCTTTGACAAGGTTAGATGGGCCTTCATTCTCTCCATACTTCAACAACTGTGCTTCGATGATACTTGGATTCAATGGATCAGGGAATGTATCACCACCCCTATGTTCTCATTTTTTATCAATGGCTCTCCCCCTCGAGGATATTTTTCTAGTTAATGCGGTATTCGCCAAGGAGATCCGTTATCTTCTTTGCTCTTTACTCTGGTTATAGAATCGCTCACATGCCTCATGGAAGATAGAATTAACCAAGGAAAGCTCTCTATGATGACTATTCTCAACTGCATTCCTATTTCTCATTTAATCTTTGCTGATGATTTTTAGTATTATGAAGGAAGAAGTCGCTTCAGCCACAGAACTGAGAAGTCTTCTTGATGATTTTCATAAGGTTTCAGGTCTCAAGGTCAATGACTCAAAAAGAATTATCTTGTGCAGTGAAGCTTGCTAAATAATCAGATTATTTCATAGCTCCGATTTGTTGAAGGCGATCTCCCAATCAAATACCTGGGGAGCCCATTGTTTTCTGGCAGACTTACTTTCTCTCTTTGCAGCCCTCTTTAGGGGAAATTTCAGGGACGCTTAGAAGGATGGAAAAGCAATCTCCTCTCTTTGTAGCCCTCTTTGCAGTCCTCAACAGCTTTCAAATCTATTGGACTGGACTCTTTCATCTTCCTAGAAAGATCATAAAAAAAATTGAATCTATATTTTGTAGATTTCTCTAAAGGAGGCCCTCTTTGGCTCAATCATTGCACCCTATTAGTTGGAGCCGCATTTGTAGACCTACTGATGAAGGCTGCGTTGGGCTTCGCCGTATTGTTGATTGGAATAATGCACGACTTTCAAAATCAACAAATCTCTCTAGGTTAATTGGTTTACGTCTAAATATATTCTTCCTTCCAATGTTAGGGCTTGTGAACTTTCCAGAAGCTGCTCTTGGGCTTGGAGAGGGGTTATGAGTGTTCATGATACTATCAAATCTCAATTTAGATTCATTATTGGAGATGGCACTACTACAAAATTTGAACGGGCTGTGATCACCAACTATAGTCGTCAAACGATTCTTTAGTCGGGTATCAACAAGGATTCGCATGCTGCTGATCTCATTCTCAATGGAACATGAAATCTTCCTCCCCTCTCTACAAGAAGAACGGAAGAGGCTTGGAGCAAAATCCATAACCATCCTCCTCCACGCCCCTCTTCTAAGGATACAATCATTTGGAAGCCTTCAATTAGTGGGAATTTTTCATTAAAGACGGCTTGGATTTGCTTCAAACCTATTTTTCAGAAAATGGTCTGGCATTCATTCTTATGGCACCCAAATTGCATCCCTAAACATGCATTTTGTGCCTGGCTCGCCATCCAGGAAAAGCTTTTAAGAATGGATAATCGTATGTAAAAGAGGTATCATCATCCCTTCTCGGTGTGTTTTGTGTTGGTCGGATTTGATTCGAAAGATCACAGGCATTTGTTCTTTCGATGCTCTTACTCAGCTGGATCTAGCATTCTATTCTTCATAGACTCCACATTGACAAATCTTCTTCTGGAAATCTTTCAGACAAGATCTCTCATTGCATTGATAAGGCTAAAAAGGAAAATATTTTGGAAGCACTCTCATTAAGTTGGCTTTCATCGCCACTATTTGGCATCTTTGGAAGGAGCAGAATGCTCGGATTTTTTAAAATATGTACACTCATAAAAAAATCATTCTTGAAAGAATTGAGGAAGTTACCATCAGGGGCTGTCGGGATGGAAGTACAGATACTAGTTGGAACTCAGCTCCTCCTTTTCCCAACGTTCCAGTGGCATGTCAATGGTTACCTCCACCGGTTAGCAATATAAAATGTAACACCGATGCCTCTAAAGTTGAAGATACGTTTAATATTGGAGGACTTCTCCGTGACAATAATGAAACCCATTTAGCTGGCTTCAATGGCCCTGTTGACGCTCATGATATCACTCATGCAGAAATTATAACGCCAATCAACATGGTCTCCAACTTGCAAGAGATATGAACTTCATGGCTCTCCAAGTTGAATCAGACTCTATGCTTGTAATCAATACCATCACAGATCGATGTTCCGGCCCTTGGAGATACACATTTGCAATCTGCGATGTCAAAAATATCTCTTAAGCAATTTCAGTGCTGCTCTTTTGAGAATCAAATTTTAGTACTGATCTTCTTGCTAGAATCGGCATTATTATCCGTTGGCTAGGATCTCACATTTCCCCTATTCTTAATTCTCGCTTAAGAGAAGATTTGATTTGTATTTCATATTATCAATATAAGGGTGGGGGCCTTCAACCCTGATTAATTATTAAAAAAACGATTAAATATCAAAAAAAGAAAAATAAAAAGATATAAGGTCGGAAGATGGTTTCCGTCGTCTAGTTTAAAGTGAAAACTGGCACATACCATCAAACACTAACATGAGTATCAAGTCACAGGCACTTGGACCACTTACAAATAAGAATTGTAAGGGTAAACAGTCGTAAGATAATGAGATCGCCTCTCTCCTTTGCCTAAGATAAAGCCCTCACCTTTACACTTTTAAGTCATATAATAGCAAGCGACATAACAAAGTTCTCAATTTTCCAGGTCGCAATACATCTTAAGAACTTAGATGCAGCCTTTAAATTATGTACATTGGATGATTCATACCATCAAATCCAACTACTTTAATATGACCCTTAGTTAGAATTTAGAAATGAGCAATATAGGATAGTTAGTAAACTTCGTTAGATCATATAGTCAACCCTCAGTCATTTTCATATTATGATCGTTCACATGGAGGCAAAAGATCTTTAAGTTTAAATTACTCTGTTAAAGAGACCCAAACTCAACTCATTCGTGAAAGAGTTTACGACACTCCCAACCAACCCCAATATCATACTAAAATGCTCCGGGCGAGAGTAGAGAGCTGCCCTTAACCTCCTAAGAGCAATCCCAACCACAGCCTATAAATATCATTTCTAACACAATATCGTTGGGGATGGGGCACATGCGCATGCACATGGTACACAGGCTGTACAGCAACTAGATAGTCCTCATCTGTTTGTTTTTTGATAGAAATATGAGAGATGAACTTAGCCCAACACAGCAACTTGAGTTAATAAATGGCCCCCATCCCATCCATCGCATGGGTAGCCCTCGTGCTAAAGTCTAAAACATTAACCTAATCGTGCTCTCCTGCCTGACACGTGGCCCTTCCTTTGTAATTTACTTGGAGGTGGGCCACATGCCAAAAGGCATATTTCCCCCAAACGGACGACATGTTGGACATACCGTAACATAATATGCGACGCCTCCCGCAGACAATTTACAGATCTCATTATCCTCTAAATCCTAGAGAAAACTACTTCTTAAATTGACGCAATTACCCCCAAACATGGTTCCAGATCCGTTATGGTGACTCCGTTTATTCAGTAAAATTGTAGAAGGAACACACAATAGATAAGGAATTGCTTCCAATTTGCAATTGAGGGTTTTAGGGCTAAGTGCCAAATTCAGTGGAAGCAGCCAATTATTTAATTTAAGCAGTGACTGAGTTTTTCTATATACAACTACCATTTGAACAGCTGTACAAAATCAAACCCTATTCTAAATAACGCATTAATTTAATTTGAATTTATTATTTCAAATCAACAAGATCTCGCAGGTTACCAGAGTCATTAGTACAATTGGTATTTGGTAGGCTCCCTCCATTGGCGGGTTGGATACTCGTCCTCCGCTCTATTTCTGACCCTTATGTTTCCAATGTGTGGGTTGGTGCTCCTCCGCTGCTCCCAAACTGTGTATTTTCGGGCTTGATTCGACGGTATATTAAAAAAATAAAAAATAAATAACAATCTCGCAGGTTCTTCAAATTAAATTTGAAAATTAGTGAGGTTTTTAATAAAAATAAAGAGGAAAAGACAGCACTAGCAGGAAGCTTCTCCACTAAATGACGGATATAAATTCAATGAAACGCCAGTACATGTAAAACAATATTTCCTCTACAAAATCGGGAGGCTGTCGTTTCTCTCCCCAAAAACCAACACAAACAACGAAAATTCCAACTATGTCCTTACCTCTGACACCTTCACGTCTGGTTCAGTGAAGTGGAGACCGGCTCGGAATCCCCTTCCGCCGGTTCAGATTAGCAACCACATCGACGGCCGTAGAACATATCGGCCGACACGGCGTCCGTGATAACGATATGCTGCTCCTCTTTTTCTTAACGAACTCCGTCGTAGCAGTGCACGCTAGTGTCTTGAAACTGAACCCAACACCACCTCCGCCGCTTCCACTCGAACCAGAGGCCGAGGAGGTGCGTAACGATAAGGGCGATTCGAGAATAGAATCAGGCGACATGAGGCCGTCGTCGTCGAGTTCGTAACAGTTTTCCCCTTTAACTCCTTCGGGTAACGGGAGGAAATCGCAGTGGCATAGGTAGTTCGAAACTCCACCTTCTTCCGCCACGAGATGCTGCACCTGCAATGGATTAGAAATTATACAAAATTAAATGGGGAAAAAGTGAAATGAGTTATTTTAGAGAGAGAAAAATGTGAAGGGTAGAATTTATAATATGGGTTTTTTGACCTTGCAAGCAAGCGAACAGAAGAGATATGGGTCTTGAAGGCTCCTGTCACACGTACTGCAGATGTTACCGGAGCCCCTAAAGGGTCGAGACTGAGGCCTCTGGTTCAAAAATACAACCTTTGCGCTGTTCGTTGTGTACGACTGAAAAAATAATATACAATTTTGAAAGGGCGAAAATTAATATAAAATATTGGAACAAGAAAAGGGGAGAGAGAGAGAGAGAGAGAGAGAGAGAGAGAGAGAGAGAGAGAGAGGTGTTAGAAAGTGGGATTTACTTGAACGAAAGAACAGTCGATTAGTTTCTCCAAGTCGTCCAGCCGAATGACGTCGTGGTAAACATACCTTCGAATCTGCAAATAGAAGAAGAAAAGGATTTTTTTTGTTTGAAAAAAAAAATAAAAAAATTGTGCGTATTTTTGTTATACTTTTGGTACATTCTTATATATATATATATACCTGGAGGAGGCGATGAGAACGATGGGGAGACAAGCAGTGAGGGCAGATACTGGTGCAACAATCCAAACAAAAAATGTTCTTCTCGTTCTTCTTTGCGGTTTCATGAATCAAACAGGGGTTAAAAAATTTCTCCCCAAAAAGGGCTTCGAGCCAATGAGGAAAATAAGAAAAACCCGCCTGCAAAACAAGGAAAAAATTAGTAAATTAAATTAATTTTCATGAAAGCAAGCAACAAAATAAAAGCTCAGAAAAACACGCAGCAAAACCCACCATTTTTTCAAGAAATGAAGCTAAGGAATGGGGAGAGTCCCTGAAGTAAGTCTCGCCATCACCTGCTCCAGAAGAAAAATAAAACAAGAGCAGGGGCTAAAAGGGAAAAGAGAAAGAGAAAGCGAAAGAGAGTGGTGAAAAAAGGAAACGACGCCTGCAACTGCTGCAGCTACTGTTGCGAATGAAGAAACAAGAGAAAGGTTAGAGGCATTTAAGCAGCATAGAAAAAATACGAACGCTTTTTTCAACCTACAATTTTTTTTCAAAACCCTAACCACATGGACGTGGAGAATGGCGCTCTCTCTCTCTCTCTCTTCTCCCAGTCTGCTACGTGACAAGACCACAGCGGTGACTTTTCACTGTTCTCGGTGAAAAACGGTAAAAAAATTGGATAAGCTAGAGATGTAGGGTTTCGCGTGCTCCCGCTTTTTTTTTCTCAATGACAAAACTACACCTTATTTTTATCAGATATGTCTATATCATCCTGATGTTAAGAATCGATATAGGCCATTGACTATCTTGACCTATTAAGTCAATGTATGCAACTACTAGTATTCCACACAATTTTGCTCTCTATTTAGTACAAGTGATTCGACATCTCATGTGTTCCTCAAAAATTTCGAGGGTTAATATACTTTTAATAAAAACCGAACTTTAAAGGTGAGATAATATATCATCAATCAATTAAAGGACTATCGCTCCAAAAATTACAATTTTTTGGAAGGTTGGAAGCCTCTCCTATTTATGCACTAAAACGCTAATGACTGTTTTTAATTTTGATGGCTAATATTAGAGTTTACAGCTTAGATGATTTACAATCTCTTAGATGCATGGTCCTTCGATTAGGACATATTCGAATGATTAGATGATACGTGAGCAATTTAGATATATCATAGTATGTGTCACAAGATATAAAGATAATTTACACTTTAATGATGTAAGATAAAAAATGGCATTTTATTGTTGTAAGATTATTTAAACATCATTTGATTTTAAATATTATTAATAAACAATTATTTAAAAATAGCATGCATATATAATTAATATTTCTCTAATTTTTTTAGGGTTAGGCTATTCTCACCCATTTATTATTAAGTACATACCTTTTTTTGCGGACAAAATCATTGACTGATTTGAATGATATGATGGAGATAGCTTTTTGTTCTAATCTTTCTCACAACAGATCTTAAGATCCTGAGGTACTTATCAAACGGTCAACTATTGATTCCATATGGCACACATCTCTAAAACTGAAGGTCAATTTTTTCTCATGATCTAAGTCTCTTTTGATTATATATGTCATGTGGACTCAACATTTGACCGTCAGATAAGTGCACTATAATCTTAAGATTTATTGTGTGGAAGATTGGAACTAAAAATATTCATAGTTTCATTCAAATTAGTCGATAGTTTTTCTCCGACGAAAAGACTATGAGGTACTTAGTAAGAAGAGGGTGAGAATAGTCTTACCCCTTTTCTTACGGAGGGGTCATTCGCACCGGTTTCTCCTCTGAAGACAACACACCCTTTCACAAGAATTTTTTTTTTGAATGCCTTGAACTAAATGATTGAGATTATTTTTTTATGCTAATCGTGTACATAATAAATCTTAAGATCATGACGCACATATCAGACAATTAGAACTTAATTCTATATGACGCATCCTCAAGATTGATCTTATCATGGTGTACTTATCATATTATCCCTTACCAAAAAATTTGAACGATGGATCCATGATCATTATTTAAGCGGCTAGTTATGCCAAATCGAAGAAAGTCCGCTAAGGTAGATACTCAATGAGGGCGTTGAATTTTAATATTTTAGGGAGATTAATATATGCCATTTTCCCCTTTCACAAAAAAAAATATATATGCCATTTTATTTGGCTATATTAATAAGTGAAACTTAAAAACTCGGATGGGACATCTTCATCATTTAAGTCGGTCACGTACAAAAATTTACCCGGGGTCTTTTGTTCAAAACGGCTAAGTTTAGAAATTGCCAAATTTGCCCCTTCAATAGCGGCAGTATCCCGAAATGGAATCACCTCAGTGATATCCGAAATTTTGCTCTTTTGAAATGACAGTAATACCCTCATATAGTATCAAAACTCTCTGAGAGAAACGGCCAAAATGCTTAATTCCGTATAAACTAAGCAAGTTATACAATGAGATGAGATGAGATGCTGGACAGCCCTACAATGTCATAAATATTAGACACGTGGCACAGTACTCATCAATACGATTAATCCACGTGGCAGACTATCTATCACCAATAGCACTTTTCCGCCGAATTTCAAACCATCTTATTCGCGTATCGTTTGTTCATTTAAGCGTATTTGCAGGCTCTTGATAAGACCGAAAAATTGAGCCATGGTCCCATGGATCAAAATTTCGTCCCATGCAGATACATATTGGTATCGGACCCCAACAATACGATACATTAAATGTAACATATTGTTCTCAGTCATTCAAATGTTAGACAATACATTCAATGTATCATCCGATATAGTCCGATATCGATACATATTGGTTTTTGACTCAAACGATACATATCGATTTAGCGAGATTTTGACTCATGCATGATTCATTGTTTTGACAAAATTCATGGAAATGATTTTTTATTTTTATTTTACATGGGCTTGTAAATAAAAGAACTCATGAACACTTTTAATTTTAAAATTTTATGATTATTTGATTTTATTTTTTTCAGCTGTTTGGCTACGTTGTATAAAATTATTTTCCTAAGGCACCATTCTTCACATCATGTGAACATGTAATCTCACCCTATCTCATCGGACCAAAATGCATTAATCGCTTTGAATTAGAATATGAAATTTTTTTTTTTATCCTAATTTTTTACAAGATGGATATTGAGATCATGAGCATACACTCATATAGTTAGTTTTTTATTCCGCGTGATACAAATCCCAAACAATAACTCTAAACTCGTGAGACATATATCAAGCTCAAATATAAATCACAGGTCATTTTTTGGAATGGGTGCCACATAAAATAAAAAAAATCGTTTAATGATATACCCATGATCTCAAGATGCATCATGTGAAGGATTGAGATAAAAAATAATCTCCTTTGTCATATTCAAAGCAATCAATACATGTTGGCCGGAGGAGATGGGGCGAGATTACGATTTTACAGTGCAAATAAATGGTACGATTATGAGGTGATGTTGCATCTAAATCGTCTGATATAAAGGCCATGATCTACAGATCTACGACGCAAAAGAGTGGTGCAAAAGTCAATCTCTATCATATGATTCGATACAATCAACTGTTGAATCAGATAATGGCTTTAGAGTGCATTGAGTCATATGATAAAGATTATGCTTGGTACCAATCTTTTCACTTATGATCTTTAGATCATGGCCTTCAAATTAAGTGGCTTAGATGGTTGGGTTACATTTATTGGCGTCATTGTTTATGGGTACCTTTGTTCGCGTCCATGCATTCTCTGAAAGCGCCTACGTCCCAGACCCCTTGAAGACTATTGATTGCCTTGGATCATATGAGATTGAATATTTTTCACCCCGATCGTCAACAAAATGGATCTTAAGATCATGTAGTACTTATTAGACAGTCAGCTTGTAATTTCATGTGTCCCCAGTCCCCAAAAAATGACCCTAAAGTCACGTTTGAGCATGATGTGTGTTATATGATTGAAGAGTCATTTTTTAGGTATCGGTGATACAAAAAATCAAAAAACTGATCATCAGATTGATGCACTATGAACCCAAGATCTATTTTGTGGAAGATCTTTGCTAAAAAAGATCTTCATCATCTGATCCGAAGAAATCAACATTTTTTCAACGGTCAGGGACGTAGGCGCTTTCAGAGAACGCATGAACGTGAACAAAGAGGTATTGACATGTGTGCCACACCAACGAAAAAATTAAGCGTTTGATGATAATAAGCTCATGGTCTCAAGATCCATTATATAAAAAATTCTAGTGAAAAAAAAAACCTCGATCGATTGATCCAAAACAATAAAATGATTTTAAGCATGAAATATTCGAGTTGAGAAGAACGAATTTCAAGTTGTAAGGGTGGCCACCAAAATTTCTCTACGCTTTTAACTTATGTCGTGGGCGGAAAAAAGTTTCCAGTAGACAATTTTGAAGGCAGCTTATGTGGCACCAAGTGACAGCACACTTAGTGGGGTCCAACCTCTGGTGCCAATCACGTCGTGCCACATAAGTTGTCGATGACATTGCCGTATGTACAAACATGCGTCCAAGTGAAGATGATGAGGTTTTGTTCATTTAGAATTAGGGCATTCAATGATTATTTGCTCTTGGCAAAATTAGGGCCGAACCTGGCCCGAATAAAAATGCAGGCCATGCATGGACCAGTTCTTTTCCGGCTAAGAACTTTTATTTTAGCCCAAATTAGACCGTAATCGATTCGTGCTAAATTCAGGCCTGCCTTACTTTTTACCTTAAAATAATTGTGCTTAGCAGGTCAGGCTAGGTTGGAAGCCCAATGAGACCCAACCTCATCCCAAATACAAAATCAGGTTCGGCCCAGTCGAGAGGGCATTCGCGATAGAGATGTTAATTTGAGCCCAAATCTGAGTTGAGCCATGCAGGGCTAGCCTCATCCGTCCGTAGCTTGGCCCATTGACAGTCTTATACAAAACTAACGGACTAGACTCTCGCAATCGTCATCAAAACGCTCAAACAGTTTTGAAATTATCTTACATGCTTAATGGTTTAACCCGTTTAAGTCTTTAAGATGCCGGTAATTGATATCGCTCAGTAATTGCTGATATCTGTTGAAAGGTAATGAGCTCAAAATTCAATTTTTTGAGGGATTGAGCCATTGAATTTTTGTATTCTAATAGCTAATGTTATTTTCAGTTTTCAATGGCCAATATTAAAGCTCAATACCAGCACGATGATGCATGCCATTGGACTTGTATAGACGTCCAATGGCTATCTGGACGAGGCAGGAAATTTTAACTCTCCTCTCGTTCTCGGTCGTTTCTCTCCAGCTCTCCTTTCTCAATCTCACTATCAAAAAATAAATTATTAGCGGCAGTTTTAATTTTTTAGAGTAAAAAATTGTCGCTATTAAAAGAAAAATTATTAAAAATTTTTAGCGACAAGAGTATTAACAATAATATTTTGTTAATGATAACAGTTTTTGGCTGCCACTAATAGTTTTAGTTTTTGTAGTGTCTCTCGCCCAAGTTTACTAGTGAACCCCGCCGTAATATAAAAAAAGAAAGAAGAGTATAAATCAGCTATGTTTATTAGTCGACATTTTTCCATTTATCTCCTCCAATATGTCTTATTTGCACTATGCCCCATGTTTTTCCTATTTACATTGCGGCCATGGTTTTGATGTTTCCTTTACTTATTACACCCTACACTGATGGATATATTTTATGACAAAATAACATTCAACTCTTTTGAATCAGTCAATAGAGAGTATTTTTACCCAATCTGTGATCTAATTGATCTTGAGATAATGGACCTACAATTAGAAGGTCAGATTGTGATTTCACATGACACATCTCAAAAAGTGATCTAAGAATCACGTTTGATATACAACCATCATGGATCAAAATCCCGGAAAAATGATAAATTGAATGTATCGGTTTAATATATATAATTTTTTCAAAAAACTTCAAAATTTTTTTAAAAAAATCTAAAAAATTATATTTAATGATTTTCTATTTATTTCAAAAAAATTTAAATTTATTTAAGGTTTATTTGATGCTTATGTTTTTTTTGTGATTTTTCAAAATTGAAAAAAAAATTATGTGGATCAGAATATCAGATCAATGACAACCCTGACCACTGATTCATGCAAAGCCGAAATCCTTCCAGTTGGCTCATTCACTATCCTAAATTCCTACTTAAACACTATTCACCAACTTAACAAGTGCACTTAAATTGTACTATTACTTATAGCCTACTACAACATAAAAAGTAATTTTTCAAAGATTGCATTGGATATATGTTTGTCAAAGAAGCTATGTTAAAAAATTTATGTCAATCATAGTTCTAAAAATTAAAAGGTCCATTGTACATGTAAAACTTACTTTAAAGCCATATTTAATTGTGTAATAGTTCTTGGCCCTCATGATCATCATCATTAGTGCGCGAGCTTTTCCTATAGTGTTGGCCATATTGATACCCATGATCATATATCTCCCCTTGAAACTGAGGCATTAGCGACGAATATAGCTCAGTATAATAGGTAGAGGTCAATCATAAAAAAATTTGACTAATGAAGTCATATGGCTCGCGGTAGGTTAGTTGACGCCGGTAGTATGAGTTACAGGTTGTTAAAACTTCAGTGTTTTACAAACTAAATCCCCCGAAGCTAGAAGTCATATAACTAAAATCATTTTGTGAACCTTGTGGTGATGGTGGTGGTGTTTGATAAGGTTCTAACGCTCCTCTTCCTTCAACTTTTCCATCTCTAAATGTAGGAGTGTCAAATATTATTACCAGTTCATCATCCCAAGCCGCAATACCTCCATAAGAATAAGAGAGATCAATATCATCCCCTCCACCACTAGTACCAACGTGGGTTTCATAGCCTCCACCATCACCCCCAACACTCCCATCATCGTCATTATCACTTTCGGACTACATTTCGTCATCAGATCCAACTACTGAATGACGATTCAATTTTATTTTCTGCCTAAGTGGTTGGTAAGTCTGCTCTGTCACTATTCTTTCAGCATCGTCCTGCTATGCAGTGCTCTCACTATCCAATACTGGCTCTTCTCTCTCTTTGATCCACTGATTCATAGGGTCATCTTCCGTGAATATATAATCCAACTCCATGAGATTAAAATATTCACTATCTATAAGGAAGAATATGATAGATGAATTAGTATATGCCTCGTAAATTATATCAAATAAAACTTGTATGAACTAAGACTTCATATAATTGCTTATCACGGTTGGCCCTCTGCATATTCTTGACCCTTAATCTCATATTGTAGTGGTAGTAAACTAACTTTTCTAATTGTTTCATAGTTAGCCTATCCTTTCTCTTCGTATGAATGAGAGAGATGGTACTCCAATTCCGCTCACAGCTAGACGAGAAACATGTTTGCGATATAACGCGCATTGCAACCCACCTCAGTATCGGACTATCACCTCCATCAATCAATGAGTTTATTATGCTAGATTTGGGATTGCGCCAACCTCATCCCAAATGACCCATGTCTCTTACGGAATATGTCAATCTATAAAGATGGAATACAATAACCCACATATCAATAAATAGATCATATAACATTTAACTTATTAGTTATAAGGTATAATTACTCACGTCTCTTATGGCTTGACCTTGGTCCGCCAACTTAGGGAGCATTCGTTGAATTATATTGAGCAAATTGCTGTACACTTCATTGACCTCACTCAACTCGAAGCGTCGCGTATACTGGAAGACCGAATTTAAATAGTGTGTTATACATAAAATATGAGCAATTTTATCAATATATATAAATAGTGAATAATATGAAAAATAATAAATAAAGAAAAATTACTACATAAACAGTTTAACATGTTATAGTTGAGGTATACAAGTATTGAATGAATTGTGCATCCCACTACTTGTCGATAATTGTTCAATATCGTTGACATTTTATAAGTCATTTAGTTTTAATAGCCAATTTTGGCTTGTCCATTGACTTATAAACATACCTCATCGTTGGTTTCTCATCACTATCTATCAATCTCAATACTTGCACCAACGAGGTAGTGACGACGATCGGGTGATCAACATCTGCCCAGAGCTGGGGGTTATAGATCAGGTCAGCAATTTTATTGCAAGCTTGTCTCTTTGATGGTGGGAGTTCTAACTCATATTTTTTCCATTCTTTGATAGTGGGAGTTCTAACTCATATTTTTTCAGTTCACACTTATATCTAGCCAAACTCTGTAGGATTAAAAATTATATCGTAAATCATGTAATCGCAGGCCGGAGCAGTTCGTTCTTAGTGAAGTCTCTCATTAAATTCATCAAATTGTCACTATTATACATGTAAGAAGTAATCGTTCTTCCATTCTAAATAGTTGCTTATGCCTTGCTTCTCTTTCTCAAATCATCGAGAATGAGGTTCATGTAATGAGCGGCATATAGAGTCTAGTACAAGTGAGGTCTCTTCAACATTAATTACCTTTCTGCGACTTTATAATTGACGACATTGTCTGTTACCACCTGCACAACCCGCTTCTCTCCAACCTCTTTAACTACCTTATCCATTAGTATAAAGAGGTAATCAATCGTCTTCACGTGTTTAGAAGCATCAACTGATTTCAGAAATATTATCTCAGCATTGCTGTAGACCTAAGAGTTTATCAAACTCTTTCTTGTGGGACCGGTCCATCTATCGCACATGATTGTGTAACCTCTCTTATCCTATACTTACTCAAAACTCTTCACATAAGATCTTATCTCCTCGTACTCATTATTTAGTAAGAACCCAGATACCTCATATGCAGAAGGCTTTTTAACTCTTGGACCAGCTTCTACACTTGTATCAATCATACTTTTGAAATACGACGATGTCATAACCTGATTCGGAATGTGATTTTATATCACGAACTTTGTAATCGATTTTTCATGCATCTTCCCTCATTTTTTTAGTGAGATTGCACTCAATTTAGTTTATTTTGAGCCTTCGGTCCAATACATGAATGAATCAATAAGACTTGTAGTACGACCTGTATTAGACTGTTTGGTCTCCCTCACGAACGCTGACCGATGCAACCCGATAGTCCCCTGAATGTCTTCATCATCATCAATAGCATGTGGCCTATGACTAGATCCACCACCAGCTGGCATGGATGGGCCCCTCAAGCTAGACCGAAATTGATAATCTGCTTCTTCATGATCTCTTCACTGTTGTGCTTCTCTAACATTGTCACTCATTACTCTCACTGTCACCACATCCTCATCATCCTCAGGTCCAGGTGCAGAAAACTATGAATCTCCTCTCATACATTTATCTATTCCGGTCGATTTCTGCTTTTTTTTTTTTTCTTAACTGCTTGCATGCTGGCCCTGATAAATTCTCTCACCTCTCTCGGTATATTGAGACATCATTTTGTCTCTCCCTTAACGTGACTCAAATGCTCCTTCAAACATGTTATACCTCCTCCCAGTAATTTCTTTTTACAAAGCTCACATTCTATTCGGAGTTTATCATCATCTATTGATGTGCCGTATTGTCAGGCCGGATCTTGTTCGCATACCATATTTATTTATTTCACCTGCATAAATGAGTAAACGATTGGATTAAATTACATGTGATACATATTGTATGTTGATTCATGTTAACTAATATTAGATTATATTTTACCATATTTATTTTATATTATTCTAATGATTTTCTAATTTTAGATTACATTTGAAAATTTATTTGATATCATTCTAATTTTTGAAATATTAGATTACATTTTATCTTATTTATTTGATATTATTCTAGTTTTTAAAATATTATATTATATTTTATCATATTTATTTGATATTATTCTAATAATTTTCTAATTTTCGGTTACATTTGAAAATTTATTTGATATTATTTTAATTTTTAAAATATTAGATTATATTTTACCGTATTTATTTGATATTATTCTAATTTTGTATAATATTATATTACATTTGAAAATCATTTTTAAATGATATTATTCTAATTTTTAAAATATTAGATTACATTTTATCATATTTATTTGATATTATTGTAATTTTATATAATATTATATTATATTAATATATTTTTTTAAATGATATTATTCTAATTTTTAAAATATTATATTACATTTTACTATATTTATTTGATATTATTCTAATTGATGTGTCATATTTGTCACAAACCCATAACACATGTGACACATTAAAGACAAGCGTGACACATGAATTACATCTGACACATGTGTACGATTCAATGGGGTATGTCACACATGTGATCCATGGCCACATGTGTGATAGGGACACATGTGTACTTGTGTCATAGGGTATGTGTCATACTCAAGGGATATATATATATATATAATCAAAAGTGCAGGGCCATTTGGCTCAAGTATAGGGTTTAATGGGGAGCCCCGAGCCAAATAACCCGCAACTAGACACAAGTTTGGGTGCCACATAACCACAATGTCAATTCATTACGGTCATTTATCCCTTGAGTTTTTTAAATTAATTTTTATAAATAATTTAAGGGTAGATTTTGAAATTTAAGGGTTGATCTTAAAATTTAAGAATAGATCTTGAAATTTAAAGGGTAGATCTTAAAATTTAAGGATAGATCTTTCATATTTAAGGATAGATTTTGAAATTTTAACCCCTAAAATTTAAGAAAATGAGGGAAAATTGACTAATAATCATTGAACACATACCTTCTTTACGTTCTTCTGCGATTCGGCGGTGATCCCGCACTTTTCGGGTGATGATTCGGCGTCGATTCGACACCAAGAAGGCAAAAACGTGTGCTTCGGTGGAAGAACAACAAGAACAGATGGTAAAGAAGGGGTTGGTGGAGAAAAAAATGAAGAAAGATGGGTGTTAGACCCTCTTTCGAGCGTTAGATTTAAAAGGGGGCCCAAGTTAGAAAACTCCAAATTATCGGATGATACGGACGATGCGGTCCTGATGGTTTTGGAGGCACCCGAAAATACTCCAAATTATCGTCCGATACGGGTGATACGAGCGATAAATTATCTGTATCAGACAATAAATAAATACTATGTTTTAGGAGGGATACGAAAAAAGTCATTTATTGTATCACCCACGTCCAAAACTGATACGTATCGGTATCGGACGATATTTTGATCTATGACATCCATGATCACCATGTGAAATTAAAATAAGTTTGCTTGATAGCAGACTTCTAACCTTAAGATCTAATGGGAGAAAGATTGTGGAAAAAAACGATTTCCATTGTTTGATTTAGAGAAGTCAAAGATTAGTTTTGTGACTGATCCTTCACTATAAAGTCCTAATAAGTAAAGGAAACACAAAAGCAAAAGGCCGTAGTGTAAATAGGTGAAATACGGGATACGAAGTGCAAATAAGACATATCTTGAGTCTGGTAAATGCAAAAACCCCTTTATTATTTTTTAACTCATTTCTTTCCATGTATGTCTTATTCTTTGGTAGGTTTTGTTTTTGGGCACTTTAGACAAGCATGCCTCATCTTCAAATGTTTATGCGTATTATATGGAAATGAAACGTTTTAGCAAAACATACTTTCACGATTTTTAGGACTTTAAATGGGTGTGGGATACAAATTTCTTCTCATGTGTTAACAAAAGTAGCATTTGTGAAGTTACGTTTAAACCCTCATCGTCTCCATCATTCACCATTTCCCATGAACAGAAAAATCACTTGAAAAATTGGATTTCTCCCCCCAAATTCCTCCATCATTCACCATTTCCCATAAAAAATCATTCACCAGTTCAATTTGATTATCTATTCTCCCCCTAAATTTTGTATAGAAAAATAAAAAAACCCTAAAATCTCTCACAAATTGTAGCTCCTTCCCATGAAATCCAGAATAATTCCTAATCAAAACAGATCAAAGAAATGCCCTAGAAATCGAGGCTCCTCCCTTGTAAATCAAGAACAAACCCTAAATTCGGATTTCTCCCCCCAAATTCCTCCATCATTCACCATTTCTCATCAAAAACCATTCACCAGTTCAATTTGATTATCTATTTCTCTCCCCAAATTTTGTATAGAAAAATAAAAAAACCCTAAAATCTCTCACAAATTGCAGCTCCTTCCCATGAAATCATGAACAATTCCTAATCAAAACAGATCAAAGAAATGCCCTAGAAATCGAGGCTCCTCACCTGTAAATCAAGAACAAATCCTAAATCAAATCGATCAAGAACGAACCCTAATTAGAGTTCAATAACCAATGCAAAATGTCCTTGAAAAATGTCAAAGATCATAGCTTTCACAATGAATCACAACCATAAAAAAAACCCTAGAAATCAACAATCTCTGCGAATAGGGTTTCTGATAAACGCAAATTTGAGGATTTTTTAGGATTCTTTTAGTTCTGTAATTAAAGGCCTTTGATCTTGAAATCAATCGATGTGATTGTGTTTATAGTTTAAGCGGTTTCATAGGTCTTCTTCTTCTTCTTTTTCTGCCGGAGATCGCTAGAACGATGGGTTCTCTTCACTTTTAATGCCGGAATGATGGGTTCTTTGCCCATTTCTTTGCATTTTTATACAAGGGTATAATGGTAAAGTCACATATGAAAGTTTATTTGCAGGTGGGAAGAAATTACTATCTCACACCCTTTAAAAGTTCCAAAATGCGTGAAAACCCGTTAATCTAAAATGTTTCTTTTCGGTATAATGCGCATGCGCAGAAACATTTCAAAAAGGGGCATGTTTCTCTAATTTTCCCTTTTTTATGAATTTATTACCTGTTAATGAGAGAAGAGAATCAGTTTCTCTGAACCTGTTCTTTAATTTTTTCCTCTTCATATTACTCTAACAAGTGAGAATAGAAATAGGTTCTCACGGTTGCCATTGATGTAATTGATTGATATTTTTTTGATAATTTTTTTTTCTTGAATCGAACGTGGAATGTGAGAAAGGAAGTTACAAGATTTTTTTTTTTTTTTCAATTACCTGATCTTCATAATAAGTGCTATTTGAAATCATTTTTCAAAAACATAAATCAAATAACAGAATTTCATTTCATTTTCTCTAAAATTTATTTGGCAAATAATTAGCCAAGAAGTTAATTTCATTTCATATTCCATATCCATAGTTGACGCTACTAAGCAGAAAATGGGGGAGTCTTCTTTCGATGATAAATATCGTCTCCCTCTCTCATGTACATTTGGCGCTATTTCTATCCAGGTTTAAGTAACCCAATGTGGAGATTACATTGGTCCAAGTATATTTAAAAAAGATAATCTATATTGTGTGATTTTTATTTGATACGGCCATACGGCCAAGACAACCGATCCTAAGATCATGATTATATCATCAAACGGTCAATTTTTTATTCCACTTTACATATGTCATCTTTTGGGATGTATCTCATATAGAATAAAAAATTGATGGTCTTATGATATGTCTATGATCTCAAGATCAGTTGTGTGGATGATAAGATCGAGAAATGATCTCCATCGTCTGATTCAAAGGCGTCAACAGTTTTCAACTGCACTTAGCATGGTATATTTACCTACCTCTATTCGCACCAACACCTTTTTCGAAAGCGCTAACGTTCAAAATCCCTTAGCTGCTTCAAATTAGATTATGGAAAACGTTTTTCACCCTGACCTTCCACACAAGGAATCTTGGCACCATGAGCGTACCATCAGACAACTAGTTTTTTATTCTCCGCGACATGGATACCCAAAGAGTTACCTTAAAATTATATGGCACAGATCACGCTCAAGGTGACTTTAAGACCATTTTTTTGGGATTTGTGACGCGTGAAAACGAAAACTAACCATCTAATGATAGATCTTGGTCTCGAGATCCATTGTGACACGGGGTCTCGAGATCCATTGTCTAATGGAAGATCAGCTTGAAAAACTCTTTCCATTGTCTTATTTGAAGCAGCCTAGGGGAAATAGTGTTGGCGCGAATAGAGACTATAAAAAATAAGATTATTAACAGCAACCAAAATTGTCGTTATTAACAAAAAACCTTATTGTATTAGTAGTGATACGACTAATAGCAACAATTTTTTGTTAATAGCGACAAAACTAGTAACAACAACTTTTTGTTAATAGCGACAATTTTATCTACAACTGAAATACTTTATTTTTGTAGTGAGAGGTACCCTTAAGTATTTGTTGTGTGTATCAGCCCCCTAATTACCCCCGATTACTTCCTGAATTAGACCTTTTATGAGCTTCCATCATTTGGTGCGTAGATGGACAAAGTAGTGTGCCACAAACAATCCAGTTGTGTAGGTGATGTGGCTCTAACACACCAAAAAAACACATAATAATAAAAATAGGTGTTGTACGGTGTCCCATCACCTTGGAAAGTAGACCCGTCCATAAGAACCTAATATTTTTGTCTACAAAGAAGAAGATAAGATCCATTCATAAATGAAAAAATAGAACAAGATAAGACCTTCACATGTGGCATATCAATTATCCTCTCTTTAAAAAACTGGTGAGTGCTCATATTTCTATCTATGGGTGCTGAGTACCACTACCGCTACCTGCATTTGGAGTCTGGTGCACCAACTTTGGGGTGGATTCTATCTGCATCACGTCATTTCACTTGGAGTAGCACATCACATATATAATATTGTTACTGACCGTGGTTCAAAATATCGCCGAAATCTTAAGATTTCAGCCGGAACTTATTAGTTTTGGTAGTCCCTTAAATGATAATATCAAATTTTCGGTACCGTTTGGGTTTCAGACATATTATCGGCTGATAATTTGATATTATCGGCCGATAATTTACTAATCATCAAATTATTGGCCGATAATTTCAAATTATCGGCTGATATTTTGGTTCTTCAGTAATTTGAATTTTTTTAAAAAAGAAAAAAGTTGGTTGAAATTTCAAATTTTCGATTCTGGCAAGACCGAAACGAAAACCAAAATTTTGATCCTTGTCACTGACCCGACTCTCTTGACCCTCATTTAAACACATTTAAATGATCTTACACTATAAGAATTTTAAGATGTGCATGATGGGTATTGTCAAAGTGATAGATCACAAATTAAAGTATAATATGCCCAAAAATAATATTTTAGGGAGATTTAAACCATAAGATTTATTGACTATAATGTCAACCGTTGTTTTTAGTTTTAAATGATTGATATTAAAGTTTATTAATTGAATGATTCACATCCACATATAAACATGTTTCTTTGGGTTGAGTATATTTCAATGATATATTGCCACTTCGAAAAAAAATAATATATATATTTTTTTGAATATTGTTTTTATTCAATATAAAAGCTATACATATGTCTTAGAAAGTCCGAAAAAGCATATGTATACGCACGGAGCTAACATTGCTATTTGGAAATTCACGGAATGGAGAAAATCAAGATAATTATTAGGGCAGATGCAGGAAACTCAAAATCAAAGGGAAAACCTACATCAGGAAGAAACCGAAGAGTCTAGATAAGACCTCAAAGAGTACAAAAAATCAGAACACTCTTAATACATCTCAGATACGATGAAATCCCATCCGAAGCCCGATTACAAAACTCTAAGAGCATCTCTTTGTAGAGGCCGGTTTAGAGTTTAGGGTGCTCTGCTTCAAAGTTGTAGAGGCTGGTTGAGGAGATCTCTTTATATCCGGTAGCCATCGCCCAATTGCATATAGTGACTATGCAGTCTTTGAACAATTTGTCTTCAGAAAATTAAAACCCTTTGCATCTGATATTATTTCTAGTGCGCCAAGTATTTTACATGATGGAGATGTGAAAATATTTTCATATCCCATTGTTTGAGTCTCGAAGATATCGTTGTATCCCAGCACAAAAAGAAACCATAAACTTCTTAATTGATACATGAGGAACCTCCATAAGCTTGGAAGCATCTATTCCAAATAGGTCGGACATTGGGACAATACAGGAAGAGGTGATTAGAGTCCTCTTCAGTTGAAATACAAAGATAACACATATGGTTGATGACCATGCCTCTTTTGTTAAGATTGGAAATTGTGGTGATTTTGTTCCATATGACCATCTAGAGGAAGAAAATAATTTTCGAGGGGATTTTGAGATCCCAAATGAACTTCCATTCAACCGGCTGGAAAATGAGATTTAGAGCTTTGAACGCCGATTTGACAGTGAAAATATTTTTGCTATTGCACAACCATAGATGCTCATTTGCATGAGAAGATGTAATATTTATGTTGTCTAGAATGTTGGAAAGGGAATCGTACTCCAAAATCTCTTTATCAATTAGTTTTCTCTTAAATTGGACAGCCCAACTGCCATCCGATTTGAATATATCAGCAAGGGTAACCGAATGAGTAGTGGATATGGTAAATAAATTTGGTAGTTTGTGATTTAAAGGGTGGTCAAGAATGTCTCATTTATCATTCCACGAGTGAATATAGTTTCCCCCGCCGATACGAAAAGTGATGAGTTTGTTGTAATCCTCTCTAGTAGATAGGAAGTCGTTCCACTATTAGGAAGAATTATAGTAATTACCGCTCTAAACATTTTAGCCATTGTCACACATATGATACTTCTGGGAGACAATATCTTTCCACCAACTTTGAGTATTATCCTCGAGCCTCCACCACAATTTCATAAGCAGAGCTTTGTTCATTTGATCTATGGATCTTATACCCAATCCACCAACCCATTTAGGTTTCGTAACGGTGCTCCAATTTACGAGGTGAATTTTCTTGTCGTTATCGAGGTCATCCCATAAGAAGTTTTGCTCCAATCTTTTAATTTCTTGACAAACCTTGGAAGGGCATTTGTACATAGATAGAAAGTAGGTTGGGAAGGCACTACTAACAGTTTGGGTTAAGATTTATCTTCCCATTTGGAGAGTAGCTTGCTCTTCCATCCACTTAATGTGCTTCTAATTTTGGAGATTATTGGATCCCAATCCAAAGCTTTGAGTTTTCCGATCCCGATTGGTATTCCAAGGTAGTTGAGTGAGAACTTTGCGACGATTATATTAGCACTTTGCGCCCAACTTGATATAGAGGAAGCATCCACATTTATACTATAGATGCAAGATTTGCCGTAATTAACACATTGCCCAGAGATGTCTTCGTAGAATTTGAGAAGCTTGGTAATTTGAAGGATTTGATGAGGATTTCCTTTGCACATGATAAGCGAGTCATCGGCATGTTGCAAAAGATTAACATTGGAGTTGCACTTGGGATTAGAAAAACCTGCTATCGAACCCTCTCTTTCGGCATGTTAGAACAGAAGGGCAAGACCTTCACTTGCAATGTTAAACAGATACGGAGACAAAGGGCATCCCTGCCTTAAGCCTCTAGAGGCATTGAAGAAATCATAAGCTTTCTCGTTAATAATGATAGAAAAGTGGGCACTAACTAAGCATTTGTGGATCCAAGATCGTCACCTATTACCAAAATTGATCTTCTTCAACATCTATAAGAGATAATCATCATAGGCTTTTTTCATATCGATTTTTAAGAGAACCCTTGATTTTTGAACAAATGTTTTGAATGGATACACTCTTTAGTAATAATTCTTAAATCTAGAATCTGTTTTCCTTCAATGAAAGCCTCTTACAAATCGGAGATAACAGACCCTATGATTTTTTTCAACCTGTTAGCAGACGTTTTAGCAACAATATTTATTGTTTAAATTAATAAATATTAATTTAAACAAAATTTTGGTGTTTAAATGTCAATAAGGAGCTATTATTACTTTGTCATTTGGAACAGTAGACTCATTCGTGCACTCAACTATCAACTTTACTATGTCAAGACATGCGCCCAT
Source organism: Chloranthus sessilifolius (assembly GCA_021018995.1). NCBI lineage: Eukaryota > Viridiplantae > Streptophyta > Magnoliopsida > Chloranthales > Chloranthaceae > Chloranthus > Chloranthus sessilifolius. Next base: position 41,974,401 of record CM037589.1, on the reverse strand, counting down.
TCACAGTTCAATGGCGTCCAATCGAAGCATTGCAATATTACCCCTATGATTACAATCATTTGATGGACAGTAATTTTAGGCTACCGTCTACAATGATGATTTGTAAATTCTGCAGCTTGGATTGGTCAGGAATTTGAGCCACATGGCAAGAAAAGGATGCGTGGCACATGGCGAAAAAAAATTAAGATTTGTAGTAGCACATGGTGCAACAAGTGCTCGAGTGAGTGTATCTATTGTGACACCCAATTAGGCATATTTGGTTCTATAAATTTTATCGAAAGCAAGTTTAATCCAGAGACAAATTTATTTATCGGACTATTTTAATATTAGATAACATCTAAGACTATTCAGTGGCTAATAAGTATTGTTTAGGTGGTGGTGCAATGGTGGTGGACGTGATATGATGGTCAAGCGGGTGGTAGTTGTAGTGGATAGTGATGATGGTAGTTATGTGGTTGGTAGTGATAGTCCTAGTGTGGGGTGGTGATGGCGGTGGTGCAGGAGTGATGATCATGGTGGTGATAGTGATCTTATTGGTGGTTAGGTGGTTGAGTGGTGTGAAGTTAAAATTTATACCCGACATAAATTTTCCTTAAGTTTCGATGGCAATAGATTTTCGCCTATTTTAGTTGAAGGAAAAAAAAAATTTCTTCATTTTGAGCCAAGATAAAGACCTTTTTGTCTATAGAAAAAAAAAATTACAAAGCTTATGGGACACCGAAATATTCCTTATTTTTTTGGGTCATTTTTGGATTATTTATAGGTTCGATTTTTGAATATTATATGTGAATTTTAAATTTCTCGGGCATTCCGGATCTGTTTTTGAGGTCTATTTTTTTAAAAGGAGTTTTCTGTTATGACTTTTTCATGACCTGACGTCTTTTTGACATTTTTTAATCGAATAATTATTGTGTATTTGAGTGTTTTTAATTAAAGTTGGGTTTTGTGATGAAATATAGAGTTGAGTATTGAAAGTTGTGCTCTAGCACCAATGGTGGTACTTTGTTACCCATGATTATTATTAATTTTGGCACTTACCCACCACATGAGTTAGATTTGGCTACTTTGAAGGATTATTCTGCCCAACGGTGATGATCTTTCCTTGTGTCGTGATTTTTATAAATGAGATTTATTTTTGTTTGATTATTCTCAACATATCATATCCGATTTAAGGTAAATATCATGTGTATTTTTCAATGCTCTATTGTCAATGTTGACTAGATGTGACATATATGCTCACATAATCATAGTTTGATGATTATAGATAATATGTTCACTTAATATATATGTATATTTTATAACTGTTTGATTTTGATTAATTTGTTCATCAATTATAATGTGTGGCATTGATTTATCTTCCAAAAATAGATTAGTTAGCAAGATGTATATATGTCTGGAAATGGATTTTTAAAACCTTGAATTAGACTTATTGTGGTTGAATGAAATTTAGATCGTACCTTAGAGATCAAGGGTAGACTGGTAAAACGATTGTTCGATAGTATGTAGCTGAAATAGGTCGAGGTCTGCGCAAAGGTAACCATCTATGTAGGTTGCGTGACTTTTGGATCTTAATACTTGTATCTCATTAAGATATGATTGGCACATGCTTCTATGAGGTTTCTAACTTTTAGCCAAAGTTGATTTAAGAATTTCATATAAGTAGGGTGAATAGAATGATCATACGTGCGTAGGGGAGAGAAGGATAATCTTTCTGATCAAAACTAATTGAGAGTCTAGATCAAACATACGGTACGAGTGATTAAATCTATGTGTGTTTTCTCAAACATGATCTTGAAAAGCAAACTGCATGTCAAAGTTTCTACCCAAAAGTGATGCTGAGACAATAAGATCGGATTGTCCTATAAAGTGAATGTTTGCACATAATTTACACTCTAATTTATTCGAATTTGTCCCTAAATTTGAGTTAAGTCCTTGAAGATTGGTTAGTGACATATGGTCATAATTCATGATGAATTTTTTTAGTGACATATGGTCATGCCGTAAATCTTAAGGACGATCCGTAACATATGGTTATAGATTTATCAGATATATGATCATGACATTTCACAGAGAATAGTTAGTGATATCTGGTCAAAATATTTGATATATTATAGAAGTATAGTGACATATTTTTAGTGTTATCTAGTGGTATATGGTCACTGTTAGTGCAGTTAAATTGTGTCTATCATTTTTGAAATTTTAATGGTGTTGAGCATCGAAAAGATTTTAATTTTTTGACTTAGCGTGTAGCTAGTCATTTTATAATACAATAAATGAGAAAAGTTAAATGATGACGATGATGATTCGTGCATCGATAAGTGAGACACAAATTAAATAACTATAGATGTGATAAAAATATAACACTTAAGAACATATTTTGAGAATATTAATGTTTTTAATTTGGAGATGATTTTATGATTTATCTTATAATTTGTTTACTTCCTTAGTATTGATTTATTTGAGGTGAACTATACTAAAACATTGGAGTTGATATAGATAAAAGTTGGAATACCAAAATTGATAATCGAACTTTATTATTGTAATTAAATTTTCAGAAAAATTTAATGATTTTTTAGTTGATATCAATTTTTATGGACATGATACGTTTAAAATTTATGAATAGTTAATGTGATTACAATTAAGCTCTTATTGTTGGAAACTTACTGATTTTAAGGAATGGTTAAATTAGCGGGAGGTTGTAGTTATTGACAGTTATTACGAGTCTTAGAACTGTGATATTCATATTGAATTAGTTTTGACTGCACAATTTTAGTGGGAGTTGTCTCTCTGATATTAGTTAGTTTATTTTATTGTTAATGTATCAAATATTTTATTTTTATGCACGTGCTATTGAGAGTATATATGATTATACTCTATTCATTTGCATGAGGATTTTATCACATGACAAAGTGGTGAGGTTGTACCTCGTTATGCTTGAATTTTGCTTGAGCTAGATGTGATTAGGCACTACATCGATAAGTCTTCTTTTTGTTAGATTGATGACGGGGAGCAAGTAAGATATCGGAAAGACATACATTGGGGTATGAAGTTAGACAAATATAGGTATGACATATGTGTGTGTGGTCTGATTTCACTAAGTAAAGACTTAACTCCATTAATGATGCTAGTTTTATGGCCATGGATTGCCCAGTGCCGATTTGTAAAATGGAATACTTTGTGCGACATGATCCTTCATTGGTATTGTTATTGAATTTAGGTGGTTGTTACGAAGCATCGAGGTAGTGGAGGTCAATGATTTTTTCAAAAATATAAAATAGATGGCCATCCGTTTTTCAGAGTTTGTTAGCCCAGAAAGTCATTTTTAAAATAATAATAATAATAATAATAATAATGATAATTATTATGTTTAGATGAGTTAAGGTGGAGACTAAGTGGGAGAATGTTAGATTTTTGTGGTCAATACCTTAACCCATCTTTGGGTTTCCATTAAAAATTGGGTTGGACCTTTGACCATACATATTTTGAGGTGATAGGAAGTAGTTCCCTAATATAAGTGATATGTTTCCACTCTCTTTTCTTGATGGGTTAGGAAAGAGAAGTGACTATATAAAGAGACCATCGTTCCCTCTTCCTCTAACCCTAGCTCATTCCTATCTAGAGGTTAAACTTAGAGAAGACGAGAGGTAACGTGATTTTGGATTCTTTGGCGGAGATCATCAGTTTCATTAAGGAAATTACTGATGCGGCGATCCGATAATAAATACAAGGTACACGTGTTCTTGCTAAGGTATATTTTGATCGTGTGATTCGAGTCTAGATCCAAAAATTTCTAACATGTTTGAGTAAAATTTTTATATGACTTTTAATCCACAACACCTTAAGGGCCCGCTTTGACCTAAGAGTTTTTTAGAGACTATTTTTTGAACCGTTTTGTCTATGAACTATTTTAATTAACATCTCAGACTTTTTAGTAACTAATAGGCTTGTTGTTTGATGATGGTGAAGAGGTGGCAGTGGCCATGTGAAGAAAGTGGTGGTGGTGGAGATGTGGTAGTGGAGGAAGAGGTGGTGGAGAAGTTTGCTCAAGGAGTATTGGTCATGATTGTGGTGATGGTGGTGGTGGCTATGGAGTTATTAGGGGTGATGGTGGTTGTGCTAGTGGTGGCATGAATGAGTTGGGTGGGGGTGAGGTGGTGTTAGGTGTTGGTGTCAATAGTGGTGATGGTGGTTATGCTAGTTGTGGTAGTGATTGAGTTGGGTGGTCGTGGGTGGTGTTAGCGATGGTTGGGTGGTCGTGGTGCTACTGTTGGTTGTGGTGATGGCGATGGGGTGGCGGGGGTGAGGTGGCTGGTGGTGATGCTAGTGGTGGTGATGGTTGGGTTGGGTTGGGTGGTGGTGCTAGTGTTGGTTGTAGTGGTGTGGGTGGGTTGGTGGTTTTGGGGCGTTAGTGTGGTGGTGGTGATATGGAGGAGGTGGGGTAGTGGAGAAGTGGCATGGTGGTAGTGGGGTGGGGGTTGTGCTTGTAGTGATGGTTGTGCTAGTGGTGGTGGCGGTGGTGGTGGGATTGTGGTGAAGCAAAGGAGGTTGGGGTGGGGCCGGGGTGGTGGCGTTGACGGTGGTAGTTGTGGTGTTGTGGCAAAGGAGATTGTGATGGTGGTGATGGTGGTGTGTTTTCTAGTGGTTGTGGTGTTGACACAATGGTGGAGGTGGTGGTGGTCGTGGTCATGGTAGTGACGAGGCATAAATGATAGGTTGATGGTGAGGCGGAGAAGGTTGTAGTGATAGTAGTCACTGTGGTAGTGGCCGGTAACAATGATGGAGGTGGGGTAGTCGAGTGTTGTGGGATTATGTTTATAATAGACATAAATTTGTCTCAAATTTAATGATAAAAATATTCCAATATTGATGGAAGAAAAAGTGTAAAGACCCGTATTTTGAACCCGAGTTAGACTGACCCTGTGTATGTATTCGGCTCGGCAACCGACGTCACCATTTGTTTTGGATTTTTATCTAGATGTGATTGTGCGGACAGATTTTAATTTAGAGCCCATTTGGACCCTCGTGCGAAAGTTGTGCACCGACCTCGGTGTAGCCGCTCAACACCGGACTTGAGTTTTAAAATTAGAAGTGTATAATACATAAGATGTGTGTGTGTTTTACTTTGTGAGCAATCCTATTATAAGAAGGAATTGCATTCCCGTATTATACTAGGTTTTGTTAAGAGAGGATAGTTACCCAACCGTGTGAAACTCCTTCTTCTCTCTTCTTCAATCATCGGTAGTTCTTTACTTGTAATTGCTTCCGCATTTATTTCCATCATCGAAAGTTCTTTACTTGTAATTGCTTCCGCATTTATTTTAGCTATGGATATTTATTGCGCTTTACTCTGATATGTGCCCTGTTTGTCCGGCTTATCGTTTATTCGATAGGTTGGCGAACCGGCCTTTCCTATACCTGAGGGATTGGAAAAGTCGGGTCGTCACAATTGGTATCAGAGTCATGGTTTTTAGATTCTCTAAGGACCCATGAGAACTACTTAGTGACGAATGCGATTCGCATCGAGTCATGTCGTTAGGTCCGTAATCACTAATCTTGTCTTTGTAATTGTCTTTACAATCAATGTTGGTGATGTTGTGGTGTTCACAATAACGATCAAGATGGCCCCAAGATTTAGAGGCGAGGCGTAGGTAGGACGGTGCCTTTAGAGGACATTCCTGAAGGTGTCGGTACATCAAGGGGAGTTGCCTTCGCATCCGGTTCTAATGCAGTCCCTATAGGAGCCGGAGTTGATAGAGGTCAGGGTGAAAGAATGGAACAAGTGTTGGAAAGTCCGCCACCAACATTGCTCTAGATCGCATCTATGGCTCAGATGATGCAAGAATCGCCCAACAAGCAGAGCTGATTTCTGCTGGACAACAACAACAATCATCAGGAATAGCCGAATTCAGGAGGATGAGACCTCCAAATTTTTCTGGACAGACCGACCCGATGGAAGCTGAAGGTTGGTTGGATGAGATGGAAAAGATCTTCGAGGTGCTTCAGTGCACCGATGTCGAGAAGGTTAGATGGGAAACCTTCAAACTGGATGGACAGGCTGGACCATGGTGGAAGTCCGTGGCTAGACACCGGGAGCAGGAGTTTCCCAATACTCCTTGGACATGGGCTGAGTTTATCGAAGCGTTCAACGATCAGTACTTTCCCAAGATCGTTAGGCATCAGATGGAAGTTCCGTTCATCGAAGCGAGGGGATGATGTCGGTCGTGAGTATGGAGATGAGTTCACGCGACTTTCAAGGTTTGCACCTCAACATGTGGCCACCGATATGATGAAGGCGAAAAAATTTCAAATGGGTCTTAGGCCAGTATACTGTGAGAGCGTGGCTATGTGGGAAATAAAACATATGGAGGAGTCTTGTCAAAGGCCCTCATAGCAGAGGAAGAAATTCAAAGCGATTTTGAGAAGCGGTCCAACAAGGACAGGGGGGTTGTACAAAGAGGCCGGTACTTATGAAAATAAGAGGGCCAAGTTTACAAAGCCGCCATGAACCTTACTCAACTTTGCATTTTCTAGACCAACATTTTCTTGGATCGACCCCTTATCGAGATTGGATCATCACCAATCCAAATGCGACGGGTTCTAATGCTAGTGGAGCTTGATGGGACAGGGGATCCTCTCGTGCACCATCTTTTGTTTGGTCCACTATGTGCCTAAGGTGCGAAACCACACAAGACCGAGGATTGTAGGAGGAACATCGAGCGTGTTTTCGGTGTGGCTTAATCGGATACATGGTTAAGGATTGTCCTCGGGAGGACAAGGAAGAACTAGTTCGGCTTCTACTCAAAGATCGACCACCCTCTTGTTCAAGGTCGAGCTTATGCCGTGATGGCTCAAGAAGTCAAACGTCGAACGACGTGATCCAAGGTATTATTAAAAGTTGAGATGTCTTCTTATTTTATGTGTTATATATAATTGCTTGATATTTAATAAATTTTGTTAATAAGTTATGGATGAATACACATGCTTAGAAACTTTTAATTGAAACGCTTGTCTAAACTAAGATACCCTTTTTATGCATCGGGGGAGCGATGTAAGCAAAACCGAAGCGCGAGTGTTGATAGACCCTGGGTCTACACATTCTTTTGTTACTCCATTGTTCGCTGAGAAGTTGGGAATCATTCCCAAGGTCCTTGATTTCATCTTGGCAGTGTCAATTCCTACGAGCAACTTCGATGAGCACCGATACCATGTGTCAATCGATTGTGATGATCAAGACCACGAGACGATGGTGATTTGATCATTTTGAGCATGGAAGGGTTCGACGGATACTAGGGATGGATTGGTTATCTACTTACCATGCGAAGCGTGATTGTCTTTCTAAAGATTGTAACATTTCGCAGAAGAGAAAATCTTTTCGATTTTATGAGTCAAATCTTGTGTGATTTTATCTATCGCCATTTCGAGGTATGTATGATGAGAGCAGGTGTTGTGATTATCGGCCTACTTGCAAGATCATAAGGAGGAGAAGAAAATATTACAGATATTACGATTGCTTGAGTATTCGATGTTTTTCACGAAGATCTACCCGATTACCACCGACGTGGAGATTGAGTTTGCGATTGAGTTAGTGCTGCATCGAACCAAGATCAAAATCTTCAGACGAATGGCGCCGCAGAATTGAAAGAGTTGAAGGAGCATTTCAAGAACTGCTAGATAAGGGCTTTATTAGACCGAAGTGTGTCACCCCGGGAGCACCGGTTCTATTTGTAAAGAAGAAAGACGCTCAATGCGGCTTTGCATCGATTACGCGCTAAATAAGTTGACAATTAAGAACCGTTATCCACTTCCAAGAATTGATGATCTGCTCGATCGCCATAAGGAGCAAGGTTCTTCTCGAAGATCGACTTGAGGTCGCTACCATCATTGAAAGTTAAGTCTAAGACAAAGCGTTCAGAACCCGATATGGGCACTACGAGTTCTTGGTCATGCCATTTGGGTTGACAAACGCACCCACGTCATTTATGGACTTGATGAACCGGATATTCAAGTCACATTTGGACAAGTCTATAGTAGTTTTTGTAGATGACATCCTCATCTATTCAAAGAGAAGAACATGAGCAACATCTCATGAGTGGCTCTACAAACCCTTAGAGACCATCGGTTATATGCAAAACTTAGTAAGTGTGAGTTTTGGCTTGAGTGTGTCAGCTTTCCTAGGCCATGTTATCTCCGAGACCTATTACAATTGACCACCAAGATTGAGTCATGATGAATTGGGAACAGCCAAAGACGAATTCATAGAGGTTCGTAGTTTCCTCGGTTTGGCGGGATACTACAAGGTTTGTGGAGGGCTTCTCCAAGATATCAGGTCCTCTTACACAACTTACGAAGAAGAATACTAAATTTGATTGGACAGGGCAGTGTGAGCAAAGTTTTCAGGAACTCAAGAAACGATTGACTCATCGCGATGCCAAGATTTGCTATACCATCGGTGGGAGGCTTTGTAATATACAGTGATGCATCATATGGGGGTTTAGGCTGTGTGCTTAACCAGAATGAGAGAGTCATTGCTTATGGGTCTAGACAGCTGAAAGACCATGAGAAGAATTACCGACGATGATCTTGAGTTACAGCGTGATTTTTGCTCTGAAGATCTGGGGGCATTACCTTTATGGGGAGACCTTCGATATATTTACCGATCATAAGAGCCTCAAGTATCTCTTCTCACAAAAAGAGTTGAATATGAGACAGCGTCGATGGATGGAGTTCTTGAAAGATTATGATTGTACCATCCAGTACCACCCCGGGAAAGCAAACGTAGTGGCAGATGCGTTAAGTCGAAAGTTCTCTGCTCAGTTATCACATCTCACCACAAGGGTGCGACGATGGCATCTTTTGGAAGATATGGCTCTAAGTAGCATGAGATTTGACGTAAAAGGTTCAGGTGCATTAATGGCTACGCTGGTGATTCGTTCGACCCTCTATGAGAACATTCGCAGACTTCAGATGACGGATGATGAACTTATGGCTATCAGACGGGATGTGATTGGGGGAAGCAAAATAGATTTTTCTATCAAAGATGATGGCACTTTATTGTTTAGAAACCGGGTATGCGTACCAACTAGTACTGAGCTTCGGGACACTATTTTGGAAGAGGCTCATAAGTCTATGTACGCTATTCACCCTGGCAGTACCAAGATGTACCAAGACTTAAAGAAAAGCACGGTGGAGAGGTTTAAAGAAAGATGTCGTATGTCTCGAGATGTCTTGTGTGTCAACAAGTAAAGGTGGATAAAATCCGGCAGATCTGCAACCACTACCGATACACGAGTGGAAATGGGAGGCTATTTCTATGGACTTTATTTTGGGATTGCCAAGAACATTAAGAAAATACAATGCCATCTGGGTCATTGTGGATCGATTGACTAAGTCCGCAGACACTTCCTTCCTTATAATACGTCCGATATACCGCCAACAAGCTCGCAGAATTATACATCAAGGAGATAGTTAGGTTGCATGGTATAGGTCGATTGTCTCCGATAGAGACCCGATGTACACATCTCGGTTTTGTAACGATTTCAAGAAGGAATGGGCTCTAGGCTCGATTATAGTACATCATTCTATCCTCGTCGATGGGCGGCCGAGAGGGTGAATCGATTATAGAAGATATGTTACGTGCTTGCATGTTGGATTTTCGAGGGTCATGGGACCAACATTTGATCGAAGTTCGCCACAATAATGCTATGCTAGCATCGGCATGGCACCCTCAAGCTTTGTATGGACGGCAGTGCGGTCTCCGCTTAATTGGGAAGAAGTGGGTGAGAAACTCATTTTAGGTCCCGAGATCATGGAGAATAGACAGTTCGGTTAATCCGTGAGAGACTACGAATTGCTCAAAGTCGTCAGAAGAGCTACGTTGATCTGAAAAAAAACCATGTTGAGTTTAAGGTGGGAGATAACGTATTTGTCAAAATCTCTCCTACAAAAGGCGTGATGCGTTTTGGGAAGCGTGGGAAGCTGAGTCCGCGCTATGTTGGACCTTTCGAGGTATTGGGCCGAGTCAGCGAGGTTGCCTATCGAGTAGCCTTACCACCGCAGCTATCGGAAATGCACAACGTGTTTCATGTGTCCATGTTACGAAGATATGTTAAGGACCCGACTCACGTATTGGACTACCAGCCCATTGAGCTCCAAGAAGACCTATCCTTGGTTGAGGAACCGATACGAATCTTGGATCGTAAAGAACAAATCTTACGAACAAAGAACATTCCCTTAGTGCTCGTGAAGTGGCGAAACCATTCTTCAGAGGAAGCCACATGGGAGCGTGAAGCGGAGATTCGCGAGCAATTTTCACAACTTTTCGAGTGAAGGTATATTGTAAACTATAGTTATGTAAGAAAACCATACGTACCTTTAAATTCTTGAATTTGCTTCAAAAAAAAAGAAAAAAAAGGAGAATTTCTTCAAATTCTTCAATGTTAAATTGGTTCATAACATCGATGCTTTACATATATATCTATAACGATCACACAATAAAATCTTAAATGTCATATTTATTCATTCTCGGTTAGAACCGTATGTCTGTTGGAACCCGTGTCATCAGTTAGAACATGTTACCGTGCACGGATCATGCTTTTGAATAAGTGTTCGATTCGACATCCAAATTTCGCTCAAATAATTACCAAAAGGGTGAGGTAGGTGTGTGTGCTAGGTTTGTGTCATGGTGAAGTATATTTCCGTGCACGTGACACTTGGGAAGGTATGCATCCATGTACGGATGCAATCCTCTATGGCGATATGGGATGCCACGCGGTACATCCAGTTACTACGGATCCCGACCCTTGAAAGCGTGCTTGGTGAAGCCTCACGATCGCGACCAAAGTTCTTTGACTTTGGACTGTTTGATTTTGCTTTATCTGGTGTTAGGATAACGACTTACATGATTCGGTTTAGCAATGCGTATATTTTCGAGGACGAAAATTCCTAAGGAGGGTAGAATGTAAAGACCCGTATTTTGAACCCGAGTTAGACTGACCCTGTGTATGTATTCGGCTCGACAACCGACGTCACCATTTGTTTTGGATTTTTATCTAGATGTGATTGTGCGGACAGATTTTAATTTAGAGCCCATTTGGACCCTCGTGCGAAAGTTGTGCACCGACCTCGGTGTAGCCGCTCAACACCGGACTTGAGTTTTAAAATTAGAAGTGTATAATACATAAGATGTGTGTGTGTGTTTTACTTTGTGAGCAATCCTATTATAAGAAGGAATTGCATTCCCGTATTATACTAGGTTTTGTTAAGAGAGGATAGTTACCCAACCGTGTGAAACTCCTTCTTCTCTCTTCTTCAATCATCGGTAGTTCTTTACTTGTAATTACTTCCGCATTTATTTCCATCATCGAAAGTTCTTTACTTGTAATTGCTTCCGCATTTATTTTAGCTATGGATATTTATTGCGCTTTACTCTGATATGTGCCCTGTTTGTCCGGCTTATCGTTTATTCGATAGGTTGGCGAACCGGCCTTTCCTATACCTGAGGGATTGGAAAAGTCGGGTCGTCACAAAAAGATTCTTACTTACAGCCAAAAGATTCTTACTTGGTGGTGTGTGAAATACTCCTTCCAAGGTGGGGGCGAGGGCATCGCTTAGGAATTAGTGGAAGCGTAAACTTGAGATTACCTTGAGTTATATATATATATTACAAAGTCACAAATTTTATTTGATATCCAAGTGTGTTATAAAAAAATTTTGCCCCGAATAATAAAGAGTGGCATTTTTAATCTACACTTGGTTTCGTTTTCAGTTTCAGGATGGCCGGAACCGAAATTTCCGCTGAAACTTCACATTTCATACACTCCCGAAATTGTACATTTCGTTATCGTTTCGATGCCGACCGAAACCAATATGATTCAGCCGATAATTTGAAATAATGGCCGAAATTTTGATCCATGATCTGCAGATCCAAACGGCCCCTAATCCTTGAAAAGAAGGATAGGAAATCTTTGCCCAACTCAACATCCTTCCCTGGCAGTGTAAGTCTATCATGCTTATTTATGGATGCTAATTCAATTATATGCACATATAATGAGTGTCGTTGGCCACAAATAAGATGTGTTACTATCACTCTTTTTATTTTACAGCCACATTACGTAAAAAAGAAAAAAATGTTGACTCATTTGACTCAGGCGATGGAGATTGTTTTCTTTGTTAATCTTCCATGCAATAGATCTTTAGATCATGAGCTTACCCTCATACGATTAGATGAAGATTTCACATGACAAATATCCCAAAAGGTGAGCGTGATCATGGCATACCATCAAATGTGGTTCAAGTTTACGTTTTTGGATGAGTGCCACATGACTATCTGATGGCAGTTCCATGATCTCAAGACCTAGTGTATAAAATATTGGGACTAAAAATGATCTCTATCTCCTGATTCAAAACAGTCAATGCTTTTTTATTTGCTTAAGATAGCATTCCACTTTTTCTAATATATATATATATTTATATACCTTTAATAAAAAATAAGAAGGGTATCTTACTTTAGATTCCTTCCTATCACTAAGGACAAAATGGTTCATCTTACCAAAACTTTGGCTCCAAGCGTAGGATAGCAAAACCCATACGTCTGTACAAAGAGAGAGAGAGAGAGAGAGAGAGAGAGAGAGAGAGAAGGGAAATGGCGTTTTCGAAGTTTTGATATGATGAACCGATCGACGAGTCAATTTTTGAATCGGACATTTCTGATTCGTCTCTAAAGATCGAGTTCAATATGCTCACGTCCAAGATCTCCATCTTAGGTTAGTTCCAATCTTTCTTCTTGGAATTTTGTGGATTTTTCTTTTCTTTCTTTTTAATTCATTAAGGTTTTGTTTAATTGATTGTGTTTTTTTTTTTTTTTTTGGGGGGGGGGGGGAATAATTTTTATTTGATTAGGATTTTATTTTTTAGAAATTAGGTTTTATATGCCCTTTTGTTAGTCTTAATTTTAGCTTCTATTTTGTTAGAGCCTTCTTAGAGTTTTTGGGTCCTCACATTTAATCATTTAAAATGAGTTTTTTTTTTTTTTTTACGGTTTTTTTTGTGCTTAATTTTTTTATTTTTTCCTTTAAAACCAATATTTGTAATTTATTTGGTGAGGTTTTCATTTTTTTTCTTCAAAAAATAAGTTGTCTTTTACCTTTCTATGTTCTTTTGCTAAGGTTTTTTGTATGGTTTTGATTTTTTCGTTTTTATACCCTAAATCTTAATTTATTTTGCCCTTCGTTTTTAGCATCAAGCAGGTATCATTTTTTTGTATGATTTTGATTTTTTCATTTTTAAACCCTAAATCTGATATTATTTTGCTCTTTTTTTTACAATCAAGTAGAATTTTTTTTATATGATTTTTATTTTTTTGTTTTTAAACCCTAAATCTGATTTTACTTTGTCCTTTTTTTTTAACAAAAAGCAGGTATAATTTATTTTGTGAGCAGGTATCATTTTTTTTTATGATTTTTATTTTTTTGTTTTTAAACCCTAAATATGATTTTATTTTGCCCTTTTTTTATTTTTTTATAAAAAAACAACCAATCAGCCATAATATATTTTGAGGTTTTGGATTTTGGGAAAATGTTATATCTGTTTTTTCCCCTAGGGGAATACTTTAGGGCTTGAGATTTGGTGGTCTGCAGAGAACGTGAAAGAGAAGCCAGACATTTGTTCTACTTAATATTTTTTTGATTGGTGTTCTACTTAAGATTTAAGATTAGATTCTACTTAATATTTTTTCCGAATCCGCCTATAAAACCAATATTTGTAATTTATTTGGTGAGGTTTTGATTTTTTTCTTCAAAAAATAAGTCCAAAAAAATAAGCTGCCTTTTACCTTTCTATGTCCTTTTGCTACGATTTTTTGGGATCAAAGACAAGGCTGGGAGGTTTCAAGTCATGGCTCACCAGACTTAGGTGAAATTTTATTTCTTTCATTCTTTTTTTTTCTTTTTGCCTTTTTTTATCTGGGTGGGTTTTATTTTTTGAAAATTTTGATTAGTTTGTATGGTGTTTTGGTCTAGAATTGAATTGGGTTTCTAATTTTCTCTTTCTCCTTTGCTTGGGTTTTTTATGATCAGAGACAAGGCTGAGAAGTCTCAACGGCTCACTAGACTTGGGTGAATTTTTTTTTCTTTCTTTCCTTTTTCTTTTTGACTTTTTTTATCTAGGTAGATGTTTTTTTTGGAGAGTTTGATTAGTTTGTATGGTGTTTTGGGTTAGAATTGAATTGAATTTGTGTATAGAGGGTAATTTAGAGTTAGATGATTATGAGTTCCCATTTTTTTTAACTGTTTTTTTGAAATTTTTGATAAATTTGTATGTTGTTTTGGTTTTGAATTGAAAGGGGATTGTGATAGGAGGGTAATTTGGAGTTAAATATGCTTGTGGGACTTATGTAATGTTGTGATTTATTTATTTTCACTTTTATTTTTTTTATCTGGGTTCTTTTTTTGGAAAGTTAGATGAATTTGTTAGTCATTTTGGTTTTTAGTTGAAATGGGTTGTGTATATGAGGGTAAGTTACTATTAGATGATTGCGATTTGTGTAGCTATTATCGGTTTTTCTTTTTTATGTGGGTTATTTTTCATTCTTTTTTGGGAAAAATTTTATGTGTTTGTATGGTACTTTGGTTTTGAATTGAAATGGGCTTCAGTATAATTGTGTTATTTATTTATTTTTGGTTTCGGGTTTTGATGAGGGTTTTTTTTTTTATTGGAAAGGTTTAATGAATTTGTATAGTGTTTTGGGCATGAATTAGAATGTGTTTGTGTATAGGAGGGCGGTTTAGAATTTAGAAATAGATATGAAGCCAAATGATTCAACAACCCAAGACAAGAGTAAAGTTGTGATTTATTTATTTTAGTTTTTATTTTTTTTCTCTCGGTTCTTTTTTTTTGGAAAGTTTAGATGAATTTATATGATGTGTTCTTCTGGAATTGAAATAGGTTTGTGTATAGCAGTGTTATCGAGAGTAAGATATGAAGTCAAGTGGTCTCAATGGCTCACAAGACTTAAGTAAAGATGTGATTTATTTATTTATTTTTTACTTCATTTTTTTATATGGGTTCTCCTTTTTCTAGAAAGTTTTAATGGCTTTGCCTTGAATTGAAATGAGTTTGTATCTAAGAGTGCAATTTAGATTTTAGAGTTCAATATCTATTGAATGTACTAATCAAATCTAGAAGAATGAGTACTTTTTATATGGATGTAGAAAACTTTAGAAGAAGTAAAATAAGAGCACAACTGAAAGCAAACTTAGTATACTATATTACTATTTAAGAGACTACTCACAAGAGATGTCTTAGATATTTTTTTCTGATTAAATTTTTTTTGATCAATTTTTATCGGTTTTTCCCAAGTTTTGTAAGGGTTTTTTTGGGAGATTTTGTTAATTTTTCTTTTTATCAATTTTGATGGGCTTTTTTGTGATTTGGATATTTTTTTTTTTATTGATTTTAAGGACTTCTTTTGGGGGTTTTTTATGCGTTTTTTTTCCCCAATTTTGATGTATTGTTTTATAATTTTTATAGGGTGTTTTTCCGATTTTTATAGGTTTTTTTTATTGATTTTACTTTTTGAGGCAATTTTTTCTTCATATATTTGAAATTTTTTAATGATTTTTTTTTAATATAGATTTTGATTGTTTTTTGATTTTATCGATTTTAATGGGGTTTTTTGGGGATCAAAACTAAATACATGGTAAACCTTGTAGTAAGTTTTTAATAGTTTTTTATATATTTTTCTGGCAGAAAAAATGTGCATTCACCATGATGGACCATCCACTTGGAGCAAGATATGTCTGCCCTTAACTATGGTCTGATTGATCACCATATTTTGAAAGAATTCTGCTGAATTGTGGCATTTCAGGCATAGCCACTCTGAAAATTTTATTGTTTAATAGGGCAGCTCTGTAGGCGTTCTACACAATTTTAAGCATTCCAACTTCATGAATATCTTGTAGCTGTCAAATACCAAGACTTCCCATTGTTCCTTCTTTTTCTTATACCTTGCTTTTATATATATATATCACAGCTATTAGGTTTTTGTAACTTTTTTGGAGTGGCTTTTATAGTTTTTAAGGAATGTATGTCTTTATGCTTCTGCATGGTCATTGTTTGTATGACTGGTATATATAATTGTAAAACATTGTACTAGGTTTTTTAATGGTTTTCAAAAGATTTTATAATTTTTTTAGGATTTCATTAGATCATTATTTTTGTGTTCTATAGTTGGTTCTAGGGGAAGTATTTCACTCTAGAGCTCCATTGGCTAGCACATTGAATTGATTTGGGACTTTATGACTCTTTTTGCAAATAAGTAATTGGACCTAAATATCAACGAGTGTCATCTGTTTTACTTATAGGTTTATAAACTTTAAAGTGTGAAGACTGATAAACTGTCATATGCTTATAAATCTCATAGACTGCATTTAGCTTGTCATTATCCATGAAGGAATTTGAGACCACTCTACTTTGAATGTTGTTCTGTAGCCGGGCAGAGAACAAGTATTATTTTATTTACATTGTTTTTATATTCGTATTATATATTATATAGTGCACAAACTTTTCAATTGAAGCAACTACATGAAATGTGTTATTTAATTTTACCTAATCAAAATAAATATATTTCATTTTACAATTTCTAAGTAGATTATATTGCTATTCAGTACTTTTTATATCTATGCTTTTATAGCGTTTTGATGGGTGGAATGCTTCTTGGAGAATCGGTTATGCATAATTCTTTATAATTACAAGGTAAGTTTTGAAATTTTGCCTCATTTATGAGTTCTTAAATTTCTTCATATGAATCTTGCAATAAAAGTTCTTCGAGTGAATCTTGTTGAGGAGCTTATAATCATACTTGAAAACTAAAATTATGAATTTGTTGGACTCCTAGATTCTAGGACACTAATTCTCTTTCCTCATTAGCTCCAAGTTCAACAAAAAATAACCTCGCGCTTTATCATTGCACAAGTAATGAGCATATAAAATAGAACTCCCAGCAGATGATCCATATTTGAATCTCATTGCATGGTTGGTTGATATCCTAGAAGTTGAAGTTAGCGATTTTCATTGATAGTATTAGTGATTAGGTTTATTTTTTGCAGAAGTTTTTCTCGTCTCTCTTTCTTGTGTGTACAAAGTTCTTGTTCTTACTTTTTTTATAAGTAATGAAATTGCCCTCTCATTTTTTTAAAGGATGAATTGTTGGTTAGAGATATTTGACTTCACAAGGCTATCGAGTGTCTAATATTCAATTCAATATATGAATAGATACTTGGAGCTAATGCGAGTGGCAACATACTTATATGTAGCGGTGTTATCGGATGAGGTCCGGTCGATTTTTAGGCTAAACTGAAACCGAACCGATATGTGTATGTTTCAAGTTTGCCCGTACCGAAACCAACTCAATACTATTCCCAATCTATTCGGTTTGTTTTCAACTTTTAAACATGAATATTTATTGTCATATAAAAACAGAAAAAAGTAAAAAAAATTCTCAACTCATGTTAAGGGACGCTGGAAGTGGGAACTGAGATAGAGTTTTAACTTTTAACTTTTAAGTTTACTTTTTAGGTTTAACTGAGATAGAGTTTTAACTTTCAACCCAACTTTTTCTTTTTGCACTTTGCACCATTTATCGGTTCCGTTCAGTTTGGGATAAAATAACCCTAAACCAGTAGCCGAACCGATAACCCGATCTCCTAAAAAATTCACACCGAAACGCAACCGATAAGCACTAAAATTGACTGAAACTCAATTTTGATTGGTTTCAGTCGGGCGGTTCGGTTGATTTTTTGTAGAACCCGATTTGTTTTTTGACAACGCATAACCCTACTTGTATGTGGGACAATAAATATTTCAGTGCATGCATTCTTCTATCAAAGTTTAAATTCTGTTATCTTTTTCTATTTTGAAGTTATATAATAGATATAATATAGTTTACAGTTTAAACTCTAAGGATATAACAGGTATTTTAGAGGTTGAACATAGTTACCAGATACCCTATTATGCTCAATACCTATATGGATACTTTGCATCATAGTTGTTACCAAATGACTAAGGTTTGTATGCATAATGGGACTTCATTCTTATTCTTATTCATTGCTTAATTATTATTCTTATTCATTGTTTGGTATCATTTAATGCTATTATAAGGTAGTATTTTTTGTCTAAAAATGTCACTGAATTTTAAATAAACCGCTTTATTGACTTCTCCATTTAGTGTGTTTCTTAGGCTTGCTAGTAAAATTTATTTATGTGCATACTTTTTAGACAATTTCTTGCAAATTATTTCATGCATTTATAACTTAAATGCGTTCTCTCATTGATTCTAGAAGAATCATTAAGTTGTATTCTCCATTTACACTCGCTATAAAACGTTATTTACGATTCATGGCTTCCTATGCTCTTCATGGATTTAAATTTTTATTTATTATTGATATTTACAAGCATTTTGCAAACAAAACAAAAAGAAAAGTTATGTACTGTTATACCTCCAATAATCTAATTTTGAAGAAATCAGAGATCCAGAAAACAAATTAAAAGATTCGAAGGCGTAATAAGTAGTTCAATTGTGAATTGCCATTCACGCAATAAATCCCATAAAAAATATCGGCAATTTCTTTATGTTAATTAGCTTTCAAAACTGAATTATGTAATATTGGCAAGCTTAACATTTTCTAATCCTGACTAAATTTAGACACTAAGAGGTTGTCACAATGGTTGACGAGTTGGGAAAGCTCCAGAAGTTAGCAAAATGGTAGCATACATAGCGGATCATTAGACCTTTTTTTTAGGTATTTTGATTAGTTGCCTAATTTCAGAAGGATCCCAATAATAATATAATTTTCTTAATGTTTGATTTTCTTATTTTCTTTTTTTAATTGATTCATGTAGGGCATTGTCATAGTGTTGGATGAAGATATTCAGCCCAAGTTGTAAAAGAGAGAGGTAGGAGACTTCATCCCAGCATGAATAAGCCATGAAATTTGATCTGATTCACCAAAGAATTTGGATAAAGAGTAGCTTCATATTGTGACACTTGACATAGGTTTCTCAAATTTAAAAAATTTGTTATTTCTTTAATTATTTGAGGAACTATGACACTATCACTCTCCCATATTTCATAAAGAGAATGCAAAATAACCTCACATTTATTGTGTTAAGTTTTCTGTTATTTCGAATTAAATATATTTTTATAATTTAGTATATTGATCTATTTTGGAGGATCTCCTCTTGATGAGTGTCTTTTGTAGAGGATCCTTTGAAGCTTAATTTTGAACTTGATTTTCCGTCAAAGTAAATAATAGAACTTCCACTTTGACTAGAAGATTGGATTAGAAAAGATGACGACTTACACCTCAACAAAGAAATTTGTATGAGTGACACAAATAATTATTCAAT